>CM076581.1:367900702-368155702 GCA_034641835.2 Pinus albicaulis
TGACTCTATGTTGGGGCCCTTGTTTTTGAAATTTTGGTTAGAACATTTTGAATTTTGACCTTTTGAGTTGCGGCATGAAGACACATGGCAATCGCGACCGCGTTGCAACTACCAGGAGTCGCAGAGCTATCAAGGTGGCGCAGAAGCACGAGATAGCTGAAGAAAGAACACGCACAAGTACAGATGAAGAAAACACACAGCAGAAGACAGAAAGCGGAACACATAGATAACACGAGAGAAGCTGGAAGCAGCTGAAGAAAAGACACAGAGGAACTGATAGTCGCGATAGCGGGTGAATAAATAACAGTCACCCGGCTGAAAAGAGAGGATGCTGCAGAGGTTGTGAGGCTCGTGATAGGAGAAGAAGCACAGAGCGACTGCGGGAAATCATGCATGACATCTCTGTGATTCCTAATCTTCTCTATTTCTGTTCCGTAAGACATTTGTACATCTGTATCAGGGTTGTAAGCTATCGCTGAAGATGCTATGTAATCATGAGCTTGGCCAAGAGATTAATATAATGAAAGGTTGCTGTCTCAATAAGAGGTTTACATGCATGTAATGTGTTTATGCTGGTTTAAAATTTTATTTGCTAATGTATGAATGCTTCTTAAGTGCTCTTGTGTATATGACTCTGTCTATATAATCGATGCATTGTCCATCATGAGTTGCGACTTTGTTCCTTTCCATTGATCTCATCCCCTTATGCATGTGGTTGCGGCACACCTCGGGTGAGACTCAATGCTCTCCGGAGTAGGGTGAAAATGCCGACGTGATCCTAGACTACATCGGACCCCTTTGTTGGCCACAACTCCTGAACCTGGGTCTTGTCCGCGAGACCTGACTTCTCGCCAACAAATGGTTCCGTTGCCGGGATATGCATGTTCTGAGGGGAACTAGATCATGGTATCGAGGATTTTTGAAGGAGAGATATGGCGATGGTGGGATAATCATCTCGACCAGTTCATTGCTCAGCAAGCAGAGTTGACCAAGCAAAAGGAGGCGGCGATTAAGGAGCTCGTCCTTTTCTCTGACTTAGCCAATGATACGTACGAAATTTTCTGGGGAAGGTTCCCTACCGACCTTTACAATTGGTTGCGGAGATTACAAGTGACGATGCCTCGAGAGGGCTTGCAGAAGATAAACCGCAGGTGGGCGCACGAAGATCTGGTGGCGCTGCATCAGGTGAACACTGAACTAACCCGCGCGGTGGATTTTTGGGTAAGGACCACGTTGGAAGGATACACTGTGGAGTTTTCTGCTGAGTGCTATCAATCTTTCTCGAAAGCCGAGGCTGTCTTCCACTTAGGGCTAAGAGGGAAGCTGCTTAAGGAGATTCTGCTGTGGATTAAAGCTCTGATGGTGGATGAAGGGTTGATTGAATTCCACAAAACGAGTATGGAAGCGTAAACCACCCATGCTGGGGGAAGGGTTGAGGGGACCGATGCTACGTAGAATGTGAAAACAGGAAGCGGGGAATGGATGTTGAGGCTGCATGCAAGTTGAGGGAGCGACGTGCGCATCGGAGGGCATAGATCGCCGATAGGTGGCGAAGAAGGGTGATGCGAGATTTGAAGAGACGGGAGATCGAGAGGAAAAATCAGAAGGAGGCGCCACAGAGGATAGGAATTATGGATTTGGATACCCGGGAAGAAGACATGATAGCGGTGGAAGTGTGGCGGGTGCATGGGAGCCCAGCGATGCGAGGAAGAGAGATGGTGACTAACGAAGACGATGAAAAGATGCAGCCCGAAGAGAGTACCGATGACAAATGGCACCGCGTGATGTAGTGGATGTTTCAAGAGCATATGGCACTCACCTCTCCAGGTAGCCCTACTTCCCACATTCTACATGGCCAGGATCCCTACCTTCCCCTGGTACTGTATCAACCTTTAAGTAATATTTTCATTCAGTTACAAGCATTGAGTTAGTCATACAGTAGTTCAGCAGCGTCAGTAACGTTCGGTAATAGCAGCGTTACTAGTAGTGTTGTATTCCCTAGTGGAATCGTTACACAACCAGGGCCTAGAGGATTTATCCTGGTCAATACTCCGCAAGTACACATGGCTAGATCTTTCACCCGGTATCCAGAGTTCTCTGGCCGGGGCAATGATGATGTAGAGAAACACTGGTATCTGTGCGAAGCCATCTGGAGGGCTTGGCAGACGCCAGATGCAAGGAAGTTAATAGAGTTCCAAACCACGCTCAGAGAGAGGGCTTTGCGATGGTTTATCAAGTGGTCTGAGGCTCATCCTAACCCCGTAATTGCGGACGTAAAGCAGGATTTTGTCCGCGAATTCAAGCTTCCCCAGACAGACCAGCAGGGCCTGTCCAAGCTGTGGGAAATTAAGCAGAAGGAAGGTGAGACCACGTGGGAGTTGATGCAGTGATTCAAGGATGCGATCGGGAAACTCAGCTACCCGATCGATCCAAACCACCAGAGGAACTGGTTCATCAAGGCTCTGCTTCCCTTGACACGAACCCCTCTCACTCAGTAGAACATTGATAATCTGGAGGATGCCTTGGAGCAGGCCATGAATATTGAAGCCATGGCGGGCTACCCCCAGGAATACTGGGGGGGGGCTGGCCCCGCAAGATCCTTCTTTGATAGGGTTGCAACACCAGATCGCCAGCTTGACTGAGAAGCTCAAGGAGCTCCAGCCGGTGAGACTAGCGCAGCCGAATGTTTGGTGCATTCATTGCCTGGTCGAGGGCCACGTCGCAACCAAGTGTCCCCGGTTGCGTGGCGTAGGGGTAGGACCCTCGGTCGCGGCAATCTAGGGGGGTCCACCACCTGGTGGTGGCGCGGCGATGAATCTGCACGGGGTCTACCAGCCGCAACAGCCTTACGCGGGGTTCCCACCTCAACCGGGTTCCTCCACCACAGAGTACTGTGAGATTTTCCGGACGCTGGGGCATCCTCCTCAGATGTGCCCGATACTACAGAAGTACTCCATGGTCCCAAACAATGTGTACTGCGAATTTTGGGTTTCCACGACTCACAAAACTGAGCAGTGCAGGGCGCTCGACGCACTTGCGGATCGATTGGATCGTCCCTCCTACAGGGTGAACGAGGCCCCAAGAGGAAGAGGTGGCGGCATGCGGGGAGGCCGCACAGGCAGACGCGATCCGGTGAAATGTTACAACTGTGACCAGGAGGGTCACGTGGCTCGAGAATGTCCCCTTCTGCGACGACCCTGGTGTTCCCAGTGCCAGGTAAACGCCCACGCCATAAAGGACTGTCCGGAGCTCATCAAGAAGTGGGCAGAACGGGCGAGGTAGAGGGGAGCGAATCTGATAAACTCAGAGCCACGAGGGACCGCCAACCCAGACATGCAGAATGTTGCGATCATGACGAGGGGCAGGAAGAAAACTGGAGAGGATGCCCACGAGAAGGAGCCAGCACGAGTGGTTCGGCTGGCATCCCCGAAGATGATAATCAGGCCCGAAGACTAGAAGAAGTATTTCCAAGAGGCAGTTGAGGCGTTCGCTCAGCTGTGGGATGCGGGAGGTCTGGAGGAGCCCGTGCTGCCAGAATCTGGGGCGCAGAGTGTCACAGGTACTGTGATCGAGGACTAGCTCTAGCTGTTCCTCAGGATTGTTGACAATGCTGCGCTGCGGCAGCAGCTCAAGCATGCTTTGGAACGAGCACTGCAGGGGCGCACAGGACTTAGAGATCCGGCGAACACTTCCCCTCAATACGTGCAGCGCGTCAAGCGGAACAAGCAACGAACAGGCAAAGAATTCTAACTTAACACGCAGGTTGCAGGATTCCAAAATCAGCGATACCATGCTGAATTTGGGGTCCGACGTCAACATCCTGCCACGAAAGACGTGGGAGGCCCTTGGAAGGCCAAGGCTGGCCTACTCGTCAATCCAACTCAGGATGGCGAACCAGTACTATATTCTGCCAATCGGCCGGCTCGAGGGTGTCGAGGTCGACATTGCGGGGGTGAAGACATACACCGATTTTGAGGTTATTGATATCATGGGTGACAAGGATCCTTATCGTGCCTTACTCGGCATCGACTGGGCTTTTGAGAATTACACCATCATCGACCTTAAAAAGGAGTTGATGATCTTCGAGGATGGGGAGGTATGGGTCACCCAGCCCCTTGACCCGTATCAGGGCCTGCGATATATGGAAACAGTGGACAATCGGGAGGATGCTCAGATGATGGACCACCTTTATCAGATGACTGTAGGAAAGCAAGACGACTATATTAACCTGACCGTGACTGGCTCTGTCAGTTGGCGGAGTGTGTAGAGCTCGGAGCTCGGATCCGAACTCGCGTGGGAAAACTGGCAGCAAGGGGGGTATGAGACCACCACGCAGAGATGTGCTACCATTGCCCAAGTCCGGTGGGTGGGGACTGAGATCCGCGGATATCCCACCTTGTCAAACATGCAATATGTCAATACTTTTATTACCAAGGTGGAAGAAATGGTCCCAGACGAAAGCTGGATGCCACTTTTGGATGTGGCCTTGCAATCCACGTCGGTCCGATGGTGGAAAAATCACCGCGACACTCTGTTGCGATGGGATTGCGTGACGGATGCTCTGCGAGCACACTTTAAAGAGGATGAAGGACCTCACATTATGCTTAAGTATCACGGAACTTCCGACTCGCGACACCATTTGCTGGCCTGTGAGGAGTAGTGGCGCAGCGCTAGGTACCCTGAGGAGCTGTGGGTCCACAGGTGTATCCACTCCCTGGATACAATTCCCCAGGCCTGGTACCTGGAGGAAGAGCGGAAACGAGGAACCCGCTCTTGGCAGGAAGTCACGGAAAAGTTCGTTCGGTGCTTCTTGTTCGAAGGGGAGATGGCGCAGGAGTCTCGGGCCCTACAAGAAATCAAGGAGGTCTTATTTTTCTGCCATCCCGAGCCCGACGGGGGCCCGGTTGTGTCACGACCTAAGGCCAAGCGCGAGTTGGTTTGCCAACGGATTGACGGCGATCCGGATGATGATAGTCTGGAGGACCTCAGGCATCTCTATTTTGACGAGAAGGAAGGCAAGCGGAACATCAATGAAGAGCCGATGATTGAAGGAGTCCATTTACAGCCACTAAAGACGAAGAAGCTGAACATTGGAATAGACGAGAAACCCAAGTTGGCAACGGTGGGAGATTACTGGGACGAGGAAACGACAAAAGAAATTTTCAGCCTCCTCCGGGAATACGAAGACTTGTTCCCGTCCTCGGTTGTAGACCTGAAGGGGATCAAGGGGGACCTTGGCGAAATGCGCATCGTGCTGAAACCGGGGGCCAGGCTGGTGAAGCACCGACCCTACCGGCTGAACCTGCGTATCAAAGAAAAAGTCAAGATGGAGATCGAAAAGATGCTGGCTGTAGGTCTTATCTTTCCAGTAGAAGAAGTAGAGTGGGTGAGTCCCATTGTCATTCAGAACAAGAAGGACAAAGCAGAGATACGTGTCTGCGTAGACTACCGGAGTCTAAACAATGCCTGCATCCACGATCCGTTTCCCACTACTTTCAGCGATGAATTTCTAGATCATGTTGTGGGAAACGAAGCCTATTCCTTCACTGATGGGTTTTCGGGCTACCATCAGGTGCGCATTGCCGAAGAAGACAAAGCAGAGATGACATTCACCACTGAGTGGGGATCATTCGCATACCACGTTATGCCGTTTGGTCTGAAGAACGCACCGGCTGTGTTTTCTCGGATTGTAATTGCTGCTTTCCAAGAGTACATTCACAAGTTCCTGGAGGTATACATGGACGACTGGACCGTTTACAACCTGTTGAAGAAACATGCCACCCTTTTGCGTATTATGTTTGACCGGTGTCGTCAGCTGCAGATTTCCTTGAACTTGAAGAAATGTATTTTTGCAGTTCCATTTGGCACACTCTTAGGCCACGTGGTGTGCAAGCAAGGGGTCTGTGTCGATCCCGCCAAGGTCGCGGTCATAGTTCACATGGGAGCCCCCGAAACCGTGAAGCAGTTGCGTGCACTGCTCGGGCACACAGGATATTACAGGCGGTTTATCCGCAACTACGCAAAGATTACGGCCCCTTTGGAGAAACTGTTGCGGAAGTCAGAAGTATTCCAGTGGACGGAGGAGTGTAGGAAGGCCCTTGACACCTTGAAGGAGAATTTGGCGACGACGCCCATACTTGTTCATCCCGACTGGGATAAGCAGTTCCATGTGCATATCGATGCGTCCGGTATTGCACTTGGGGCTATCTTGGTGCAAACCGGGGAGACGACAGTTGACCACCCCATCTACTTCGCCAGCCGCAGGTTATCGAATGCGAAGAAGAATTACACCACGACCGAGCGGGAGGCGTTGGCGATGGTGTACTCCCTCCAGAAGTTCCGCCACTATCTTCTGGGCGGAAAATTCAAATTCTTTACGGACCACTCTGCATTGAAGTATCTGGTGAATAAGCCTGTTTTGGAAGGACGGATCTGTCGCTGGCTTCTACTTTTCCAGGAATTCACGTTTGAGGTGATTGTCAAGCCCGGCAGGTTGAATGTCGGTCCCGATCATTTATCCAGGTTGGAGACGGGAGAGAACGAAGGCTCGTTGGACAATCAGCTGCCGGATGCCGACCTCTTCCGAGTCGAAGCAGTACCGGATTACTTGGCTGACATTGCCACTTATCTGACCACGGGACAATTCCCTCAGGATTACACCCCACTCCAGAAACGCCACCTGGTTGTCCGGGCGGCCGACTACCAATTGATCGTGGGGCAGCTATACAAATTGGGCAGCATGCGAAGAGAATTATAAGCGCACCACTAGTTTCATCTATGGTTACCTGATTGTAGCTTTTGCCATGTGGAAATGGCACATTCCTCCTGTCCAGCTGCCGGAAAAAACTACTGTGAGCTAGCCCCTCGCGATGAAATTCACCTCGTGGCAGGTGTCCTCTCACCCCAGCACTAAACAGGTGAATGCGGAAGCATTTCGGGCTTGGTACGGGCTAATGATAGATGTGGTGGCTAACCAGCAACGGGTGCCCAGGAACCTGTTGGATGACTATAGTGAGCAGGTATGGTTCGGGGTAAGCCACAGGCACACTTACCTCTACCCCACTTGCGTGCCGGAAGCCACCTTCCACATGGCGCCGCTAAAATTCTAGCTGGACGATGCTACCTTTCACCGCGAGGTCTCTGCGTGGCTAGGGGTCACAAAGAACATCCGCGACGGGATCCCCAGGTACAACTTTGAGCGGATGCTACCGATGCAACGGCCTGCCGAGACGGGCGTGGCAGGGCCCTCACAGGCCGCGGCGGGACCTTCTCAGGATGCAGCTGGGACCTCACAGGAACTCCCCGAATCACTGGTCCCCGTCGTCCAACACTTCAATACTCAGGTACAAAGTCTCAACGTGGTGACCCAAGTTATTTCAAGAAGTGCCCCTTTGTTTCCTTTATTTTCTGAATTCTAGCTCAGTCGTTCTCTTTCTATGTCCCATACTGCCCCTCTCACTTCTCCCATCCCTACCAACTTATTCACTTCTACCAGCCCCATCATCACCCCAATGGGCGAAACGGGCCCGGGACCTGACCAATTAGAACCCCCTCCATCCAAGCGGGCCCGCACCACCATCACTGATCCGGTGGTGGACCTTACTGATGACGATCCGCCACCCACTCCACTCATAGGGACATTAATTCCAGAGGAACCCCTGATCGACCCATCAGAATTCATCAATATTCGCCTCCCCCATACCTCCTCCACACCGTCCACCGCTCCCTCCACCGTCCATCCACCTGCCACTTCATCTGTTCCATCAAAATCATCTGCCACTGTATCCGACCCCCTTATCCGGGAACTCTTTGGAGGAGACCACGGGGTTGAATTCACCTCCAGTACTGCGGCCGTAGTACCACCAGTCGACCCTATGGCCACACCCCAGGGTTCTTTCTCTACTATATTTACCCGGATGGCCAACGTTGGGGTTGACTCGGTTGAAGCTCCGCCTGAGCATGCTGACCCTCCCCCCATAGGCCAGACCACTCAGCAAGACCGACCAAATTCCGACATGGGCACCTCAACGCAGTAACAGACACCGGTGTCCCCTCCTGAGAATTCCAACAGATCAGTGGGTAGTGGGCAACCTTTGCAGGAGCGAATGCTGGAGCAGGGCGCTTCTAGCACAACCAACGTAGAAACATGGGGTACAGCCCAGTTGTACCTATTCATTCAGCGGGCGGCCCTGCAGGCCGAACAGCTTCATTTGGAGCTGCAGCAGTGTTGCGATGAGCAGCACCACCAGATCATAGCGCTTACTGAACAACGCGACCAACTGACCAAGGAGAAGGCCTACCTGCAGGAGCAGGTCACCATTGCCACTAAGGCGTTCTCAGACCTATGGCTCGCTGTAAGGGCTCACCATGCCCCACTTCCTGACGATATAGCGGAGAGCAATGTAGCAGTCCAGGCTTACCACATCCGGTCTGCCTTCACGGGTCTACGCAAGGAGAATCAGGATCTTCAAGTGGCGTTAGCCGCATGGCTCGCGCTCCCCGACCCACAGATTGTATACTCAGAACAGGTGGCCGCAAAGCAGACCCAGGCAGCTCACATGCAGGCGACCCTTCACTCCCTCACGGTCAAAACGCAGCCCATCTCTGCCCAGCTGCAACAGATTTCCAGGGAAATTCAGGAGACCGCAGATCCCGCGCAGTTAGATCAACTCTATGCCCAGGCAGACAAGATTGAGGTTCAAATGCAATAGACCGAGGCCAACTCAGCAATGACCAAGTAGATAATTCGGGAAATCCGTCCGCCCATTCAAGCCAGTGCCAAATCAATACAACAGCTATCTGCCAAGGCCGAGACCCATCTTACCACGATGTTCGGGACTGTCCCGACGAATATAGAGGAGGCTGCTGCCACCAGGATCACTGAGGAAGCAGAATCGCTAATGCAGGGCTGGCAGCAAGCTGTGTCGGACTTGACCGGGCTCAAAGATATAACGCTCCGCAGGGTCCCGGAGTTGGGGCCCTTGTTTGAACAGCCGCTTGGAGGAGCACAGCAGGAAAGGGCATGAGACGAAGGTACACAGGCCGAACAGGGCACAGGATCCAGCGCGGCAATGGAGGTGGAAACTGTCATTTGTGATTGACTCGGGGACGAGTCAAGGAACTGTGGTCGGGGCCTGTTAGGGCCCTTGTTTTTGAAATCTTGGTTAGAAAATTTTGAATTTTGACCTTTTGAGTTGTGGCATGAAAACACATGGCAATCGCGACCGCGTCGCAACTACCAGGAGTCGTGGAGCTATCAAGGTGGTGCGGAGGCATTAGATAGCTGAAGAAAGAACACACACAAGTACAGATGAAGAAAAGACACAGCAGAAGACAGAAAGCGGAACACACAGATAATAGGAGAAAAGCTGGAAGCAGCTGAAGAAAAGACATAGAGGAACTGATAGTCATGATAGTGGGTGAATAAATAACAGTCACCCGGCTGAAAAGAGAGGATGCTGCAGAGGTTGTGAGGCTCGTGATAGGAGAAGAAGCACAGAGCGACTGCGGGAAATCTTGCATGACATCTCTGTGATTCCTAATCTTCTCTATTTCTGTTCCGTACGACATTTGTACATTTGTATCAGGGTTGTAAGCTATCGCTGAAGATGCTATGTAATCATGAGCTTGGCCAAGAGATTAATATAATGAAAGGTTGCTATCTCAATAAGAGGTTTACATGCATGTAATGTGTTTATGCTGGTTTAAAATTTTATTTGCTAATGTCTAAATGCTTATTAAGTGCTCCTGCGTATATGACTCTGTCTATATAATCGATGCATTGTCCATCATGAGTTTTGACTTTGTTCCTTGCCATTGATCTCATCCCCTTATGCATGTGGTTGCGGCATGCCTCGGGTGAGACTCACTGCTCTCTGGAGTAGGGTGAAAATGCCGCGTGATCCTCGACTACATCGGACCCTTTTGTTGGCCACAACTTCAATTGGTCTGTCCGCGAGACCGACTTCTCGCCAACACCTATTTAGGTTTTTTGTATTAGTTTTTTTTAGTTTTTATTTTAGTTTTTTTATGTTTGAATATTCATGCTTTTTCTCTATCTAGCATAAGCTTATTTTTTAGCATGTTCCACTAACTTTCTTGACCTCCATCTATTTTCTCACAGCCACCAATAACTTAAGAGGGAAAACCAATTCTCTTAAGTAGGTAAGATTTGCTGTATTTTATGTGACAAACACACAAACATGGGCTGGGGGTTACATGGGAAATAAATTTTATCTAATGTAACACATTCCAACCACAATAATGGTTGTTCAAGTGTTTGAAAATATCGTACTAGTACTGTATGGCAAGCACGTTGAAGATGTGTCCGTATTCCACAAGTACAAGATAATTGTTAGTGAGAAATACTACCCATATAGACTTGAGCTTCAAGTTATATTATCTAAGCCCCAATGTGAGTAGTGTGTCTGGAAAAAATCTATGGGAAACACGAAGCCCAAAGAAGATGGGAATTATCATACTAGACATGGAGTGAATATAAATATATCACTTCCAATTTGTTCATCACATATTGCAAAGTTTCCCATTTCTGTCCCTCTCTAATGGATCATAAATTTGGTATCACTAGTGCACCAATAGCAAATGTAGTTGTTGGTTTTCATGTGGTAATTTATCATAGGCAGAAGAAAATGATAATGAAAATATATTAAGGATGTTGATTTGTATTTCCAAGAAAGTGAAGATGTGGAAGATCTTATTAAGGCACCTTGCTACTTCTTATCCACCCATGGACAAAATGGCATTTTCACATCCAATAACTATGGACCAATAACTAGCGAAGAGGGAAGGAGTATTCTACCAGGCAACTATCCAACTGTGTTACACAAGAATCCACATCCCATCTCGTTTTTTATTAGAAAATAATCTAGCATCAAAACAATGTTCAAAAGTTCAATTATCTCACATATCTAACAAATCAAGCACAATGGAAAGAGATTTTTTTAAAATGTTTTTATCCTTGCATTACATCAGTCATAGCACCTTCATTCCTAAAATTTCTTCAATATAGTATTGATGGTATAGTAAATATTGATTTAATTCATCTCTAAACATCTTACCTGCTCAAGTTTTCAAAGCGAGGTCTTTTGGTAAAGATGATTTGAATTATGTGCAATAAATTCGCTTAGAAATTGTAATGTAGCAAACACTTATCATTTCATAAGCTTAACAAGTATCTAACCCAAAGTAACATTGGACCAATCTTTTATGTATTACTGTCTCCTGGTTATTATTGTATAAATATATCCATGGTATTTGGTTTAGAGATTTCTACTATTGTTGCACTTTTCCATGTGTCTTTGGGCACATCTACACATAAAGGTGTAATGTTCTTAACTAATGGGCTGAATATCATAGTCAACTTCATATGCATTCCTTAACCATTCTGGGCTAAAGAAGGACTCAGACATTTTGCCTAATGTTGTCTCTCGTCAGTTTTTTGTTTGGAAGGTTTCTGAATTTGTTACTTGCCATGTTTTCGACCTTCACGCTGAGTGCATGTGATCACTGATAATTTTCAACAGTGGGTGATGGACTTTCATAACCTGGGGTTAAATTTTTCTCCTAAATCACAGGTCTGCCTAATCTTGTAGGTCCCTGTTCATCATGTTATTTTCTTCTGTCACATTTTTGGCGTGGTGTCTCTATAACCCTATTCAAGTCATGTTTATGCATGGATTTTATACAACTTATATGTTGCGAGGACCGTAAAAGAACCTTAATCCCACTGCTGCTCGTTTTGTGTCACATTTTATGTTTTACCATTAACTCCAAGTTGTTCCGCTTATACAGAGACTACTATGAAATGTTAGATTATTTTAACACTTTGTTCTTTTCTTATCTCCGGGTTACTTCCTTTATCTTATTATTTGATATATATATTTTTGTATTCGATGGATTTAAGCTAGGTCCCATAATTATGTTTCCTTCCCCAGTAATCTGGCCACTTATTCCGTATTTACTTATGATTTGGTCAACAAATTCCCAAAGTTATGTTGTTGTTTTCACGTAAAGGAAATCGCTGCATCACCTCCCGAGGGATCATTCATTTAATGCGTCTATTTATTACAATAAGTTTTGATGAGGTAAAAAAACCCTTCGAAACCCTTTACAATAATGATTCGTGTTGGGTTATATCTCACTTCTAATTTAATTAGGGTTCAATTTTTCATTTGGCTATTTGTTCCTCGCTCTCCAAATTTTTCTAGCCATAATGATTTGTATCTTCTTATCAAATATTTTTTCCATTGTCGATGTTTGAACATAGTGGCTTATTTATTTAAATGCAACAAAAAGGCGTACATAACCACAAATTTCTTCCCAGATCAAAAATTGCAAGGTTTCATTTTTTTTCCCAAATTAATTATCTTTACTTCATGAATACCACCCTAGAAATTTTTTATATATTAATTAGCACAATTATCTCTTTGTATAGGAGGTATTTACTTAACAATGATCTTCTTACGATTATATCCCGCCTACAAGAAGACCCTTCATTGTCTCTCAAGCTTCCTCGTGAATTTTTGCTCTAGGTATGTTACATTTACCCGGCTAGGTTTTAGATTGGCACCGAGTTATGTTGGTTGGTTATCAATTGAGGTTTCTCCGTAACACAAGCCTTATGATATCTTTCTTCCTTAATGTGAAATCTCCCAGAGTTGAGAGAATTTTTGTCATGAAATTATCTTTCCTAATTTTAACCTTGCCGCATTTACATTCTGCTATCTTTTTTTTCCTTGGGTCCAAAGGCACCTAGGTCGTAAATGTTCGATGGCACACCTTGCCACCGTGTTATGGCCTAAGTTCACCCATGAGATGTGCACTTATGTGGGAGTAAAATTGTGCTGAATAATATGATTCTAAATCGTCTTATACTGTATATTATCATTATTTTGTACCTAAGTTTATATAATAGAAGTCTACGTTTATTCATAGGATGCTATATTTTCTCATTTTTCTTTCACCAAATTGATATGATGGTTTCTAGTTTCATATTATGTTTTTATCATACAATCATTTTTAGTTCTCATCAATTTGCCACAGGTATTTTCTTTAAAATGATATAAATAATTGTTTCCTTATCATGGTTTTTCATATTACCGGTTAATAACATCTCAAATCGTAAATTATATTTTTTTTTTCTCACGTGGTATAAGTTCATTGTTGTGTAAAATATCTCTCTTGGTTACACCATAAATTAAATTTTTTGGTAAAATATATACAACACACAACATGATTTGGCTATTGTAATGATTTAAATTGGAATTTTATCACTATTTCCACAACAATTAATTCTCCACCTCTTTAATATAGTTAAATCAACATTTCTAGGAATCAATGAGATTCGTTTGGAATCAACAGCTTGATTGCATCGTTGTCTTTGTTTCTAACGATTTCCCCCTCGATTGCTTTCTTTCCCATATTTATCTTAACTATTATATGTACTTATTATATGGTTCTAATGATGTCAACTGTTATCTATTTCATATATTTTCTTTACCCAACAAAACTAATCTTTAGTAATCATTTCCCCCACTCCTACTCACAAGAGAGTTAATATTATAGCTAATAACATGTTATTGTCACACCCATTTCATTTGTAAATTATTATCATAATATGATTAACATGACATATTAAAGAACGTATCGCTTCATGTCCCTTGTTAATAGTTATTAAAATGATAACTCGCGTATTCAAACGAGGTGATTCCAAGAACGTGTATTTTTTCCTCCTTAAAAACATGCATTACAATTGTAGAATTAGCCCCTATAAGATGAAAATTCAACAAAGTATGCAATATTAAAATTTTATAAAAGTAACCTAACACCACCTAGATCGTACAAACGCGTAATTAACAAAAGATATGTTCACAATATCCCACTCGCTTGCCCTCGCAAAACATAATTATTTTATCACCTCGAACATCTAGTACTTCAACATTCTGGTTACAATAGCCACTATACCCCTCAGATACAAGGAAATAAGACATAACATCCTTTTCGATATAAGTCTTCATTCGTTCTGAAAAATAACACAACCATGGAAAATAGTCTAAAAGTAATCAAAAGATTAAAATAACATATAAGATAGAATAATAGTTCATAGAGAAAACACAATAAAACATCAAATTGTATAACCGATATCATTGTTTAGGGAGTTCACTTGATAATTTTACACTTGTGTTTGCCACCCAACCAACAACCGGGGCCCAGCTTGCCCTCGAGCCGAGATGAAATTTATGGTGGTATCAACAACCCAACCCTCAGTTGCTCCTTTATTGGGGCATCTAACACATTTCTTTCCATTAATTTTTTAACGCTCATCCTCTTTTCGTGGTTTTTTTTATCCACTCGACTAGATTTTTTTTCTCAAAATACCACATTTCTCTCTCCCTTGTTTTATGCTGGACCCGAAGCTTAGAGTATTTCCTCAACAAACTTATTTACTTGATTTTTTTTTTTTTATCCATATTGAACTTATTCTTAAAGCCTTATCATCAAATATCCTTGTACCTATTTAATAATGATTTTATTTTCCTCTTTCGAACAACGTTCATATACAAGTGTCTCATTCCTCAAGTACTTTCCATCCCATATGGCTTATTTATCAACAAATTTATTTATTTACATGATAATTTCAATGTGGTATTTTTGCTCTTCACTATTCCTACAAACAACTTCACTAACAAAAACATTAAAATAGTGGAGAAGTTAATAATAATATTCGACCATTTTAATTCACATTGTCTTCCCGTATTTATTCCCAGTTACTTCCCGGGAACAATGTGAGTCAATTATTCCATCTCATTTTTCCCGCTCTCGTAACCTCTTTGCAATTAAAATGCCTCCACCTACTTCAACCCTAAATCTAGACGTATGCAATATCCCTATTTAGATATTTTATAATTAGTGAATAAACGTATGGGGCCGTGTGACCTAAGGAAAGATTACATGGACATATTATTTTTGGAAATTAATAAATAAATGTTGAACAAATATTTTTGTGTAAAATATTTATAGTAATTTGACACTATAATTTTATCTTATATGACCAGAATCACAAGACTTTCCGAAAAATTCTCCATATATCCGGAGAAAAATAAAATAAATAAATTCACAGATGAGGAGAAAAAGATCTAAAAATCCTTAGTAAAATGAAATGCCGAGAAGGGGTAAAAAATTGGGCTAAGGAAAAAGTGTTTTAAAAGAAGCTTTTGTGGAGAAAACAAAAGAAAAAAGGGAAACAATATCCCAAAATAGCAAGATGTCATTATGGAAACAAGTTGGGGGAGAAAGCTGAATAATCCAATAATAGTGACAAGGGGGTTGTCTACACAAAAGGAAATTTGGTTCAGGCTCTGGGGAGAGCTAAAATAACAAGCTCATGGTTAGAAGGAAAAATTATGTACTTCTTGTGAATTTATCTCTGCTTAGTAAAATTTTGAGTTTAGCTCTATTACTAGGAGGTTACACTAAATATGACATCAGCACCGCAGATAAATAGGAAGCAAAAAGATGATAATTTCTCATAGTATATTATTGTAAGTGAATTAATATATTATGTTGTACAATGTTAATCAGCATGAGTGTCCGTGTAGTGTATAATATCATATTTCATCATCTATTTTTCCATATGCATATGATAGAGTCTCAACTATAAATTAGTGTAGTTAAGTCTCAAATTTTGTTACATAGGCTTAGGATAACCAAGGCATAAACATGCAGAACTATAAACTCGAGAACATGGTCTAAACTCCATTGTTCTTTTCAAATCGAGTGTTTAGAATAAAATGAAAACTAGCACTAGACAAAATAAATAATAGTGATAGTATGAAGAATACATATCAAAGAAATTTGATAATGATGATATAAAATTTAGACAGAAATGTAAAATATATTTTGCAAAGATGTTGTCAATTTAAAAAGTATTAAATAAGTATTTGGTAGCCAAGATTACTTGTGCCAACAAAATATCAAGGAAAATAAATTCTCAAATATTATTCAAAATTACTATACGTAAACTATCTAATTGAAAACTTCGCAGGAATGGGGAGGATATGACTATTCGTAATAAAAATTATAGAATTGTATAGTGAAATTTATAAATTACATTAGGTCATAGCCCTAGTAAAATATTAGCAAACTAATATAAGATGTACAAAACAGGAGAGGATGTTGCAGCACTTACTTATCTAGATCACTTCCGTGAATTAGAAATATTGTTCCATGGGATGAGGTGACCGAAGACAACAATGATGTTCAAGTGTAGAGTGTATATAGAAAACCTAAAAACAAACAAATGAAATTAAACTACATCATACCTATTATAACAACATAAAGAAGGAAATATTAGATTTATTAATATGAATAAAAGAGGGTAATAATAATTATATTAGAAAATACATTTTGGTATTTATGTTGTTTTACACCTACAAGCAGTAAATATAAGTATGGCTGACTTTCAAAATTCATATAAAACCATTAACAAAGAAGTGAGAATAAATTAAATATCAAACCTTAGATTGGGAGTAGACAAAATTGTCAAAGTGTGGAGAAATTTTCAAATAACATGTAAATATGGGTAATGATACCTATGTTACATTAAAAGAGAGGCAAATGTAAAAGACATGTTTAACTGCATACTTAATGTACATGTAAATACCTACTAAAGGGAGTGAATATTTTCACAAGATTTTAATTGTAGAAATTATATATTTATTTCATCTCTAAGTACTAAATAATAAATCATATAAAAAAAATATTTACATGTGTATTATGTAAGACAAGTCTGTGTTCAAGGGATAATCATAATGAGAAGGTTAAATATGAATAATAAAGTCGTGTTTACTTCGTACACATATATTACTAGGAATAAAACAAATTTAAATATGGAAATCAAGAAACCCGTAGTTATCATATACTGACATATTTGGAAATTCTTACATAAATTAAATGAAAGAATTCTACAATAAGAATATAATAGGGAGTATAATAATTAAAATTTAATAACAAACATTACAAAGGATGTAGATAATAAAAAAAAATGAATAAATTTTTATAACAAGTAATTATCATGCTAATTCGACTTGATTCAAATTCATAATGAATTAACAAACAATAAATAAATATAGGACCATTAATAATACTAGTTCCATTCTCACTTCAACACAGGCAATGGAATTATATTATTCATGTAATATTAATTTAATATATACATACAACGCATTTAGAGTGAAACAATTACATAAACACAAATGACGAATAAACATACAAATAATTACGTCAAGATTGAGAACAGACAACCTATGCAATCGTTAAAAGTTGATACAATAAAAATTTGAATGAGAAATTTCCATGGGATGAGAGACATCTTCGCACATGTAAGTTTATTAAGTTTAAGTTCCTATATATAGAGGGAACTAAAATTTTATTGTTTTACAAATTTGTGTAAAATCAACATCATTGCAATACTCATCATATACGCAGATTCAGCAGATATGTAAAAAGGGTAACATAATGGAACTAATAATGAGCATGTTGGCTTATTAAAATAGTGTGAACCTCTTTATTTAGAATTAAAAATAAAAGGTAAACAAAAAAGAAACTTCCGTGAAATCCTATTTTAAATTTATGAAGAGGCCATAACCTATTTTGTATATATATATATATATATATATATATATATATATATAATTCAAATTCATGAAAACATAGTAGCTACAATTCATCTTCAAATGAATATGAAATTAGAGTATACCATGCGTATTCATTCAAAGATGACCGTAGTTATTCTCGCTTTCATGAATTTTAAACATGCATATATATATATATATATATATATATATATATATATATATATATATATATATATATATGTATATATATATATATATATATATATATGTATATATATATATATACATAATTCAAATTCATGAAATCGTAATAGCTATAGTCATCTCCGAATGAATATGAAATTAGAGTATACCATGTGTGAAATAAACTTCAATGAGAAAACCCGTATGAAGGCAACATGTTACACATCTCAAATTAGTTATATGAGAACACAATTAAGAAACTTGTAATCACATATGATCAAATTAATCAAATCTTAAGTAAAGTGAGACTCCATCGTTAAATACATGTGAAATTTATAAGCCCAAAGAAAACGGGTCTTTAAAGTTGGGAATTCAAAAACATTAAATAATACACCCAAAAGACGCAAACTCAAAAATTGGGATTTCCGCGTAACCCCTACAACCTATAATTATCGTAAAGCAGTAGCTTTAAAACTAAAATTAATTACATGTAGAGAAATGGGTAAACAAGGAGGAAGAAACCTTTACCTAGAAATGTGAATTTTGATAAAATCAATGTTTTCATATTCCAAGGTAGGTCGGATTTTTGAGCCCACTTTCGTTTTATCGTAGATTCGATACACCTGTTTAGGGGTCCATGGCTGATGCCAATATCAATTTCATGAGTCACATTAAGAAAAAAATATTTCAAATAACCATCGAGGCATGAGGCCGGAAGAACTTGCCACTATTAGAGAAAGTCAAGAAAGCATCTTTTTCATGTTTCTGTGCCGAAGATAATACTCCTTAACCAAATCAAAAGAGTTGTAGATTTGTCATGAGGGCATCTGCTCATAGAATAACACTACTACAGCTTGAAAACAAAATAAAATTCTAATGACCGAAGTGGGGAGTAGTCCAAAATCGTTATGGTTTTCAATCGATATCTTCACCGTCTAATGTCACAATATCCAACGTACAAGTGTACACAAAGAGTACCTCGACTCTACTTATGCCGTGAAAGCCACATCACCGCAGGGAGTGTGTAATTCTAAATGCGATGACAATATATTAGAAGGGGATTGGTAGTAAAACTCAAATTTACGTGTCTTTCGTGTCATTCCTTCGCAGGTTGGGTGCAATAAAACCAGGCGAATAACTTTGTGCTTACCAACAATTATATCGCATTACTTCCAATGGTGAGGAGGGGTTAACTAGTATTATATCGACATGACTATTTAAATAGAGTGATATAATTCATGTTAGGTGGAATGTGTAGAAATAAAAAATTAGATTAAGGGTATAGGGATTAAAAGGGTGTAATTTCAAATTTAAATCATAGACTTGAGAGGTAGAATAAACTATTTAATAGTCTATAAAATAAAGGATACAGAGCGATAATAAAATTAATAATTCCCATGAAATGAACAAAGAATGACATTAAAACAACTTTAAATATGACCGATAGTTCGTATTTATGGTGTGAGTTTTGAGGAGGAGGATTCGTAATTCCATAGTATCCATTTTTGTCAACATTTCGAGTCTAACCAAGGACCAATTTTGACTTAAAAATATTAGTGTCGCAACGATTTCCATACATGAAAGACTAGCAATGTGAGACCAAACATAGAAAAAAATAAAAATTTGGTTAGTGGGAGTTGTTACAAGTGGTATCACATCCTAAAGGAAAATGACCTAATGTGTCTCGTAACACAGAAGAATGTGATGATGTCAAAAATCAAATGATAAAGTCATTTTTAAATATGAGTGTTTAACGATAGAGTTAGAAAGACTACTAATGAAGAGGACCAAACACATTTACATAAAGAAAGAACATTTTTGGTTAGTGGGAGTTGCTAATAATTGGTATCAAGAGTGCATGTTAAAAAATATGGGATTATGGGTTCCAACACATAAAATATTGATGATGTCAAAAAATCAAATGATAAAGTCATTTTAATTTCTTTTTTATGAATGCTAATTGATTAGTACAAAAAAATGAAGTGAAGAAAAGTTACGTTTGTTGTCATGGATGATAGAGAAGATACGTATGTAGACCGGGGGGTGGAGGGGCTCGCTACATCTGGAACAAATGCTGAACACAAAGAATTTGCAACAAGAAATGGTTCACAACTTAATGAATAGAAATGAACGTTACCACAAAGCAGCGAAAGAGAGAAGGATATAAATTAATCCTTAGGCCCTAGTCATAGTGAAGACCCAGAAAGAAAAAGGACCAAAGAGAACCCAACTTCAAAGAGGTCCAAGAGTGGAAAAACAACTAAGGTCAAAAAAGAAAAATGAGTTGCGGGTGGGAGAATTCTAAAGATTAAGCCTCCAACCTTGATGGGGATAAGGAAGAGGATGGTGGTTTCTCGAATTCTGAACATGGTCAAATACTTTGAGGTGTATGAACATGAAAGTAATCAAAGCAAGATTGACAAAGCATTGTACGAAGGTAAAACCATATTAATTTCAGGAAGATACAAAATGATATAATTTTGCTTGAGGAAAACAATATTTCATGGGAAGAATTTTCACAGAGAAATTCAAACTTATACCTTAGTGAGAGGTATTATGATGATGGGAAAACAATTTCATGAGCTATTTCCACATCTCACTATCAATAAAATTGTGACTAAATCGACTAACTTACTTATTATGTCTACACATATGGGAAGAAAGCCATACATAATGATTTCCACTGTTTTCCCACCATCTATAAAGTGAAGATAATTTAATTTGACAATCTTAAAACTATGGATGAGGTTATTGTTTGGAAAGCACGAATTTGCATACCAAATTTAAAGGTACCTAATGAAGAGCCGAAAAACTAGCAAACAGGGTGGAAGGTAAGTAAGAAAAAAAAAAAACCGAACATTCAATTTTGGAAAAAAACGCTCACAAAAAAGAAGTCAATAAGGGACAAATACATTTCACACCGGTTCCAAGCCCATGGAAGGGAACAAAAAAGAGAAAGGGGTGGTAAAACTGCAAGAATCATTGAAATGCTGGGGACAAGTAGCCTCAGCAGCATGCGATGCCAAAAATACACCTGCAATTCCAAAAAACATTCAAGAAGTACTTAGCATGATCATACTGAATCATGTACACTAAATATTCCCCCCGTATCGTCGCATTGAAGAAAGACATGCTGAACATCAATCAACCATGATTGAAATTGGAGGTATCATCTCTAACCAAACTCGTGTCTTTTTAATTGATACAAGCGTTCATTTAAGTTATATCAACCCCTGGTAGCTGAAACGTGTCTATTGAAAACATAAATATTTCCGCACTCTTGACTACTAGAGTTATTAATAGTGAATACAGCTGAGGAAATTCATCTACAAAATACCAAAATCCTCAAATAGAAATGGATATAGTATAGATCTCCTAACAAACATTTTTCTTTTAGGATCTTTTGACTTCTAGTTGGCCTGGATTAAATGAACAATGGAAGCAATAGTTAATTGTTGGATAAACATGATTCTGTACTGGGATATGTTGTAGGAAAATCATAGTAGTCGATGGGGAAACCAAGCCAGTGTCTGCTAGGGGGATTTTTGACCAGAATTGAACACAAATATGGAAAGTCATTCATTATATGTTTTCTGGGATTGAATATTTGGGAAAACCAGCAAACATGAATCTATAGAGGACTTACTCGTAATCAAGGAATTTTGTTTACACCAATCCTAGGTGATTGAGTGAGATTGGTATATTATTGTATTTAGTGATATGTTATTAAGAGATACTTGGAAGTGAACTCAATAGTCTCACCTATGTATAAGTACACACACAATATCCATTTAATTCATCTTTTTTATTTACATACTTCGTATCACAAATTACTCCCTGAACTTGGCATTCCTACCCTTGGTGTAACTCCTCCCGTCTACATTTTTTCGTACCCACGTTCGGCATTTAGTTTTTTTTTTTATCGCTCTTGAACATTTTTTGTTTCATTATGGATTCTCCATAAGACTTACTTCATACTTCTGTGCCTGCACTTCTAGAATAATTTCGCATTCCACTTTTTGGAAAATCTCACTAATTTGTCCGCATTAACAATCGTGGGCAATTTTCAGCTTCACTCTTTCTGCCGCACACCATCAGAAAATTCAACTTTTTTACTATGCAAATTTAGCTCATATTCTGCAGCCTTCACTCATCCCTCCTTGTGACTCTCTGCCCCACATCCCTCCCCACAACTCTCACACTCCACACATGAAAACCCCACACCCTTCGATTCACATCCTCCCTCGTAACTTCCCCAACCTCACTTCTCCCTCACACCGCACTCTCCACTCCCTCTCACCCGCACTGACAGCTCTTCCCCACTCACTTCCCCGTCTTCGCTTCCCCAACTCAAACGATCCTCCTGCCTCCCCCCCCCCCCCTACCTCCTCCCTCAACCCTCCCTCACAACCTGCTCCCTCTCGTCCCCATCCCCCCCCAGCCTCCCCCCCCTCACAACCCCGCCCTCTCCCCCCACCATCCCCATCCCCCCTCCCCTCCCTCCCTCGCTCCCCCGCCCCTCCCTCCCTCCCTCATGTCCACCCCCAACCCCCTCTCACATGCAAACACCCCCCCGCATCTCACGAGACCCCTCTCGAACCACGCATACTCTCCCATCTTTGGCGAACCCCTTCCCCAAAACACGCTCCCTCTCACACGTCTTTCTCCCTCGGGTATCTCTCCCGTTCCCTCCATCCCCTTTTTTTTTTTAATTGGCGCAAATACCTCCCCCCCCCGCCCCCCGCCCCCAAAGAAAATGCCTCCCCTAGTAAGCACCCCAAGAAAACTCCTCCCCTGTAAATACCTCCTTAAATTACTCTCCTACAACAACCCTCTGGTAGATAATACCTTTGTTTTTTCCCCAATTGTTTTTTTACAAAAAAAAAGAAAAAAATATTTATGAATTTAAACTTAATTGAGTTTTTACCGTGACAACAAAAGCATTTTTTCTTCAAAAGAATGCATTGTCTCATATCCATCAAGGGAGTTGTTCTTCCAAGAAGGAGAACTACCCGAATGGTCTTGAAAATCAAACACAATTTCCTCATTTTTTAACAGAGATGAATAACTTATGAAGAAAAGCATTTATCCACTGCAAAGCCCACTTTAAAAAAGGAGACTCATTTGGGAAAATGAAGAATTGCAAGGCTTATGCCTTTGACTAAAATTCCATAAATGAAGAGTGAGTCACCATATTACACCATTTTCAAATGCTCAGTGAAGCCTTGACAAGCTAAAATAATCACACTTAAAATTGCACTTAAACTATTCAATTAATGATTAAGTTACAAGTCTTTAATCAGAACATGATGACCCTCTTGGTATTAGCTACAAGTAAAATCTACCTTGGACATACATTACTTAAAACAGTGTAAGTTTATATGAATTTAATATATTTTAAGCAATGTATCCCACCACCATATTGCTCAGTCATTGCAAGTGTTAAAACCTCATAGCAACTACCTTAATTCCCTTCGCAGAAAGCTGAAGAAAGAGAGAAGTGCCTTGGAAAGATGACATCCCTCTGCTTTCAAAAGAGGGTTTTAAGGTTCTCGTGCGTTGCAAAGTCATGTTTCATCGTTTCTTCAAGAGGAAGGGGGTGGTCGAAGAGGAAGAGGAAGAAGAATTTTGTGAGGAAGGTGGGTGCGGTGACAAACTCAACCGAAAAACATGACTTATTGGGGCACGCCGTAACAAAGACTGCAGCGATGCACCACAAGTCAGCTTTATAAATGAAAGCACAAAGAAATCAAGAAAGAAACTCGTTACGTAATAAAGGTAAAGAACTCGAATCCACCATTATGTTGTTAAATATCAAAATAACAAGAGTAATTGAAGACTTAATATTAAAAGCCTTCATTTACTTCTTGGAGAAATGATTTCACAGATTTAGAGAAAATATGCTCATGAAATCTATAAAATATGTTTTTCAAGAATTTATCAGAAAATTTACGATGATATCAGACAACCAAACCGGGTTACCTGGCTAGGCAAAAATCAGCCAGTTGCCTAGTCTTCCGGCATCTTCTACATGAGGCCTCACTCTGTTTACAGAAATTTTTTTTTCCTTGCTCATATCCACACCAATTCACATGTTTTATGGCAAGGTTGAGGTGAGAAAAGTGTTACATCGCTTTCCTTTTTTTCGAGGTATGGTATTGAAGGAAGACCATGAAGCAAGGTTCTTCCACGCAACAAAAAAAATGTATCTGGGGCCTAATACTGTAATGAAGGTGCCTTCTCATCCAATATTTTATGGAAGGATTTGGACACTTAAACTGCTATGACAACTCCATTGTTGAACAAAACAATACTGGATCGCTACAATTCTTATAGAACAAGCAATGTGATGTTTGTATTTCAGAAATATAGCAAACAATCATTTCATGATTCATATCCAAAGTGAAGTTACAGAAAACTTTATTGTTTAATATTTAATTATGGCCTATGCTCCTGCTTTTCCGGGAATGGAAATAAAATAAGACATTTACATTTATTGACATTATACCCGTAATGTGTTTGTTCATTTATAAAGGAAAAAAATCTTTATGTTTTCAAACATTTAATAATTTTCATGCATGATTAAAATGATGCACAAACTATATTGGCTCTTTCCACACCGATAATTGAAAAAGACCAACATTTCAAACAACTCTGAAAATTGCACTTTGTCAATATGGGTTCAACACCAAAAAATGAAACTCCATAGTCCCCAATGTAACATGTAGTTAAAAGAATACCATTAAATTTTAACATAATTAATTCCATGATGTCAAGAACAGAAATTTATATTTTGAATACAATTATGAATAATACAAAGAAGCAGTGTCTATTTAAATAAAAAAAAACTCCTTATGAAATGTGGCATGGTCACATTCCTTTTTAAAGCATTCTTATTCCTGTCTCCATCATTATGCTTTGACATCATGTACAAAGGAATAAACTTGGTATGCTAAGTCAAAATGTGTTTCTGGGCATGCCACACTTCAAAGGATTGCATCTCTACATGAAGCCACAGTTTGTAGTAACAAGATTTCATATTACTTGAATCTTTATAACACCGTACAATGTTGTTGAGCTACAATCTCATCACCTAGATAGATTCACACATGTGCTATTTTCAACAATTTGATAACCGCATCTCACCCTACAAAGACTCATATTGAACTGACCTTACAGAATCAGTTTTTCCGTACACTCTTCCCCCACATGAAGGAACTAACCACAAGACAGCACCTGAATGATCTGATTAATATAAATGAGATTAATCTTTGATTCAATCTCCAACTCATTCAAATGAGTAGCCTGGGCTATCCTGGGTCCCCCAAAATGTATAATAAGACACTAGAAAACGTTGTTCCGATGAGTTCTGTTATGAACAAGAAACCACTGTAGACATAAAAACAAACGGTGATGTATAATTACATCTCCAATTGCCGATATGGATATTGCTTATAAATCGTGAATTGAATTTGTCTACACGATGAACTAAATTCTTCAAAGAAGCCATTGGCAAGTTGAATGGAATGAGGTTGTATGCAAAAGTAAAGCAATGCCTTGATAAATAATGACACTTTCGAATCCCGTTGATCTCTTTGGGAACTAAACCAATTGGGTCGTGCTAATTTACAAGAACAAGTGCTAAATAAGATGGTCACCTAACAAGACAAAGTCACTTTTAAAAAAGGTTTTACACAAAAAGAAGTGGGGTCGTATTATATATGAAAATTTTTCTCTACAGAAAACAATACCGTCCAAACACTCTGCCCTAGCAACCGTAAGGGATGGAAAGTCCATCGATGGATGTAAAAATCACCTTTTTTTAATGGAGATCTAAAGGAGAATTTTTTTTATGTCTCAGCTGTATGATTTAAGGTGAAGGGCCACAATACAAAGTACGTAAAAAATTATAAAATCATTAAAGGGTCTCAAGAAGGACCGCCGTGCCCAAGTAAATTAAATTATCTTCAAAATTCTGTCAAACATTTATCTTGATGACAAACTAAGCAGGAGAAGCTTTGTAGGAAGTCTTATCTACATAACTACCACCAACAGCCATCTCATTCGATGTTAAAACTTTCCAAGCTATGCAAAAACCTGCAATGACATTAATCACAAAAAAGGTTCAAATTACTTGAAGGGAAATAAAGACTTTGGACTCAAACATACGCAGGGTGTTTATCACCACTTGATCGAATACTTTGATTTAGAATTGGCGGGGGACAAAGAAACCTGGGTGTCTACTTCAAAGACCAAGGGTCTCAGACTGGGAGCACCATGGATCATGCAACACTTCCGCTCAGTAGATTCCATGTCCGATGTTAATAGGCAAACAAATCAAGAAACAAAGGAAACTAGGTGGGGAAGGTGGATGAAAACTTGGGAAGATTTAAAAAAGATGAAACAATGATTTTCATGATCAATAACATCAGCAGAACGTTAGCCAAGAATCAAAGTTCATGATCAAACAAAAGTACATCAAGGCAAAACAACAGATTCAATATCATGTTGTTTTCAAAACCATCTCACTTCATTTTTCCACAAATGACATACCTGACAGACATCTTCACAAAAGTTCTTAAAGAGAAAATTTTGAGAAGTTCAAAACAATGCTTGAATTTTAAACGTCCTTCAATTTAAAAATTTATACAATCGGTGAATCAGTCGTATTATATATCATTGTAATTTAGTAAATATGAAGGCCACATATTTAAACTAAACCTGTAATAGTCCTACCTCCATGTATAGGCACACACAATAATCTCCCTCTTTTTTAGCCCATCTTCTACCTACAGAAAGTTACCTCCTTGCCTTAAAATTCCAAGATGTGCTCTAGTTAAATCTTCATCTTCCCTGCATATCAATTTTCTTTATTGAGCTATACCATAAGCTGTCCACTTTCCACACCTAGATGACACTTGAAATACTAGAATTGAAACTTCAATTATAGGAATGTATGAACAAAGGTTGCATTAGACCAAGTGTAACTAAAAATTAAGCTTGTTTACAAAAAAATGATACAATTTTCTAGATGTGTAATACAAATATTTAAATAATTTTAACTATCAAGAACCAAAGAGACATCTTATTCTCACAACAGATTATCTACCATCAAGTAAGAGGGGAAACCATATTCTCAAAAATTGACTTGAGAACTCGGCTATCATCAACTCTTATATTTAATGAAGACATTGATAAGACAACTTTCTTTAACCCAATGTGGACACAGGAGCTTGTAGCTTTACCCTTTGACCCCACAAATGCCTGCCACTTCCTTCATGTGCTCCAGCCATTATATATAAACATTTAGATACATTTATTACATTATAGACATATTTTGGTATACTCCAAAACAAATTATAACATATTAGGACATTACCAAACCCTTAGATAAAATTCTAATTTACAAAATTTATAAAATATAGTTTTACAAACCCTATGTTCACACTTACATGCTTTATTTCTAAGGATGATTGCTGTGATATGTGAAAAGGTGTGCGAAATTTTAATTGAATGTATACCTCCATTTGCATGTACCTGTAAACAGACTGCCTTCTCATGTTTCCAAGATATTTTCGAGATTTGTGGAAGGATTTTCCAGATTAGCTTACCCTTTTATCACATCTTGCCGGAAAAAAAGTGAAATTTGAGGACAAACCAAGAAGATAGTTTTAATATCTGAAAACATAAATTAACCATTTCACCTATCCTAAAAAGTGTTGATTCAACAAAGAGTTTGTTGTGTGTATTGAATGTCAGATAGAAGGGTTTATATGAGTATTGTTGCATATGAAAGCATTAATACTGTTAGAGACTACAAATGAAGAAGATTAACACACCACACATATGACTTAAATGTTGTCGTTATTCACACCAAAGATGTGGAGACATTATCCTAAGCAAGAAATTTATATTTATGATATGAGAGGAAAGTTTAAAGCATTTTTGTCACATTCATATTTAAATGCAAAAACAAGAAATAGTTTGTTCCTTCTTTAGTATGATTTTATGTAAAATCAAACACATAATGGAAATAGAACCTAATTGTTGATGTTCGTTAGAAATTAATATCAAATTTCAACAAAGGTGACAGGGTAAAATTTTATGTAAGAACAAATTAAGGAGTTTTCTACATTGTGTTCTCAATACAAATTGGTGAAAGTTACAATTGTCGAAATTGGGGAGGGATACACTATAAATGAGAGAGATTTAACGTCGAAAGAAAAGATTGTATATTATGAAATGTATCCACATTAAAAATGATGAACTAGATTACCAACAGATAGCTTATGCAAGTCATCCGTGTTATCAAAGCAGAATACCTTTGAGGAAAGTTATGTTTTGACCAAGAACAAAAAAGTATAGATGATTACCACAAGGTGTTTAGGAGGTCAACAAGTTAAAGCAGAACATTGACATTCTATCATTCACCAACCTCTTTCATATTCTGCATTTGGAAGTGGAAGTGGTATCATGAATTTATTACAAATTTCCGTATACCAAGTACCCACATGATTCCATAATGGTTAGT
This sequence comes from Pinus albicaulis, assembly GCA_034641835.2. Classification (NCBI taxonomy): domain Eukaryota; kingdom Viridiplantae; phylum Streptophyta; class Pinopsida; order Pinales; family Pinaceae; genus Pinus; species Pinus albicaulis. The sequence continues at coordinate 367,929,071 of CM076581.1, forward strand.
GAACATTAACTAAAGCAACACACTTTTACCTGCCTAGTCCACTTGAATAATACATAATGTTTCTTAAGAAAGAAATATTTAAACTCCATAGAGTACCAAAAATGAAGCACTAGATAAATATTTAAAAATTATATCCGCTTTAAAACCTTTTGTAGGAATGGGGAGCAAGTTGAAGTTCAACACATCTTACCATCCTCAATAGATGGACATACATAGAGAACAAACTGGAGTATCAGAAGATATGTTGCACATGTATGATGGATAGACCCACCAAGTGGGAAGACTTTCCTGTATTTTGGCAGCACCTTTCAAGGGCGAACAACTCCTAATCCATTAAAATGAGTCCATTTTGGATGCCTTGTATGATAAAATTTCACACTCCACTTAGTTGGAGTCAACTGAAGGAAAATTGGTCCTTGACCAGAACACTACATGAGATGGAACAGACCGTGAAACAAATTCAACATCATATTGTGCTAGCTCAAGAACCTTAGAGGAGTTATATCGATAATAAAATAATTAACAAGAATCTGAAGTTTGATATCATGTGGCAATTTAAGGATTAAACTTTACAGTTAACAGCACACCGGTATTTGTACTAAGTTAGCACCTCGACATCGCGTACTCCTTTGAGGTTTCCGAGAGAGTGGGGGCCAATAGCTTACAAGTTGGTTTCACGTAGTCATATTAAAGTCTATATTTTTTTCATACCATTGTGGAAGAAGTATGCACATGAACCTTCTCATGTGATCGACCTGATCGTACACAGTAATAGAAGGGGAATTTCTTCCGTAACCACTTTGTATATTGGGATGAAGAAACCATGCCTCGTAACAGAACAGTACACACTGTGAAAGTACATTGGAAACACTTTTCACCTAAGGAAGCTACGTGGGACAGTGATGAAGTTAAGGAGAGAAACATACCCATCATTTTTTAGTGAAGAAAAAAATATCTTCAACATCAAGTGATGATGCTTTTTTTTATATGGGAGACTATGTGTCATCCCTATTTATAACTTTTATAATTAGTGAATAAACCTAAGGATCAATTGGATGTAATGAAAAATTATGTATGGACATATATTTTTGAAATTATTAAAAAAAATGTGTATAAATATTGTAAATATAGAGTAATTTTTTATTCAGGAATTTTTTAACATCCATGAGGATAATTAGAATTCCAAGACTTCTCCAAAAATTCTACATAAATTTAAAGGAGAAAATAACAAATAAATTTTATTAGATGAGAAAAATTATATACAAACTTAGTAAAGTGGAAAGTTACCTAGAAGGTAAGAATAAAATTGGGTTGATATAAGCTATTTTTAAAAGAATATTATGTGGAAAAAACAAAAAGCAAAAAAGATTAGGATAAGGGAACCAACATACCAAAATAGAGAGGCACCATTATGGAAACAAGATGAGGGAAAGCAAGTTTAACAAGCTCATTCTCAGCAGTGGCATATTCATGTTGGAACACTGGTCTCTACCAGGGGAGAGCTCTAGCAATCCTCATGGTTGGGAGGAAAACAACATAATAAAGGAATATACTTGTTTTGAATTTATATATGTGTACAACTTCAAATTTAGCCTTATTTCTAGGAGGTTATACTAAATCTAACATTGAAATCATATATTAAATTGAAAGAAGAACTAAGAAACATAGTTTCTATTGTATGTTATTAGAAGTGATTATTATAATATGATCTACAATGTTAATTAAAGGAGTGTCCATGTAGTGTATAATATTCATTTCTACTTCTATACTTCATTTTTATTTTATAGAGTTTAAAACTATAAATTAATATAGTTAACTCTCAAATTTCATTACATAGGCTCCTGGATGTTCGAGGGTATAAACAAGAAGAGAATCTTAAACTCAAGAACAAGGTCTAAATTCTGTTGTTTATTTCTAAACAAGTATGTAAATAAACCGAAAACTAACGCTATATGTGTAAAATAAATACTAAATGATAGGGGTAAATTAAGTCATATATCAATAAATTTGATAATGTTGATAGTTTTAGGTATAAATGTAAAAAAGAAATTTAAAGAGATTTTTTCAATTTGAACAAGTATTAAATAAATAAATCATAGTCAAGGATTACTTGTGCTAACACAATACAATGGAAAATAAATTTTGAAGAATATTCGCAATCACTATACATAAATTGTCCAATTGAAAATCCTCAAGAGGAATGGAGGATATCACTATTCATAATACAAATATTATAGTATTGCATAGTGAAATTTATAAATTACATTAGGGTCATAGAACTAGTAAAATACTAGACAACTACTACAAGACATGGCATTAGAGAGGATGTTACAAGATTCTACTATCCAAAGGACCCACGTGCAATTAGAAATATTGTCTGTCACAGAGTAAGACCGAAGATAATGATGGATGTTTTCAATAAAGAGATACACAATAGCAAAATTAAATGAACAATGAAACCTAAATTAATATCACACTAATATTAAATAAAAATAAAAGAAGTGAAACTAGATTATATTAACAAGAATATACAGTGTATATTACCTAAGAACATTTTCATTTTATTCTCTTATCACACTGCCCAAGAAAATAATATAAGTATATCTGATTTGAAAATCTACAGAAACTATTAAGAAAGAAGTAGGAATAAATTAAATATTGAACTCTCAGATTGACAGACATGATTGTCGGACAAGTGCAAATCTTCGAATAAGGACATAAACATGGGTAATGATGCCTACAATAGCTTAAATAAAATAAAAATAAAAATTAAAGATAAAATTTAAAATGAAGAAAACAAAATGTATGTAAATAACGTTGAAGGAGTGAAGAGTTTTCACAAGACTTAATGGTAGGGTACGTATATTACCTTTCACTAAGTACTAAATAATAAACATATAAGGAAAAACTTATATGTATGTTATGTATATATGTCCTTTTGTTGTATGTGATAATAATGAGGAATGTTAAAAATGAATATTGTAAGTTCATTCGTTTCCTCGTATATACATTACTAGAAACCTAAAAATTAAATCTACAAATGGAAAACCTGCACTATTACACTATATTCGAAAATTCTTACAAATAAATTAACAGAAGACGTTACGCTTTAAGAGAATATAATAGGAATTATATTAATTAAAAATTAATAACAAAGGCTATAGTGGATGTAGATAATGAGAAAATGAAAACAACACAATACAATGTAAGCAATTATCATGCTACCGCACTTGATTCTAATTCGCAACTAATTTACAAACAGAAAGAAATATTTATTAATAATACACATTCCATTCTACTCTAATAGACGAATGAATTACATTATACTTTTAATATTAATGTAATATATACATAAATGACCTTAGGGAAAGAAAAGTCATATCAACACGAATGACGAATAAAACATATAAACCTATGTCAAGTACTGAACATAAACAACCCATTATGAAATTGGGAAAAGTTAACATGTACCAAGTTTATTGGAGAGAAATTTTACCAGATGAGAGTCATCTATACACATGTAAGTCAAGTTTAAGTCTTATATAGAGGGAACACAATTTTTATTGTCTTATGAATTTGTATCAAATCAATGATTAAAAATACTTATCATATACGCAGGCGTGTATACAAAAAGGGTAACAAAATAGAAGCAAATAATGAACGTTAGCTATTAAAATAGTGTGAACCTCTTCTATTTAGAATTAAAACAAAGTAACACCAAAGAAAATTTCGAAATCCCATTGTAAATTTAATGAGAGTTTACAATCACATAAATTAATATTGACAATCATCTTCAAGATATATATAATTTAAATTCACATGAAATTGTATAGCTACGCTCATTTTCAAATGAAATTGAAATTAGAGTATACCCCGCATGAGGGTAAAATATCAATGAGAAACCTACGTGAAGGAAGCAGTGTTACTTGAATTTCTAATTAGTTATCGTGAGAAATTCAATTGTTAAAAAATAAGAAACGATATGATAAAATTAATCGAAAATCTCGAGTAAAGTGATATCGACTATTAAATATATCTAGAACAGAGTTGTCAACTAAAAGCTCTGTGTCTTGTAAATTTGGGAATTCAAACACATTAAATAATAGACCCGAAATACCTGCATCCATAATTGGGATTTTCGTAGAACCTCTAAACCCAAAATTATCGTAATGTGTAGTAAGAAAAGGAAATTAATCATACGTAGAGAAATGGGCAATATGAGTGTAAAGAACCTCGTATGAGAACACTTTGGAATATCTCGTGTTTTCATATTCCATAAAAGAAGCAGAGTTTTTCGAGCTCACCTCTGCTAAGGAGACGATTATTCAATAGGCGTGTTGAGGGATATTGCGTAATTCGAATATGAGTTGGGACTCACAAAAATATATAATAATTACAATAAGGAGTTAAAATACTATCAGGTAAAGGAGAGAAGACAGAACAAAGAATTTTGTCAAAATAATAGCATACCGAGATATGAAAATAGGTCTTTAACGAGATCATGAGTCACTATAAAACTAAAAACAAAATATGAAATAACCATTGAGCCATGAGGCTACAAAAAGTTGCTACCATTTGGAGAAAGGCAAGGAAATTTCCTTTCACTTTAGGCCAAAGACACTCCTTAACATAATGAAAATAAATAGCCCCTCTTCGTCACAAGGGTAGCCACCAAAGAATAACACCACCGCAAAAGAAAATGAAAATGCCAAATAGCCAAGGAGGGGAGTATTCTAAAAGCTCACAGTTAGGAAGCAACCGAGATTCCATTGTTTAATGTCATTATACTCACACAAGTGGCATATGAAGAGTACCTCTAATCATGCACTCATGCGACCCGAGGAGCGTGTAAGCCCAAATGGACAACAAGATATTATAAGGGGATTGGGTAACAAACCAAAAGTTAATGACATTTGTACTTACCCTTCTGAGGTTGGGTGCATAAAACCAATGTAATAACCTTTTTACTTACCAAAAATTACATCGTATCGTTCCCATAACCGTCACTTTAGTACCAAGTGTTCCCACTTCACTTTTCTTTATATGATGGCTTAACTTCTAAATCACACATACTCTTACATTTATTTCTGTGGGCCATATTTTCTAGAACTTTATACATGCCATACATGTGATTCCTATGCATTTCATACGCATTGAAAAATATCCACATGCATATAGACAAAGTCAATATCTCATATAGCATCACAATAATACCATACATACTTTCATACATAATTCAAATTTATACCAAGTGGCACTTTTCCTTTCATATTTCTTCCAAAGAGTAAAATAATAATTAATGGACTACTTGCATCATTTTATCTTATAATGTTATTTTAATAATATTGTACTAAATATACACCTATCATGCATTACATAAGTGTAAGACAACTCACTATCTTCACCAATCCCAGTGGTTATTTTTTCCGCCTATTTTGAAGGTGGAACTAATAAAATCCATTCTAATGATTCTACCTGGGCCACTCAAATCCTCTCCTGCAACTAATAAAACTATGATATTATAAATGTTGAATTCACAACAACAACACAGATTTTTAAAGGGTATGTTTATGAGACTAAGTTTCATAGCTTGAATGACAAGTGTAATTTCCCTAAACCCATAAAACTAGTTTTTTCACATCCTATCCACTATTCTCTTTTAACTCACGCCTTGAGCCAGCACCTGACGCCATCATTCAGTTGCTTTTCGTTTTAGGGTATGTTAGGCTTCTCCAGTAATAATTCTTATCATGATTCCAAATTTTGCTAGTGATATAATTACAATCCACCAATTTTTATTAATTTTTAGTTCATTAGATATCTAATTTATGAATCTTTTGTCGAAACCACAATATTGATCTCTAATCCTACAAAGTTTTTATTTTGGAAATTTATGCCTAATCAAATATTTTTCACCATTTTTGTGGTATATTTAATTTCGCTCGAAAAATATGCCACTTTGTCCATCAGGACTTATTCAGTCATATGTAAGGATGATTATTGATCTATCATTTCGGAACTTTCTTCTCCAATCCCATCATGTTTTTATAGTTTCTTTGGGATTTAAAATAAAAAAATATTAAACTATTCTCAAATTTAGATAGTCTCTAAATGGTATATATATACTTTCTTATTTTTATGATTACTTTATCTATTAAATCACATTTTTCGTATAGATATTCTATCTTGTCTCGCATATATACCACTTATTTAGGATCCTTCACATATGTGTTTACTTTCATTGAATTTTTCCCCATCTCATGTAGATTGCACGTTTGATACAAGTCTTCTTCATTTTTAGAATGATTATCCCATGTCCCTAAGTGCCTCTTCTTAACTAATTTTCTTCATTATAAATTATTTATATTTAATTCCATGTACACCTTTTTGAAGAAAACCTCACAATAATTATTTATCTAGTAGGTTTGAATCCCAAAATTCTATTTAAGTTTTTTTTTCTTTTCATTATCACATCTGGCCTTTTTATGTTAAGTAGCACTTCTACCTTTTATGAAAAAATAAGATAACCATGATTTCCCTCCTATTCAACTATTCATTGCTTGTTTGTTTTTTTATCAAGTTAAATGAACTTAAATATCGATCAACAAATCATTTGAAATATGTTGATGTATCAAATTTGAATGGAATCCATACCCACGTTGCTTTTCATTCCCTTTCTATTTGATTTTGTTCCATTAAACATATTTTAGGGTATGTCAACATATATTCTTTGGCGAAGTTGCTATTTCATAGGGTTTTTTTTAATGATATTATATTCATGTTACTATATCACAGTAACTACCATTATGAAGATAATGTTAAGGCATAAATTTCTCCCATAACCAACCTATTTTGGTTTCCTTAACTAAAAATGAGTATGTTTTCTTTTCAAAACATTGTTTCGAAGGTTATTACGAAAGATAAACGTTTGTACATCGTAAGGTACCCCTTAGATGTGAGTATATATGTTATTTGTTTAAGGTGTCGTAGTTGATTGCTACTTTCTAAATATCCAACAATGAAGAACGTTGTAGGCGCCTTTTACTTAATCAATAATTTCTTTTTTTATATGGATATCTTTCATATATGTATGTTTCAACCTTTGTTGTAAGAGTTGTTGCGTAACAACTAAACCTTGACTAAGTATGTTTAAAATAGAGAACATGTTTAACATACTACCAATCCATGTCAAAATATTATTTTAGGTCCGTGTACACCGACATCGTTAAATGACACACATATGGTGAGAAAGATAAAAACACACAAATAAAAGATAGGAATTCGTTGTATTTTACCATCGATATGATGTAAATTTATAATACAATGAGGTGAATCCTAGATTCAAATTTCCGTTGTCACTTGGACTCCATTTACCTTCGCTTCCACACCTACCCAAAATAGGATTAGGTGTCCAAAATTCCCCTTAATCCGAAGGGGTATGTGTGAGGTCCAAGAAGAGAGTCGTAATACAAATTTGCAGCATGCATGGCAAGACTTAGTCCGAACTGAACTCGAAATATTGGCACAAAGAGGTGGTTTAAGGATTACCACAAAACACCGAAACGCAACACTTATTGCGCTCGAACTCTTTCAAATTTGACAAGACTATGAGGGTTTATACTAGAGGAAGTGTCCCTCTATATTTGAAGAGGAGACCTCAACCTAAAAGAAGGAAGTTCACAACCTGTGATGGTTTAAGGATGACCACCAAATAATCAGAATGCTTGGATGCATTCTTAACTCTACCAAGGCCGGGAAAGAAGTCGAAGTCTTTTGGTTAGAGGAAGTGCTCCAAATTCTTTGAAGAGTAAAGAATATAAACTCACATGGATGGTTTAAGGCTGTCCACCAACCAACCAAAGGCATGCTCATGGGTACCCATGTCTCCGCCCTCACAACTCGAACTGGAATGACGAATTGTGGCTCAAGCTCGCTGAACCGCTCGTGTCTCCGGCTACAACTCGAATCCGGAATGAGAGAGATTGTGGATCAAAGCCGTTTGATGTGGCATCAAAGCTTGTAGATGACTACCATTTCCCCCCCCGTTAGGCACAAGGTGAGATGATGGTGAAAAATCAAATCGCAATATTGTTCAATATTCTAGAACAAGTTCCGCCACATACGTACTTAAATACTTGACATTGATGCCTTATTACAAAAAAACGGACGACATCCAGATGAGAATCTTTGCTCTTCGTGTAGAGGCTTGTTTTTTGCCACTTGTGTGAAGAATGAGTGTGCCGACCATAGTTCTTATGGCGAAGATAAAACAAAAGGATATTTCTATGGATAACTTGATCACAAGTGTTGGAATTTGGTAACTGTTGTTATTGCTAGAAGTGACAGTGGATCCTAGCCGCCTAAAGGTGAATTGTCAAGAAGAAATTTGACACTCCAAAATTTTATAGGCTTGAGTATTCGAATATGAAAGGACACATCCTTGTCATATCCAAGACCATTTTTGTGCTTGTCAGGACAAGCTTCTTCCCAAGGTCCGATGATGGGACTTGGGAGGCACGTTGAATTGCCGCACCGTACAACATGCTCTCAGACAAGAAATCGAATGTGAATCGATTGCTAACTTTATATTCTTGCCGCCGATGTGAGTCCCTCTCAATTTTAAAGAAACGTTAGTGTTCAAAATGATGACTTTTTTTGTCGAAGTTCATCTTTTTTTGGAGTTGAGTCAGTTAAAAAAAAATCAAACTTTTCAGCATCTTGCAAACAAGTTTGAATATTAAAAAGGTGTTCTTGCTTGCTTTTCACCATGCCATGAACAATGGAATGAATGAGGTTATGCAAAAACTTCTAATACTCTATTGCTTTTATCCGTTTTTTCTCAAAAACTCAAAGACACTTCAAACACTAACCGCAACTATGAACTAAGAAGCAATACCCACTCACAATGTCAAAGACAATACAATGTCACCGCAAAATATTTTTGTAAAATGTGTGCAAATAAAACCACTATGCAATAACTTCTTAAGGCAAAAGTACCAATGATTTCTCTCCCTCTTCAAAGAATCGTTTTACACCAAACAACTCTCATTTTGTAGAGAAATCTAACTCTTCAATGAGAAATACTTATTGCTTCATACAACCAAACTATTTGTATCCTTTCAATGAACAAAGAATTGGAAACTGGACCAATGGTGTCCAAAGTTTGTTGAATCTACCATATATTTATTCTAATCATCTAGGACTGTTGCCTCGGATCTTTTTCTCTGGCAGAGGATATTGGAATTAGTCGTTAAAAACTCTGGCTCTCTCAAATTTAGAGATTCTTCATCTTAATAGCCAATAATTCAAGTAAAACTCACTACGTATCTTCAAAAGTGGTATACCCAGAATTTTAGGTTAAATAAAAGGGAAAAGTCGTACGATTATCCTTTTCCCAAATGACCATCGTCTACATCTCCATTAGAGGCCAGTATTAATTTATTGGGATGCGATTAACCACCGCACTCATCAATAAGGTGACATTGACATGCGCCGCCCACCTACACTCTCTACACTTCTCGCAGCAACATACAGGTGCCGTAATACACAAATACTGGCTAACAAACATCAAAATCCCCTCAATCGTCAATGCCACTTCGTTTTAAAAGACCGTGGCCTATCTCATGGCACTCAAGTTGATCTGTTGGGGCTTTCTCCTGCCTTAGACTTGTAAAGTATGGCGGCCTAGTCTCATCCGTTGTTAGGGCCGTGCTGAATGGACAAAGAGGAAGGCGGCAAAGCCATGAGCAGCATTTGGGGAGGGTAGGGGAGAAGGAAGGGGACGGGGGTGCCTCGAGGGGAGCCATGAGGAGCGTGAGGGGAGGTGTGGAAGAGGAGCAATGTGGAGCTGGAACAAAGGGAGCAAGTAGCGGAGGCAAGCATTCACGGGGAGGACGAGAAGAATATATATATGCTATCAGCTTCATGTGTCCAACAGCCTTCACTGTGCAAAGCAAACCAACTAATGACCATTTTAATGCAAGAACCAAACAGACACGACCATTTCAATGCAAAGAATTAGACTCTTCAATAGAACAACCATTTTTATGCATCTCCATTCATGGCAAATACACAAAGAGATGGAGGCATTCTGAAGACATTCATCACTAATGATCACCACACCTTCTTTACAAATGTATCTGAGCACTAATTCAAAGTTTAATAGTCTCCAAAGGATGTCTAAGCTCCATGTGCATATAAATTTTAACACATGGCCATACGACACCAATTCATACCCATCATAAATTCAACCCAAGAGCTCACGTATTCAATCCAATTTTGCAATAGTCGAAAGCAACTAAAAGAGGCAAGGCCAGACATTATTTCAATTCCTTCAAAGAGCAAGAAAGAGAATGTTTATAATTTCTTATCATTGAACGTAGATGGAAGTGGTGAACAAGATGGAAGAAGCAGACACAAGCAATAGCCTCACAACAACCGCTTTTCTTCTTGCTTCATTTGGTTTTTGGGCAACCACATAGGGTCACAATGTTTGAAAGCCACCACTCTGCGATGCAAAACTGGCCTTTAAATGTTCAAAAGTGAAGAATGATGAGACCAAGAAGGTATCGTGCAAACCTTCTCTCCAATTCAACAAGATGATATTCAATGCATCACTCCAACACTAACAAAAATTCTCAAAACTTCTCAAATATTACAAGTGATTGCTACAAAATGATTATTACCTTATTGTTTAGGGACCGGTTCGTAGGCTAGATTATACCATACGAGCTTGTTGGGATGGGTTGCAAAACTTCAATGGATAAGAGAGGTGAGAATCATCAATGTGGTCGATGTTAGGGTTGTGCAGAGAACCTAATTTAGACCACACAGCTTTGGGAAGGAAAAGAGAGTAATGACAGTCATAAGAAGGAATACAGATTTCGTATGTAAAGAATATGAATGCCCCTTGACAACACAATCAAGTACCCAACAAGAAAAGGCAGAATTTGTAGAGTAACTCTGCGTGAAGGGAAATTTAGCAGTCACACACATAATGCCTACCAAGGATAAGTCATGTTAGACCGTATAAGAATAGACAGTAAGGAAGATTCAGTACGTACAGAAATACACTTCTTTTGTGTAATGGAAGAGAGAGTTTCTTTAATTGGGCTAACATTAAAGTAAAGAGAGGTTTCGTATAGATATGTGATAGAAATGAGAAATTCTCAACAAACTGAAATTTACCTTATGTACCACAACTTCATGTATTCTTTGTCCGCTCCTCAAAGCCGCAGTGCTCGACGAAGAGATGGAAAATTCTGTATTCTTCATGGAATTGAGCTTGATGCAAAGGCCACAGAAAGACCAAAGGGTTCAAATTGGGAGCAAGGTTAGAATTTGCTCCACTCGATACCATGTTAAACACACACATGGTGTGGTGAGAAACATAAAACACACAAATAGAAAAGATAGGCATATCTGTATTTTACCATTGATATGATGTATATTTATAATACAATGAGGTGACCCTAGATTCATCTTCCAAGGTCACTTGGACTCGATTTGTGAATGTTCGCTCCACACCTACCCAGAGGATTAGGGTGTTCAACATATACTCTCACATATTTAATTTGAAACTCAATGTAAGTTATTTAGAGAAAATATTACTATGATAGCTTCTCTTCATTATTTTTTTCCTCAATCATAATACTAAGGTATTTATCTTGCAGGCCTTCATGATGTATTTATAATCTGTTAAGGAATAACATTTTAGTAGAAATGAAGTGAAATTTGGTGGGATTGCCTATATTATTTCCCCCCAAACTCATTCACAACAGCAATTAAGCAGTTATTTATATTTTCAACTATTCCACATTTATCACAATTGACTCGTATAGAGTAAAATATTTTTAGCAAATATTGTGATATAATTAATTTTGTGCCACTCTTATTTCAAAAAATGGAAATACAAATGATTCTCGCAGACAAAATTTCGTTAGCTCAGATTTTTACGCCTAATAGACTGCTACCAACCAAGTTTTGCACAAGATAATCATGTTGTACATTCTTTTCTATTAAATTTATAGATAATTAAGGTTCTATTCCCCGAGGAAGTAAGGATGTGAAGATTTGTTGAAGGTATGGTTTATTGGTATTTCATACCTAATTTATTTTTTTGTTTTTGACAGTGGAGGTTTAGTGCATAGCTACTTATAGTCCAAAAAATGAGAATGGAAAAGGAACATTCCTTTATATGTATGATTTCCAATGGAATGTTGACGTGGTTATGAGTAATCAATATTTGGTTATTTCACAATTCATACACCAAGTTCCACATACATAGAAATTCCCTCCTGCATATTCAATTGTGTAATTAAAAATTCAGTAGAAGTGCCATGTGTATTTGATGGAAAAACTCCCCCATGATATTTTTTCCTAGGGAATTTTCAGATCTTAGCTAAACATAAATTTGATGTTTTCCAAAGGTGATTTATTTCATGGTAGCTCTAATAAGCACTTTCTTAAAATCTAAATCTCGCTGACACAATAGAATATTTTAATCTACTGTACTACTCTAGTGGAGAAATGGACCAATTCTCCACTTTAGAACACCCATATTAAGATTTAGAAAATTGTAGTTGGAAATTGAGACTTCTGTTGCTGCAGTTAAAGAATAAAACTTGGAAAAAATGGAACATAACCTTTTTACAGTACCGTACAAACAAAATAAATATCTTTATTCATTTGTATATATCTCACCACATGACATTCTACCAAATGGATGGATGATGAGTTGGTCCTAACAGATTGAGATCACTCATACCAATTTTAATAGACATAAATCAAAAATGGATAAAGAGCAAATCGATAATCCTCCTTCCTTTCAACTTTACTTTTTCCGGTATTTTTAAAGTCATAAAATCTCATGGAATGTTTAATAATAATTCAGTAATCGTTAAACTGTCGCTTTGTTGTAGCTTTATCAGCCAAGAGTGAGAAATTCTTCTTTACATTTTTAGTTGATCCAAGAAAACTTCCCTAGATCCTGGAAGAAATGACATAATACATAGAATGAATAAAATTATATTCCCCAAATGTTAATAATATTTCAAAATCCCAACAATAACATTTTAACAACAACTATCTCTCTTCTCACATCGCTATAAATATAGACATATCCAAAAAAAATTCACCTTCTTATGCACTATGATATTCTCATAACAACCCTATAGAGTACAATAGCATGACACCAATGATTTGCAATCATACTTAGTTTTATAATAAAGCCAATTAGATGACATCTAACCCATACTCGATACCATCTACCACATCTCTAACGAATAAAACACAATGGAAAGATATTTTTATTTTTTATTTTTTAATCTCCTAATATTACATCACTATAACACTTCTATTATCTAGCAATATCCTTTTCATTATACAACCGCTCGATATCATGGATATTTATTTAACCTTCAACCCTTGGTTATCTTAATTTTTTCAAAATCTAAAGAGACATTCTTGGTAAGTTTATTTGAATTATGTATGATAATGACACCGAAATGTAATGTAACCAACCCTTACCATTTCACCTTATGTTTAATTCAATCTAACCAAAGTAATATTTGAATATTCTCCTTTACAATATTTCCTCGGGAGTTATTGTAACAGTATATATATCCATGGTGTTTCATTTAGAGATTTCATAGTTTCGCTTTTCCATGTGTTTGGGCATATATGTATAGCGTGGCAATGTTCTCAACTAACACAGAATAATTTGGGTTAATAGATATAGGTATTCTTAACCATTTGGGTTATGAGGTTACAGTGACTGCTTCTTTTTCTTTAATGTTGTATGTGGGGCTCTCACTCTTGGGCTTGGAAGGTTTCACTCAAAAGTTGCCACATTTTCCACCTTCATGTGAGCGCATGTGATCATCACTCATATTTAATGGGTGGCCATGGACTGGGTAACTCAATGGTTTATATAGGTTTTCCTGTTCCCATCATTCAATTCCGTAGGTTCTTGTCATTATGCTTTGCCCCCTCGACCGCCTGGCGACCGGGTCTCTTCTCGGATTCATATGTTGGTGCATGATTCCAAACATCTTACAAGGTTTATGGAGGTAAAATAACCTCACTCCCACCATCCTTCAGCCCTCACAAGTCACATTTTATGTTTTTACTTGGTCCCTAAGAGCGAGGCATAACATTCTCAGAGAAAAGAAAACAAACAACATAGCATGAAAATGGTTAAATTAAAATTACAAGTAAATACCTAGCTAAGCAACGAAGTGGGAAAGGAAACGCCATTACCGGACATGGTTCCAAATCCATTGAAGATAAATCTACGCAGGGGGACAACCTGACAACCATAGTAAACCAAGAGAAAAGGACATTGGCATAAAAACAAGTCTTTGTATTTCATCCCTCCTTTCGCTTCTACCGCTTAATATAGTTAAATCAACATTCCAAGGAATCCATGATTCCGTTTGGGTTCCAATATGTCAGATCACAAATATCTTTGCTTAAAGTGATTTTCTCGTGATTGATTTTCCTTCCCATGTTTATATTAACTATTCTATATACTACTTGTAACTTCTGCTTAATTACACCCGCATCTCTCTATGTGGTTCATATGTTTCCCTACTACCACAAAAATTCAAATCTTATAATTATTTCTCCTCATCGCTACTCGTTAAAGAGCTTTGTAAGTTAGAAATAATTAGTTACGTTAATGTTTTAACGGCACTTTGGTTTTCAATATTACTAACATAATATGATAATTTGTGACCTATTAACGCCATATTAGTTTCGTATCCCCTAAGTTAATAGTCATTGTAATCATAACTCGTAGTGATTAAACCATGCTTTCAAGACCGGCGTATTCTATCTCACTAAACATGCATTACAATTGTAGAATTCATTCTATAATAAGAAAATTCGTAGAAAGTATGAAATATTAAAATTTGTGAGATGCAAATTATAACATCACATAAAGCATACAAACACTAATTAATAAAGAGCCATGTCTACAAGATCCCACTGCTTTGAATTTTAAATCAGCTATTTTACTTTCACCCACTGTGTAGTACCAACCTTCTAGTTATAGTAGCCATTTATACCACTTACATAGAGGAAAATAACATACAGCATTAGTTTCCCACATATTCTCTATCAACCTATAGTAAAACAACGATGGTTTCCTAAGCAACAAGTCCTACCAAGCAAGGAGCATATGTTGTTCATTACTAGTATAGTATATTATGCCATGAGAGAGCTTCTGTGATATTGTTCAAAGGGCTCAACATAAGACATATAGTAACAGAAACAATAGCTTCATTTAAAACCAAAAACCAAGTGAGTAGAAAAATAAAATTTCATTTAAAACGAAAAACTATAGAATTTCATTTAAAATTAAAAATGAGTTTAATTATTTTTAAATTATGATAATGCGGCATTTCATATCCACTTGTCATTTTCCAACGTATTTCTAGTGATATGTGAGTGCATGGTTGTAGTGTTTTTTCCCTCTGTGTACCCATATCTCAGGAACTCCTACCGATCATCATTGGAAACTATGGCTAATTCTTCAGCCGAGGACATGTTTCGAGTTTTCCATGAGGTTTTTTTTTTTTTCTTAACCTTCGCATCTGCTTTCTCGTGTTATTCGATTTGCCACGATGTCTCTTTAGTCTTTGGACTTTTGAGCTTTAATTCGTATAGCCCTTAGCATGCATGTGCATGTTCTTTCTTCTCCGTTCCGTATTTATGTTTCTCCGTGCGACTTTAAAAGGTTAAAGGTACATGAAAAAACAAATTCATTTTGTATATTGTTCAAAGAAAAGTATTGTTGAAATGTTATTTTCAATCGCAATATTGTATAGTGGCCACCTTCTAATTATGTTTGGAAGGATCCCGACATTGGGACGCTTTTCTTTTTAAGAACAATCAATTTCAGCTTCTTGTGTTTCATTACTAAATTCTTAGTATTTAAAAAAAAACAGAGTGTACTATTTATGTATTTACCGTATTTGAAACAGCAGTATTTTTATATAAAACACGTAGGATATTTTTTTTTATGTGCGCTTAGGGAGGAGTTTTTTTTATTAAACAAGGTCCCCACTAATCTTATTAATCGTAATTGGAAAAAATTTTCTTTGAAGAACAAAGTGTCTTGTTGATGTGCGATGTTCCGATGCGATCATCAGTAAATTTAACTCACATAAGCCACCAAAACACACTCTTTATATCCCCAATGGAGTTGTGTTATGGCCCCATTGTAATATGCAATGCGTAATTCTTAGCGGTTTCCACATGGACTTTATACTCTTCATGGGTCCTGCTTCTCCAACTCAGACGGACATTTTTGCTTGAGCCGATGTGTTTTGTTATGCTCCTAATTCGACAGATCAATAAATGGTGGATTTAATATTTGGTTTTTTGTGTTACAAATGATACCATGCTAAACAGCCTCGCATGCGGACGCGAGAGGTTTTATGCGATGGATTTGATAACTACCTACGCACAAATGGTGATGTTGGTGAGAGGTTTGTAATGCGAAACGTGTTCATGTGATTTGGTTGATAATATTTCAAGTCGTATCATAATGTTTGTTTTATCACGCGATGAAAGGGTTTTATGTTTTATATGCGGTACACAAGTTTTTTTAGTAAAGTATTTTTTTAAATTTTTTTATTAACGTTTTTACTACAAATTTTTTGTTATGAGTTATCGCGCAACACAAAGGTTCTTAAAACTCAGAATGTTATGTTTTGAAATACAAAAATTTGTGTTTTTGTTTTAGTGAGCCCCCGAAAGGTCTTTTAAATAGATTTTATATTTTATTTTACTATATAGTTTTGTTTAGTGCTATGTCACACAAAAGAGCAAAAAGCCCGAGAGTAAGAATACTTGTAAGGACAAAGAAGAAAGTTTTATTATACACAACAAATAGCAGTATTTTTTTTCAGAAGCACGATAGTATTTTATTTGAAAAGATGTATATATTTTGTGGCCGTAGACAAGAGAGATTGTCAGACCGGCAGAAGTGTACTTATTTTGTATTCCATCTGGAGGAAGAGTCTCGTAATAGTTTTTTTTTGAAGTTAATGCAGTCAGTTTTTTCAAGAAACTCCGTCTCCAAAGAAGAAATTTTTTTCATCTCGTGTTAAAGAAGAGTTTATTAGTCTCTTCCATACTATTCTCGAATTCTTTAAATTCCAACATGGCATTTAGCTAGTCCAGCTCTTTTTGAAGGTGTCAAAGAAGTCAAGAAAGGAGTTCTTGCTATGTGTACACCAGAAAGAAGACCTGCTTAAGAAGAATCCAAGGTATTTCTAAAGTCATTTTTTGTGTTACTGCGAAGACAAATAATTATTTTAAATACACATTCATATTTTTAAACATACAGAGGCAAGAGTGGTCGTGTTCAACACTAGAATGGGTATTGTACACTACCTCCCACAATTTAATGGGAAAAACTATGACCATCGGGCAATAACCATGTAGGCAAGGTTTTTGCTTCCCAAGACTTATGGGAACTTGTTGAGGATGGCTTTGAAGAGCAACAGATGAAATGGAGTTGATGATTTAACTCAGCATGAGAAAGAACTCGAAGAGAAATAAGAAGAAGGATTATAAAGCCCTCTACTTTTTTTGTATCACAAACAGCATGAGAGTGTTTCCATGGATATCGTAGCCAAGAGATCCAAAAGAAGCATGAAAATCTCAAGACAGCCTATCAAGGCATAAAGTGAAGACAACAAAACTAGAGCCAGAGAGATTTTGAGTAATTTTTGCATGAACGAGTCGTATAAATATCGACTCATTCTTCACACATGTGATTGAAACACACATGATAAGGTCTCATGGAGAGACCTTGAAGAAAGGAGGATTGTGGAGAAACTTCGAGAGCCTACCCTCAAGGTTTGATGTGATTGTCACCACTAGTGAAGACATTAATGATCTCACAAACTTTTCGCTTGATGAGCTATATGCATCACCGATATTATTACGAGCGAGATTGCAGAAATGAAAACCCATTCCCAGAGCATGCATTTAAGACCCGTAGCAAGTCCTGAAGAGAAGAGGGCACATTTTTGAGAAACAAGAGAGGAAGAGGCAAAAGCAAAATAGAGGTGGAATAACAAATTAAATAAAAATGCTCAAGGAAGGGGTAGCAATCCAAATCAAAGATCAAGGCCAAGGCAATAGCCAACAAAAGTGGTTAGCAACATGCTCATTGGAAGCCATGATAACCAATGTCCAATGTCACTATTGTAAAAAATATGGACATTATGCAAATGAATATAGAAAGAAGCAAGATGATATGGGTAATAGAAATGCAAATTTTACTAGAGAAAATATCACCAAGATAAAAAAATTTATTTGTAATGGCCGAGGAAAAGAGTGAAGATTTATGGTTTCTAGACTGGCCAGTAGAACTATATGACAGTGAAACATAGCCATGTTTTATATGTTAGACGAGAGTGTGAAGTCACAAGTCACACTAGGGACCTATAGTAAAGTTTTTGTTATGTGGCAAAGAGATGTAAATGTTTTAACAAGGAAAGGTGAAAAGAAATCCATAGCAGATGTCTATTATGTTCTGTGAATGAACAAATCCTTAAGTATTGGACAACTTGTTCAAAAGGGGTACAATGTTTTCTTCAAGGATGATGTTTAAACTATCTTGGGATAAACCACCCAACAAACAATGTATTGTCAAGGGGAAGATGACAAGGAACAGATGTTCCCTCCGTAATGAGAGCATTTGAAAAAAATGAAGAAGAAATAGCAAGAAAGGGACACAAGAGGCTTTCCAAAGCGAACCAAAAGATGACACTGCTGTAGCACTTGAGATTTGGACATCTCAACTTTGGAGGTCTTAACTTGTTGAATAGAAAAGGAATGGTAAGAGGCTCATATCGTATTGAGAAACCTATTAACCTTTGTGAAGGTTGGGGACTGGGAACACAGAGAAAGCTTCTTCTTCCGTAAAAGGATACAAGGGGGCACACCCCCAGAGAGATTTTCCACCCAGATTTATGTGGACTAATTCAAATTCCATCACTTGCCAGTTACCCACTATATGGCCAACAACATTT
Organism: Pinus albicaulis; assembly: GCA_034641835.2. Taxonomy (NCBI): domain Eukaryota; kingdom Viridiplantae; phylum Streptophyta; class Pinopsida; order Pinales; family Pinaceae; genus Pinus; species Pinus albicaulis. The sequence continues at coordinate 367,948,123 of CM076581.1, forward strand.
ATTAATGATTTTACTAGAAAACTCGTTTACTTTTGAAAAACAAAAGAAGTGTCTAAAGATTCTGCACTTCAAAGCACTTGTTGAGAACCAAGTGAAGGGTATCAAAGTCCTAAGGACCTATAGAGGAGGTGGGTATATCTCTCAAATATTTTCATATTTTTGTAGAGAAGTTTGGGATTCAGGCGCTTACAACTATATATACCGCATAAAATGGGAGTTTCCGAAAATAAAGAATAGCTAGTAATGCATATAAGGAGAAAATAAAGGCAAAAGCATTTTCCTAATGATTATTGGGTCGAGGCTATACATTGTGCATCATATATTTTGAATAGTACCAAAAAAAGCAGTTATGAACAAAGTGCTGAAGAGGCATGGAGTGGCACACATGTGTCACACACATGGAAGTTTTTGGATGTGTGCTTATGCACACATTCCGTACTGCCTAAGGAAGAAGTTGGACAAAGCAAGGGCGTAAATGTATTTTTCATTGGATACAAGGAGGAATCCAAAGCTTATAGGTTACAACCCATCCACCAATAAAGTGTATTGTGAGCGCAGATGTTCAGCTTCATTGAAGAGAAGCTTGGGATGGACATAGAGTCACATGAATGGCAACATTGCTTATCTCATGACAAAAATGATGTTGAGTTGTTTTAAATACATCCTCAAACAACAGCACCAAAACAGCAAGCAACAAGAGACACCCTTGAGGAGAAATGAAAGTGCTTCCACACACCATGAGGAAATTCAACTTTTCTTCAAGAATTTGTACATCTATTGGAAGAGTGTGGGTAGTTCAGAAATTTAAATGACATTTATGAACAAGAGGCAGCAATGAAGGTATGAACTCTTTGTTTTCTTCTTTATATTGTCATGTTGATGACCCTATCCACTTTGGAAGAAGCTATTAAAGACAAAGGAAATGACAGAAGATATGGATGAGTAGATTAATGCCATAGAAAGAAACAAGACAAGGATTTGAAGTTGAACTCCTAAAAGGTAAAGATTTCACTAGAGTTAAATGGGTATACAAGACCAAGAGTACCAGATGAAGGCAAAGATAGAGAGACACGAGGCCGTACTGTTGTCACAAGTATAAAGGTACATGGGATATACTATGAGGAAAACTTTCGCACTTGCCAGAATGGAAACTGTGAGAGAGTGGTGTTGTTCATAGCAAAGACAAAACAAGTGGAAAGTTTACGAAATGGATGTGAAGTTACATTCAATGGAGTGTTAATAAGAGTTGCTATTGAACAATATCTAGGCTACGAAAAGAAATTCCAAGACACAAAAGTGGCAAAAGTTGAAGAAATCTCTTTATGGGTCACAAGCGCCAAGAGCGTGGTATGAGGGACAGACCCCATCTACCTGAAAATGATTTAAAAAAATGTGAGGGAGAACCCACCCTTACATTAAAGAAAAGGATGGAAAAATGATATTTGTTGTAAGTATGTCGATCATGTTATTTTTGTGCACGATGATTACCTTATTGAAAGTTTTAAATAGTCATAAAAGAAGAATTTGAAATCACCGACATGGGTTTGTTGAGACACTTCCAGGAACAGAAGGCGAACAAGATGAAAATGAGATTTTTATCTCACAGAAAATATACAATAAGCGGCCGGGAAATATTTAATACAGTAGAGCAGTTAAACAATCATCTTGATGGGATTAAAACTTCAACAAAGAGAGGACATTAGCAAGGATTTTGATCTCAGTTTTGTACAAGACACAGTTACAAATTTCATTTATCGACCCGCAACTAGCCCGCGATATAATGCATGCTATTAGTTTGATTTTATCTTGCCATGGAGGCTAAAGGAAGCATATCACAGCAACGAAGAGAATTTTGAGGCATGTTAAAGGAACCAAAAGGGTATGGAATTTTATATACTATCACAAAACACAGATTTAATCGGATACATCGATAGTGATTGGGCTGAAGTGTAGATGATCGAAAATCACTCCTAGTTATAAGCTACATGGGTTCATGAGCCATTTTATGGGCTTCTAAAAAACAAATTTTATTGTGGCGTTTTTCACAAGAGATGTGTAGAATATGTATGTACCACAGCAGAGTGCTTTCCAAGCAATTTTGATGAGGAGGATGCTAAAGTTTGTGCCAAGAGCAAGAAAATGAAATGTGATTTATTCCATACAGCCTCAAATATCGCATTATCGAAGAATTAGTGTTTCACAAGAGAATTTAAACACATTGAAAAAAAGTTCCATTACACTGTGAAATTGCAAACAATGAGAATTTTTTTTAGAACACAATGTAATCCGTAGACAGCTTTGCGACATTTCACTAAGCCATTGGGGTAGAAGAGTTTTTATTTTTGAGAAAATGCTCTGGTATGACCGATAACCCAACAAGCTTGAACATGGGGAGTGTTGAAATGTTATTTTAAATCGCAATATTGTATAGTTGCCACCTCTAATTTTGCTTAAAGGATCCTCGACATTGGGCCGCTTTTTAAGTGAACATTCAATTTCGGGGTCATGTTTCGGCTACCACTTATATTTAAAACAAAGTGTTTTTTTGTTATTTGGGGACAACATTTGCAAATAGAGTATTTTTATATAAAACATAGAGATATTTTGTTTTATGCGTGGGAGGAGTTTTTAAACACAGTCCACTAGTCTTATTAATCACAATCGGAAAATTTTCTTTAAAGCAGCAAAGTTTGTCGATGCTGTTCCGATGCGATCATCGCGATTTGAACTCACATAAGCCACAACATAACTGTTATATCATCGATGAGCATTCTATTATGGACCGATTGTAATATGTGAACGTAAGGTACCCGACAAAGTAGTTTGTGCGATGGAGTTTATAACCCTGGTCATGGTCCGTTCTCCAACCGCATTGGAGATTTTTTAAGTTGAGCCACCGTGTTTTGTTATGCTCTGCATCTTATGATCAATATATGGTGTCAAGAAGCCCTTGCGAGGCGATGAGGTTTTATGCGATGGATTTGATAAACCATCGCATGCACAAATGGAGATGCTAGGTTATGAGGTTTGCACAGAATGTGTTCATGTGATTGGTTGATAGTTCTTTCAAGTCCGGTGGTGTAATTGGCTTATTTTATCGCGTGATGAAAGGGTTTTATGTTTTATATGTGCTACTTAAGTTTTTTATCAAGTGTTTTGTTTTAATGTTTTATCAACGCGTTATAACTTTTGTTATGAGTTATCGCGCAACACAAAAGGTTCTTAAACCCTTTAAATGTTATGTTTTAACACAAAACATTGCGTTTTTGTTTTAGTGGGCCCCGTGCAAGGTCTTAAACAGATTTTAGATTTTAGTTTTATTATATAGTTTTGGTTTATATGTTGTGTCACATAAAAGAGCAAAAGTCTTGTACGTACATTTGTATGTACATCGCAAGTTTTTATTATACAATAACAACAATGTATTTTTTTTGTAAGCAACAATGAAAGGTGTTTTTATTTGAAAAATATTTAAAAGAGGCATATTTTGTAACATAGATAGAGAGATTGCTTTCTTGCACCACGCTGAAGCAAAAAGATTATTTTGTATTCTCTTATTGAGGAAGAGTCCGTAATAGTTTTCTTTTAAAGTTAATGAAATAGTCTTTTCAAGTGCAAAAACCTCTCTCTAGTGAAGAAATTTTTTTGATTCTCTACAAATATAGACATTTCTCCACATCGTTTTTGGAATTACTTAAATTCCAACAAAGATGGCATATTATGGCAAACATGGACCATATATTGTGCATAGTACAATTATAAATATAGCAGTAAATACTATCAAATTTCATTTAAACAGTTTTATTTAAAACCTAAAACATAGAATTTTATTTAGAATCGTAATTTCATTTAAAACCGTAAACCAAAGAATTTTATTTAAAAATATAAATCAAAGAATTTCATTTAAAACCAGAAATCAAAGAATTTTATTTAAAAAACTAGAAATTATAGAATTTCATTTAAAACTAGAATTTCATTTAAAACCAGAAACTAAAAACTGTAGAATTTCATTTAAAACATAGTGTTCTCATTAAAACATAGTAGGTAGAAAAATAAACATAAGTGAATTTCTATTTAAAACCAAATTATAATGAAATTCATTTAAACATAGTGGGTAGAAAAACAAACAGGGTGAATTTTACTAAAACCAAATTAATCAAGCAAGTAGAAAATAAATAAACAACCAAATAAATAGAGAAATAAATAGAAATGAGTAGAACAAGAAATAGAATAGGGTACAGTAGCTCGAAGCTCCATATCTCAAATTTACAGTCTCACTTTCATTGCCATGATTCACATTATCCCTTCTAAAGTTTCTCATATTTGACTAGTAAAATAGTGCCCTAAAGGCCCAAGGGTTGTAAGTGCTTTTACGTAAGCAACCAAAAATTCTGCAGAATAACTGTTATACAATTGTTTGAGTTCTTTAGCTCTTAATGGATGAGAATTGCTTTATATTAAATTAAATGTCATATTAGTAGATTTAAACATGCACCAAAGTTACATCGTAATAAAATGAAGTAATGCATATTGACTTAATTAAAGTTAACATGAGGAGAACATTATACTCCCGTTACTGTCTCACTTAATAACTCCCTTCACAATTTTAGATCTCATGTGGTTACACAATGTTGTATGAGATGTGGAATATTTTGCACTATTTTTCAAACGTTCTATAGTTAGCAGGAATGAAAATAAAAAATAATGTTTGGCAAAATTTTGAAATACAATTTTCACAAAAATAATGGCTAACCAAAAAACAACCTTGTTATTAAAAGCACGGAAAATGTCGGGAAATTCAAACCTTGTCAATATCTATGGAAAATGTCAAGCAAATTCAGTGCCAACGGTGCAACAGAGAGACCTCCTTTTCAAGTTTACTGTGTTTATGGCGGTTGCCAGTAAGTTCCAATTATTGATGGTATCCCTTTACCATATCTTGTTTATGGCTGCTGCAAGTAAGCCCTGATTATTTAATGTAGCTCCTTTACCATATACAAGGGATTTTATCAATAAAAGATACAAATACATATACAGATGGGTATAATAGATAATGAGGAATTGTTTAGTTATCATGGTTTTCTTTAAAAATGGCCAATAGTCATTATGGTCAAGTTTCAGTTTCTTTTTTAGGCATGGTTTTAGTTACCTTTTTTTTGGTATCTTTCCTTGTTGACTTCTCTATTTTTTGTAGTCAACCTAATGGGAACATGACCTTGCTTAAGACCAAACATAGTATCAAAATTGCAGAGAGAAGTACCAAGATGAATAGAAATATTTGGGAGTTTGTTCCTTTGAAAGGACTAGCAGACATTGAGGGAAAAAATAGATGATCAACGTTCATGTTCCCCCGAGTGCTCAAACTAGCTATTTGTTTTATTTCTCTTCTCAAAATAAATCAACCAATCCGATGCTGCACAACCAATCCATATCCTTTTCTTTAAACTTGAATTTCTGTAAATAATAACCAATCACACCAGGAGTGTTCACAAGCTTCTTGATAAACCACCAAGCCTTGAGGATGAGCTTTCTACATCTGGTTGCATTCAGCAAGCTTCGTGCTCACTAGATAAGGTGGGTCATGAGGATAAGCTTTAAGATCATGGTGGTTCAGATAAGATTTAAAGATCAAGTTTCGGCCTTGAGGATAGTTACAGATCAAATGTAGTACTTAAGGCAAAGAAAATGGAGTTCAGTAAAGACAAATGGTATCACCCTCTAGAAAATGAGTGTATCATGTTTTTGAGCTATAAGGAAAGTAATGTAGAATGTAGAATGAAAACTTTAGATATATAATATTCTTAAACATAAAATGTTTATGTTTTAATGTGAGCATTAGTTAAATGAAATTTGATTTTTCTAAGTATAAATTTGACTAAGCTAATTTTTTTGTATTTCTGCGACTAACCATGAAAATCAACTCTAAAATATGGTTTATCATAATAAGCATATGGTTAAAAGTATGATTTAGCATATTAAGCATATGGTTATGGTTGAAAGTATAGCTTATCATATTAAACATATGGTTGAGCATATAGTTGTGTATGCTTAACAATAGACATAATAGTAAACATAGGTAAAGTAATGCTAAGAAAGTATTTCACCACTATAGTCCTGCCTCGACAACAGAGACTAATAAGATAACATGGAAGATAATGGTAATAGTAAACAAAATAGATTATAATAAACAAAGACACAGAATAATAGAAAACAGTAGAGAAATAAGATAATACAAGAAACTATCTAATCACTATCGTTGTCTTCCCACCCAACCTCACACCCAACCATGAAGTGATTTCCTCAAGTTCGTCTCCTTGTTCTCCTGAATGTAGATGACCTTGTGAGAGCATTTAAAAACCTTTGTTGATCCCCTCAATACTTATTTACCAGCCTCCTTAGTTGAGATGAACTTTTTCATGGCATGAAAAACCTCTATTGATCCCTTTCAATAGGTATTTGGTAATTTTATTTCATCATTAATTTCCTTTCATCAACTTCCTGCCTTTGTGGTCCTTTTTATCCACCAAACCATTTACTCTTCCTTAAAATCCTACCTTTCTCTCGATATTATATCTTTCCTCACCAAGTAATTGAATGGATTTTCTCCTATACATTAAACTTATCTATAATATTTGTGATGAAATAATTATCCAAATCTCATTGAACAAATGAGATTTTTTTCTTATCTCTTTGGCAAGAATGTCATATACAAGCTTCTCATTCCTTAAGTACTTTCCATCCCATCTATTTATTTATCAATAAAATTATTTATTTACATGAGCATTTCAATGTGGTATAGTAGCTTTTTCGCCACATTCACTAAATACAATAATTTAAATAAATGAAAACATTAAGTAACAGTAGATATTACAAATTCTTATGCATTCGCTATACGATATTCTATATAGTTACCCTAGTTAAAAAATCATATTAATTATTAGAAATGAAAATTGAAAAACTCCCAAGAGATCAAAATTGAACATTATGAAAAAATCTCATAATATTGTATATCATAAAAATTTCATATTATGTTAAGGGAGTTTTTCAATATTCTCTTAAGTTATGTAACCATAATGTCATTCCTTCTAACATAACTCAAGATAAACAATGAAAACACACATAATATTGCATATCATAAAAAATCATATTATGGTAAGAGAATTTTTCAATAATCTTTAAACATAGTATCAACAGTCATTCCTTCTAACACAACTCGTACTAAACAATGAAAACACATTAACTAATGGTGGGTATTACAAATTCTTACACATTCTCTATAGCTATTTAGGTTTAAAAAAACATATTAAATATTAGAAATGAAATCGAAAACTCTCGTAAATCAAAATTGAGCATTATGAAAACTCATAATATTACATCTAAAATATCAAAAAAGTTGTAGAAGTTTTGTCAAAGAAATTTTTTCCCGCGCGCGCCGCTCTCAACCTTGGCTCCCGTCGGGGCCTTGCTGCCCTCCGATCCGTGGCGTCCCGGACCTGCAGGGTTTTTGCCCACGGTGTGATTTTGCCCCCGTTGTGCTCCGCCATCGCGCATGGGACTCCGGCTCGATCCCGCCCTTATTCCCCGGGTAAATGAGCATGTACAGCAATTCCCCCTTGCCTCCGATCCGGAGGCTTTGTAGTTCTCTTGTTGCCGCATCATTTAAAAGAGGCCGTCCCTCGGTCTCGTCAAACAAAATTTCCACGTGTTGGACAATATTCACTATGACCCTCCCGCGGGAAGACGCTGTGACTGTGCCCTAAACTTCTGCGTAGAAGGTCGACGGCCGCCCGACCGGGGCCATGGCCATCCCCCGAAAGTCGTAGAAGACCCGGTTAGACGAACCGGAGACCATTGGTTAAGGAAGGAATAAAAAGTTACTTTTGCAGGGCAAGGGTTCTTTTCGTCTTCGTGTTTGACAAGGTGGAAGATCGAAGCCCTATCTTTCGGCCCGGCCATATTTCCTCAAGGGGCCTCAAGGTTATACCGAATAAATGGTCTCTAGATTTTGACCGCACCAAGATGTGCCTGCTGTACCGTCCCCGTTTGGGTGCGACTTCCGCATCTTCCTTCTTTCACCGGGAGTCGATCTCGCTACAATCCATTTCCGGTGGACGCCCTCAGGGCAGTACATCGACCGTGCCCCAAGGCGACCGGGCCCGCCCGTGTCCGTGTGGAAGTTGATCCGGAGGCTCGACTCCTCGAAGCCATCAAACTATCATCGGGCCGACCGGACGCATATTCAAGAGCTCGATTACGACAATCGCTTGCGTTTCCGCATTGCCATGAACATGGGTACTTCGGCCGTATATTGTGGGTAAAAAAAGAAATGAGGAAATGACAGAAAGAGAAAGGTGAACAAAGGAAATGCTGTGCGCATCAAAGCAAAAGAGGCTGGGTAACAACAAGAGCAGAGTAAGAGAAATAAAATACAATACAGACAAGGAGATTCAAGCCATCAAAAGGCTAAGTAGGGAATCAAATAGCATTGTAGCAAGAATAAAACCCTTCGATCTCTTTGCACCAAAGACGTACCCTCCGCAGCTTGGAGCAGAAGATCCACCACAAACTCGAGCAAAGCAGTAAAATGAAGAGCTGTGCAACATTCCAAATCCGACCCCTAGCAACACCCTTCTCCTTCGTATGTCGATATTATTAAACACAAGAAGAAGAGCCTTGGGGGCATGGGATCATCTAATGAAGAAACCTTCGAAAGGCCTTCCAAAAAGTGGGGAGAAGAACAAACAAGGAAACTAGGAAGAAGAATCAGAAGATGGGAACCCTAGGGCAACAATCCCACCATTGAAATGACCATCGGGAGAAATACAAGACCAAGGGCGCCCAAGGGGAGGCCCCACCCATCAAGTGGTAAATGATGCAAGATGGTCTCTCGAACCCAGTGTCCGGGAAATCCCAATAAGGCGCATGTCACGAAACATCTTCATCGGGTCGAAACATGGACATCCTTATGTCTTCCAAGAGACCAAGATAGTGAAACCTTTCTAAATACTAGCTCTATGAAATGGAAATATGACTCGAGCGCGTCAAAGGTAAGGGGGCCTACCGAGCAGCATAGCACATTCTCCGTCAAAAACCTCCTTCACTTTAACACGTTCGCAGACCCAACATTGGATCCATACCAAACTCCGCGCCACACACCCACAATCTCCTTGCCTCGTTTAACATGTATGTCCTGCCGCTCATTATGATGAAGAGAGAGTGTCGGGAGGTCATCTCTCGTATTACATGTAATACAACAATTTTCCAATATAGTCAGAGTGTAATCAACATAATCCCCGGATCCCAAAGAAAAAGAGGAGGGACTATGCTGGTGACCCTATCAACACAGCTGGAAAATCGATTCAAAGTAGCGGGGATTTAACACTACAAACTTAAAGTTGAAAAAATACACCTCCGGACTAACAATGTATCAAGAGAAAATCACATTTCTGCTAGGTTGGATAGATTCTCATCGCTACCGCTAATGATAATAACAGAATAATTTTCATTTAAAATTCTCCCAAAGCTCACACGATCAGAAACCCATCTACTATGCTTGAAAGAAGAAGAAGATTTAAACCCTCCCCATTTCTCTTTAGTCCTCTCCGGGCTGAACAGAAGGGTTTATCATAAAACAATTAAACATCGTGGTGACCAAGTCTTCCATCCCAAGTTATGTTTGGGAAAAAAAATGAAAAACACAAAAAAAGCCCTCAAAGACCGGAGGTGAGACCCATGAAAACCCCACCAGACAAGAGAAGGAGGCCGGTTTCTTCTCGTTAGTAAGATCTCCAATTAGAAATGGAGGAGAAAGATCTCTCATCCACAGACGTAGCCAATGAAAAAGATGCTCAAAGGAACACTTACAATTTTTTCGTAAATGAAGGAAGAGCACCGGCGATTAAAGTCCTAAGTCTCTGGTTGAAAACTGGGATAGAAATACTACTTATTTTCATAGACAAGCAAGGTGAACGTCTCTCACGAACCATCACAGTAAATCACTTCCTCTAACTACGTGTAAAGGATTTTGCACAAATTAAAGAGGCGACAGCAAAACCATTTTCAAAACCTACTTAGTGTGCGTATGAAATGGAATGAGGAGGATGTTTTATAGCCCTTCTCCAACATTCCAAATATGGTCGCAAAGAGGACAATGATTTCCACAAGCCCGGGGCCTACGAAGAAGAGATAACTCTCCATAGTCCTGTCCAGGAACCCGACAGCACCAGATTCCCATTTGATTTTCAAAGGTGATTTTTTTACAGCATCTCATTGGAGATAATCAAACATGACCTCTTCGCATTGATAAGAGGATTCTTGAGGAAGCAAAAGTTGGAGGCGGAATCAACCCACCTTTCGCTCCGATCCCCAAGGAAACAAACCTCGGCTCCTTCGATGAAGACATAGTCTAATCTCACCGCAATTCTTCACACAAGATCGTGTCCAAACCATCGCTACACTAAGCCACTTCTTCAAAAACTCATTCCTCCTATTGAAGGGGGATTTGTTCAAGGCGTACGTATTCTCGGGATAATACACAAGTCCACACACTTTCACTCACCACGCCTGGAAGAACCAAAGGATCAAGGCAACCTGACATGTAACGTGATTTTGATAGATAAATCGTTCTTTCCTGAGAGTGCTTAAGCCCTTCTTGAGTCTGTAACAGCGGATTTCACAAACCCTCATCAAAGCCTGGTGAAAGAAAACGTCTTCGGGATCACCAATGGTGTTAGCCCAAGGCCAAACAGATTTTTTCAGCCACTCGTGACCGGAAAGGTGGTTGCCCTCTCTCTTTCTTTATAAACGATGGTCGAGCCATCGTAGCGAAAGCCAACTCAAGAAACACAGCAACCTTCGGGATAAGAATCTGGAACAGTATCGCTTCCGTTGAATCACGCACTATTTGCGTACAACTACCGTTGTGGGTGCATCATCGAGAATTCGCGGCAACAATTTCAAGTCCATTCTCCAAAATTTTTTGCAATGTTTTGGTGCGCCGATCGCGGAAAGGAAGAGCGTCGTTGCAGGATGGAACACGTATCAATATTCAATTGAAAGGATCAATAAATGTTCAGATTCGTTAATGGACACACTGGGAGAAAATAAAGTATCTCGCCCATTACCGGGCCCAATCGAAATCATATGTGGGAGGAGGTGGTTCTAAGTTCAAATAAAACATTAAAGTATGGGAAGTGCTTTTCTGGCCAATCGGAGTGTATGCCTACCCTTATTCTAATGCTTTTCAAATACAACTTTCTCCAAGCCCTGGCTGTCAAGGGCTCAAGACAAACAGTCGATCGAATTTCCGTCTCATGCTAAATTTTTTACAATGCATATGGTAACAAGAACTCAAGTTCTTTCATTTTTAATTAATCGAAACAGAATGCTTCTCATTGGCATGTTCTCTTTAAACATGACCCTTAATGCCAACTTAGCATTGCAAGTTTGTTGTGGCACTCGATAAACGAACCCTCCCACCCGCCACCATGTATCCTTAATCACAAATATCTTATTGTTCAACCGATCACCACCTTCAACCAAGAGAATTTCACTAGAGGATCACAGTTCGGAAGCTTTGGTAACAAAGCAATCACCTTCGGTGAACTCACCACAAAATCCTACAGAAATGGGTAAAAGTGGTTTCACTGTGAGAGACTTCAGACCGATGGGTCATCTTTCTTTAAAAGAACAGCATGAAAATAATAATTAAGAGAATGGTTAAGTTCACAAGGGTTTGGAAAATAAAAGATATTACATCGGGGATCAATGGCACTGCGTAGTTATTCGTGCTCAATATTCTCACATTACCAAATAACCAAGCATTTTTACTGCTTCAATTACGGAGCCATCAGGTACAAGGATGAGAGAAGACTTCCAGATGGTAAAGACCGTGTATACACAACCAAGAGTTGTGACACGCTGGTGTTTCATAAAAGGTCCCCAAAGACTTAAAATTGTGGAACATTCGTAATATTTCTACCGCCAAGATCAATTCTTTTGGACTTGTTTCATAAAAAAATCCTTACCCAGGAAAATCTCAGCAGGAAGAACATTACCAGCTCCCACCCACAAAAGCCTTCAAAAGGCCTGAAACTCGATCATTCATTACTGTATGCTTAAAGAAGGCAGGGTTCAAGTTCATCTTCTCGACAGTCCGAACGCAGAAACCCCCGTCACCGTTCAACACAGATGTATTTTCCGCCATGGAAAGCCCGATATCCCTTCAACACCAAGAAAAATCACTTTGGCATACAAAAGGAACAAAAGACCAAAAATATGTATGTTGGAAGCTGTATTAACGTAATCAAACTATTTTCAACCAAAAAGAAATAACCCAGAGCTAGCAGAAAGCGAAACTGTTGCTAGAAGCCTTAGAAAACTCGAGACAAAATGCAGTGTTCAAAGATGATAGTCTCTCTAAAATGAAGAAAAGGCATGGTTGAGGCCAGCTTCTTCCCTCACGCATCTTCACAATCCACGTCTATTTGTGTTAGAAAATAAGTATTCAGAAGACACTTTTACAATAAGAAGTGGTGGAAACACAAGGAAAACACCATTTTCTTTGATGGAGCCCTTGCACAAACTCAGCAAAGTTTGTTTGAGGGCCATTTATTTTCCTAATGGGAAAAGAGACTCTGTATCAGACTTGGGATAAAAACTAACAATCAAGCCAATCCCCTACTCTTTAAAGGCTTGTCTAACCTGCTGTGAAAGAGAATCCAAGTGAATTATTTGTTTTGGAGATTCTAGCTAAAATTCTAATAAACAAAAAAGGGCTCAAAGATCTGAAACAACAACAACAAAGAGTGAAATAAATCAATAGATTTCTCACTAATTCTTTTCATACTGTAGAATTAAACACAAATTGGGAGACCAAAAATAGGGATGGTACTTAGAAAGAGGAAGGACTTAAATATAAATGCAAGAAATAGCAACACGCAATCATCCCCTAACACAATGTTGGCACCGTAGATTTAATGTTTATAGAATTGTAATACTTGATTTGGTTTTGCACACCCTTCCTATCAATAAAATTAACTGCTTTCAAATAAAAAAAAAAAATTATCAAACAAGTATTAAAAATGAAATTGAAAACTCCCGTAAATCAAAATTGACATTACAGAAAAAAAAATTTATAATATCAGACATCACAAAACATCAGCATATTGAAGTAACCGTGGATATTACAAATTTTTACATTTTCATAGTTACCGTAGTTAAAAAAATCATATTAAATATTAGAAATGAAATTGACAACCCTAAAGAGATCGCAATTGAACATTATGAAAAAATCCTTAATATTGTATATCATAAAATTTCTATTAAGAAAAATATATATATGTATTATGTTAAGGGAGCTTTTCAATACTCTCTCGAAATATAATAAGATCACACAATAAATTTGTATGGTCAATTTAAATTGAATTCATTTTCTTGATAATAAAAATATTAATAATATTAATATAAATATATAATAAAGGTGTATAATAAATTTAAAATAAATATTTTTTTATTAACAAGCATAAAGATAAAAATAATTAACAACATTAATACAACATATTTACATAATTTCAATATTAAAAAAGGATCTAATTTAAGAAATAAAAAAATAATTAATAACCTTAATATAATGATTTTATATAATTTCAATATTAAAAAGAATTCAATTTTAAGCAAAACAAATTATGTGATTAAAACAAGTGACATGTATATTTTTCTTTGGTACTCACATATGTTTACCCATTTTATCTGGAGGTTCTCAGCAATTCACTCAAGGGTAATTTTCTATAAATATCTCACCCATGGATGATATAGTGATTCTTAATTACTATGTTAGTATTGATGATTATGGATCATATTTTTGGAGTCTCTCATCTTTACTTATGTTAGAATCTAGCAAGACTAAGAGGAGGAGTGTATCAACGAATTAGTACCGTAAAACCATTACAAAATTTTCCAAGATGATAAATTTCAGAATTTTGAACTTTAACAACCCAGAAAATAAAACACAAATAACACCACTTAAAGATACTAATATTCTTATAGTGGAACCCTCGGGGTAGTGAAACCAAGAAACTATTTTATTGCTTCTTCCTCTCCATATTAATTTAAGAATATTCTTGCATTAAAATCTTCCACAAGTCTCTACTAGCAAAGAGCTTTCACTTCTTAATAATGAATTAAATGCAGAACAACTAAGAGCAACAAATCCCCGTACAATAATAATGAATTCTACTAATGAATTATGTTTTTTGTAATTAATTAAGAGCCACAAATCCTGGGCTAAATAATAACGAATCTCTACTTTTTTACACTAGGTTTACTTTTAATTGTTTCCTTCAAGACAAAGTTTCCGCTTAATTTTCTGTTGTATTTCTTTTGTCAGCTCACCTTTTATTTTCTACCTGTCAATCTCTTTATGTTCAAAGACCATCTTCTTTTTCCTTTGGTCTCTCTTCTCCTCGGGTCCTTAGGTTCAAAATTTCAGAAACTTGACAAGGCCCAGTCAACCGACATCCTCTCACCACCATCCACCATCCTCTTTCTTGTCTCCCTCCCATTTCCTTCGCTCTCTAGGTTAAGCCTTTTACCTATAGTCTTTTCGTCTCACGTGTTTTTTGAACAACATGATGCTCGACAATGGAATAGAAGCAAGACATGCTACCATATACTATAGAGATGGGAAATTATTGGGCATAGTAATGGGAGTGAGTCTTCACTAATTTATCTAGAGTCCACACACCACCACAAGAGGAAATTTAAAATGCTAAGTGGGAGATCATCAGAGAGCAAGGATGCCAATATAATATAAAAGTTGCAAGCAGAAATTGTGGAATAGGTTCTATAATGTGGACATGATTGGAGTTAGTTTCAATCAATATATGTACATGATAGAGATATAATGGAACCTCAAAGTGGAATAGGTCCTAAAATTTCGACATGCTTGAAAACATCATGATGCCTTTGACAATGGAATAGAAGCAAGTGCTGCCACTACCTAGTATAGAGAGAACAAATGTCAGGCAATGGGAGGAGTCTTCACCAATTACATCCCGAGTCCACACACCACACAAGAGGAAATTTAAAATGCTAAGTGGGGGATTACTGTAGAGCAAGGTTGCCAACATAATATAAAAGTTGCAAGTGAAATTGTGAAACAGGTCCTACAACATGGACACGATTGAGTTAGCTTCAACCAATACAGCATGATAGAGACAGTACGGAACCCTCAAAGTGGAATAGGTCCTACACCACATGTCAGACTTAGTTTCAACCAATATATATAGACATGATAAGACATAATGGAACCTTGACATGTTTTTGGGAAGATTCATATTATGATATATTCGTATTGAATCATAATGAAGCACAAGAAGAGATCGTATTGGCACTTAACAAAATTCAACTCATAGAACCCGACTAGATCAATGATTGTTGTGATCAATATACTTGGGTCTCCTTTACACCCGTTAATGCACCTGCCATCGAAAAAAAAAAAAATTCAATTTATATTTATGAATTAGATTCCCACAAAGACTCATTAAAGGTTTTTGTCTACTCTTTTTCCTCATTTTCATTACTACTGCCTAGTTTTCATAGTTAATACTACTCTTTTACCACGCCACATACCTCTTGAAATTTTCTCTATAATTTTTAATTTTCAATATATTTAAAATTTTTAGATACTAAAAAAATCTTTAGTATTTCCATATGTCAAAATCGAGACATGAGGATTTAATAAATGAAACTATATTTTCTTCTTAAAAAATAAAACAAAAAACATATCCAAAACATTAAAACAAATGAAAACATATTTAAAACATTAAAGTAATTTTACCTAGGAAAAAATGTGTATATTATTATTAGGATTAAAAAAATAAAATTATATTTCAAAAAAATAAAAACATATTCAAACATGTAAATGAAAATATATCTAAAACATTGAAGTAAATGAAGTCAAATTCTAAAATAACTAAATGATGAACATGTTATCCAACTGTGATCATGAAATGATTCTGTATATATTTACTTGAAAAGCGCATTGAAATTTTTTCCAATAATATATACTTCAGAATACAATTTATTACATTTTTCTTTACATATATTTACTTAAAAAGTATATTGAAATTTTTTCCCAATAATATACTTTTAGAATATAATTGTAGTTACATTTTTCTAACATCTACTTGAAGTTTTCATTTTTTTATTATAATGTCTAATATTGAAAAGAAAATTACATAAAATCCAAAAGAGTGAAAGTGTTAAATGGATGTGATGCTGTTTATTTTAACAGCTGATGAATCTATTCATTTATAATAGTTGGAATGAAATTTTAGTCTTAATATATTAATGTGAGTAATCTTAAGGTCACAAACACAAATGCTTCCAAGATGTGATGATGGATGGAGATGTCACAAATAACAACATCATCCTTCCATATGATAATGGATGGAGAATTTGAAAGAAAATTAAGTTTGGTATTGTGCTCTTTCAAATATTTGAAAAACATTTAGATGATTTCCATACAGTTGTATACTTGTAGATTACATCCTTTGCTATTGTTTAATGTATGGAGGTAATTTTTATTATGTACTAGTGGATTATTATGAGATTCGTATTGTACTTGATGTTGTTAATATATTTGTATTTTATTACAGATTGATAATTTGTTACTGTGTAATAAAATGTATCTTTGACTCCAATCTATTAAACATAGTTGAATTTATACATAACTATTTTATATATATATATATATATATATATATATATATATATATTCTTTTTTTAATTCACATATTGTATGTATGGTATTTTTATTCATGGTTTAAGTTTATACCTACATATTTCATTTCATTGATAACTTTAATATTATATGAATGTCATTAAGGAAAACCTGTTGCGTTTATATTGTGTTTATACTTATATTTTTTTTATAAATTTATTATGTGATATAAATTTATATTAAATAATTAATAACATAAATAAAATGAATATGGAATTAATTAACTAAAAATACATTTTTGATTAAGCTACTAAATTATTAATAAACATAATAATTATGAAAGTATTAAGTTAGTAGCAAATCTATATAAATTATCGATATATCTAATTATATTACAAAGTGTGGGATTATGTTACTCACGATTGGTTTATAATTGAATTAAATATACTATAAATATATGGAAATTAATAGGTCATTAAACTAGTATCTATACTATCAATTAATAGGTAACCATCAACGAATATCATCAAACTAGTAAATATACTACGTACTTGCAAATTAAATCAGCCCATAAATGACTAATTAAACTACTACTAAAATTTAATCCCATTATAAAAGGACTACACATAAGTATATTATATATATACCCCAAAATAATAATTTTTATACATGTTTTATAATTTTGTACTCATAAATCAACCATTTTGTGTTGCAGGGATCTAACCTCTACTACACACCTAGGAAAGCCAACCATAACACCAAGCTAGTAATTTGGATATATAATATTGCTAGACCTACTCAATCCACATTTGAATTGCTTATTATTTTCTAGAGAAAAGTATTGTGAGAAAGACACTTGAACATTAATAATCTATATAATCGTATTTCAACCTACTTAATGCCTAATAAATGAACATTTTTAATGGATCCCAAATTTATAAAGATATTTTTTCAGAAGTGAATAAAATAAAAGAATATTTTATAATAAAAAACTTAATATATTTATTTCTTCTTACTCTAGATTTTTTTCTATTACTATTTAACTTGAGCATAGTTGATTCTTCACCATACTCACTAAATATTCATCACCACAACCATTTGAGTTGAACCCAAAATGCTCCTAGAATTTTTCGTATGATTTTTTCCATAAGGGTCGTATTTCTAATGGTTAAGAAATCTACAAGTTTGAAATTACCGTATTGCAAGATGTTCCATCCTTCTTATATTACCCCAAAGTTCACAGTTCCCTAATTATTGGTAACCTAATCTACAATAACATTTATCCTTTTCACCACCTCCTTTCCAAAAAAAAAAAAATAGCTCTTACAAGAAGAGCCTACATACATTTATAAAATTTAAATATTTTCATATTTGTTTTATAAAAGTTCAAATTTTTTAACTTTTACTCGACTTTCCATCAAATTTTAAAATACCACGAAGCTTCCTCCAAAAACATTTTGTATAATATAAACTGTACGAAAGTATCTATCATTTTCACATATTTTCGGCATTAGCCTAATATCCTACCACTGTAAAGAATTGTTTTGAAGTCGAAGGACTTTTCTCTAGTGTACATTCAAAGGACATTTTTACAAAAGATTGTTTTGGGTTTGCTGAAATTCTTCTTTGGAGTGTACATTCAGAGGACATTTTTCCAAAGGAATGTTTTGGCTTTAAGGACTTTCTTTGGAGGGCATTCAAAGCACATTTCTTGAGGCATGTGACATTTTGATGTTTGTTGGGTCATATTTTTCCAAGGCATGTGGATTTGGGCTTAATTTTAATTGTTTTTAGAGGTTTTGGGCTTAATTTTAAAAGGAATCATTTTAGGCTTAATTTCATGCCTTCTTTAGACATAATATCTGAAGAACATTTTTTGGAGGTATTTTTAAAGGATATTTTTTTAGAGGCTTTTTAAAAGTATTTTTAAAGTCACATTTTTTAAGAGGTTGGAATTCATTTTCAATGGAAATTTTTTTTGATAAAGCTTTTTGGCATGACATTTTTTTAGAGTACGTGTTTTGGGTTGAAGAATATTTTATAATGATTTTTTAAAATGAGTTTTTGTCTAACTTTTTAAAAATGAATTTGCAAAACTTAGAAGGAAATATTTTGAGCTGCTTTCATTTTTATAAAACATTTTTCCTTTGGATTTTTTGAAAGTGAAGGTTTTGGACTGAAGTATATTTTTTGCAAAATTTTAAATGAGTTTTTTCTAAACTAAATATTTTGTGATGTTTTTTTTAATCGATTTTTGTCTAAATTTTGAAGGAAAATTTTTGAACTTCATACCTCATTATCATGGTGCAATTGAAGGAATTTTCACAAGAAAATATGATCAAAAATAATTTGAGAACGTAGAGTAATGTAGAAGAGAATATTTCAAAAAGAAAGAGAGAATCACTTCCCAAATATTGAAAGGGAAAATCAACTCAACTAGAAGTCGAAACAGTATGTAAAAATGTAAATATTATGAAATTTGATATTTAAAATTTTTCCTAGTTTAAAATGTGAAGCTTAAATTTTATTTGATGAACTAATTTGAAAAATATTTTTCAATTTAAAAAAGAGAGATATTCTCAAAACATTGATGATGAGATACAAAATTTTGAAAGAGAAAGTGAAAGAGATATTAAACCAATGGTTGAACATATGAAATGTTGAAAGAAATTCATGAAGAAACTGAATCACACAGTGTATATATATGTTGAACACATGCATGTATTATTGAAATTATACATATTTATTAATTTAGTTATTTATTGAATATGTAAACTTATTATGTACCATTTATTCAAATATGTACAAATCAAATCAATGTCTGTATTAGATGAGATGTTAGAAAATGTTGACATTCACACATATCGAGAGATAAAAGAGTCAATTTCATATTATAAGATATCATGTTAAACACATTTTTTATACGTACTTCATAAAGTAAAATGTGATGCCTGCTTTCCAAACGTTGAAAGGTCTCCTATCAATATGAAATATAAGAAGTCACCGACTTTGTCGTATTCAAAACTTAACAAAAGATAAAAAATGAAGGAAAATGTGATATAAAATATAAATAGTGCTATAAAATCCACTTAGAATATCTAGACATAAAAATGTTTAGTTTTACATAGAGCAATACATATGGTAGTTACCATCAAGTACTAAAGAGAATTCTTTGGTAAACTTATGGCATGAGCATTAGGAGTCTTCATTTAAAATTGCACAAACATTAGAAATTTCTGCCGAAACAGATGTAAATCATGAACTCGTTTGTTGGAGAGCTATTTGTAGGCAAACATACAAAGATAAAATTGGAGAAAATGTTAAAAAATAGTATATGTATTTATTGAAGAAAAATTCACGTGTTTCTTGGCCAAATGCAAGGATGTGATACAAAGAAGAATAGCAAGAAATTAGTACACAAAACATGAAAAAATTTCTCTTAGAAATGACTTAATAGAGTTTTTCCACAAGTTCAAAGTAATATAATCATAAAATTTATGTCTCAGACCAAGAAGTTGTTCAACAAAAAACCATGAAAGGTAAAACCTATTTGTCTTTTATCATGGTATTTGAGTTATATTATATTAATATTCCCTTATAACTTATAGAATATTTTGGAAATATTCACCTCTCTTCCACTATCCACTTGGCCTGTTATCTCAAATTCTGTGAAAGAGAAAGCGTAAGGAATTATTTTACGAAAAGAAATGTTTTGTGTGGTAAAAAAATGCAATGATTGTGGAAATTTGACTAAATTTCAAAAACAAATATCATATCACATAAATGATCAATCATTGTCCAACATGAAAGTGAAATGGAAGAGATATGAATATATCCATACATCACTTCAAGGTTCAATAATGCCAAAATAACTGAACCACAAGTAACAAATAAAATTAGTGATAGAGATTTTTTGAAACAGCAAGAAATTTATAAATAAACCAAGTATCTCAGTTAGCTCAGATGGCAAGATTTGCAATTCAAAAATCCTTTGGAGTTTTTTCCACCATGACCATTTTTTCTTAATTGATTTTGCAAAACTACACATTTGTTCCACAAAAAGAAATCTACAGAATATCATTCACCAAGTCTCCATGCTCGTTCACATATTCTATATAGACATGCTTAAGAAAAATCAAACATCATATAGAAAGCACCAGTGAAAATCGACTTGTTATTAAATAATATTACTTTTATATGAGTGACGATCGTACACATGGTACATATTTTTTATTTTATTTTCACAGAAACGGTTAGAGTGATTTATTAAAAACTGGCCTAAATGCCTCAAAAATGGTTACAAAATGCTAGGCAGAGCCCAGATTTCTCCCTGACTAGTACCAAAGGAGTTTTCCATATTCTACATTCGAGGTATTTACGAAGTAATCTTTGATCCAACATATCGATCTTCCCCAATTTAAAGGTGCAGACAAACTGATTCAAAATTAAATGATAGAACATGGTAAAAACAGTCAAGGGATGGGATCCCATCCATTTTCTCCATCTCTTAGAAGAGTTCCGAGAGGGAGGAGAGCTGCTTTATTGGCTTCGAGGTCCGCTTCTTTATTGTTTTCCCTTTTGATGTGATATAACTTCAAATTCCGGAAAGATTTTGAGAGGGTTCAAATTTTGCTCATCAGCCTGGACAGTCTTAAATCTGAAGGGGAATTTTTGTCGATTAAGGACTTTATGATTGACTGCGAGTCTCCTATTATAACAGCAGCGTTAATACCGAGGGCCTTGAGAAGTTTGAGGCCTTGGAAGAGGGCCAGAGCTTCCGCTTGGATGTTGGTGTTAAAGCCAACACCCCAGGCGTAGCTATGATCAATACAGTCAGCAGCGTACTTGACCACACCTCCTGCACCTGATCCGCCCGGGTTTCCTTTTGTTGTACCGTCGAAGAAAAGAATGGGTTGTGCCTGCTTTATGCAAAAGGCCAAGAAATTTGATGCACTAAGGCGAATTTTCCAATCTTGAAGAGCCACGCAAGATCTGGAAATATCAGAGAAATTGAGATCAAGAGTAGCGCACCATCCGGCATCTTACTCACTAAGCTACGCACCATCAAGCTGGTTACCAACACAGTCCTTTAAGAGGCTTTTAACTTTGACCCAAACGATCTTATAGTCGCTCTTCCTGTCTCTGAAGATTCTTTGATTTCGTTCTAACCATGTCTGCCAACAGATAAGCTTGGGGAGAGTGCACCATATGGCTTTTATGTGGGCATTCCGTGAATTGCCACCAGGAAAAGTACGCATCCAATTCGAGAACAAGTCAGGAATGCGACTAGGGAGGATGAAGTCAGAGTTCCAATGTCCAGTAGCCTCTCTCCAAATACCTGCAATGTAATTAAAACTGAGCATAATGTGGGCAACACATTCTGAATTTTCTCCACACAGCGTGCACCGGGAGGGGCCATGAAGGCCTCTTTTCTGCAATCTATCTTTATTCAGAATGCGCTGGTGGCAGAGGAGCCAATAGGAGGCATCAATTTTGGGGATTTAGGGCTGGAGCCATACCCCTTTCCAAGGTTTCGGATTCGGAGGGACGTGAGGGTGGGCAGAGAGTTGTCGATACCCCTGCGAGACAGAGTAATGCCCTGGAGAGGTCCCCTAGCCACGAGAATCCAGTTTCCTGTTGTTCAAGGGAGCCTTGCCTCCTAAAAATGTCAATAAGTCTGCATAATCCTTGGCCAGTATTTGAGGAACATCAATCGATTTCCAGCTGTGCCAGACTCCATCCTCCCAATTAGAAATATCCCATAGAGTAATGAATCCCGCTCTAGCCATCCAATCTTTCAGCTTAACCAGAGATCAATCTTCAACCAAGGAGTCGGTGCCCATAATGCGGTCCTCCCATATCCTGATGAGCTTGCCATTTCCAGGTATCCAGTGTGCATGCTGATTGATTAAGGAGATGGAGTTTGCACAGAGTCTATGGATAATTGATCCAGGGATAGGTTTAGGATAGTCAAGGCATCGTTTCCTCTACCCCCAGAAGAATTTTTTCATAAAGCAATTTGGGCCCAGCCCGGGTTAGGAGCGATTATCCTCCATAGCATCTTTGCACCCAACACAATGTTTTGCTTATCCAAATTCTTGAAGCTCAAACCACCTTCTAGTCTGGGCAAGGATATTGTGTCCCAACTGATTAATGGGAGTTTCTTTTCATTAGCTTTCCCTCCTTTCCAGAAGAAATTTTTTATATGAGCCTCCATTTTCATCATTATGCCCACGGGAGCCAACATAATGGCAAATTGATAAATGGGGAGGCTGCTTAAGACTGCTTTTATAAGCACAGTCTTGCCAGAGTGATTAAGCCATCTGAAACCCCAGGAATTTATCTTGGATTTTAACTTTTCTAGCATGGGTAACCAATCTCTGCTAACTGCACCTTTTTGAAAGATAGGGAGACCCAAATACTTGAAAGAAGACCAAGACGAAGAGGAAGCAAAATCCAGACAACTGGAAATGGCCTGAAGTGTGCTGGAAGGTATATTCCAACAATAAATATTGCATTTTCTTTTATTAAGGCTGCTTCCAGAGGCTTCACAATAATCATCAATCACAGCTTTGAATTTTTTTGCAGAAGAAACTGTAGCAGCACCCAAACAGAAGAGAATCATCTGCGAACAATGCATGATTAATATTCTGGACTCCCCTCGCAATGTTCAGCCCTATAATCTCTTGATCCTGTTGTTTTTTATTCAAGACAAAACTAAGGACTGAGGCTTGAAGGACAAAGAGCAACGGGGAAAGAGGGCACCCTTGTCTCAGCCCCCGAGAAGCTTTGAAGAAATCTGTGGCTCTCCCATTCACCAATGGAGCAATCCAAGGCTCGCTAATACAAGCCTTAATCCAGTTGATAAATTTAGTGCCAAACCCAAATTTATGCAGAACATTTATCAGGAAACTATGCCTCACTCTGTCGAAGGCGTTTTCCAGATCTAACTTGACGACCATGCCTTTCTCTTTGCGCCCCATGCTTGAGTGGAGGGCTTCTTGGACCAGAATGAAGTTATCCACAATCTACCTTCCCTAGATAAAACCTTCCTAATTCTCAGGGATTATGTTTGGAAGAATGACTTTTAATCTGTTGGCAATCACTTTGGTGATTAGCTTGTAGCCGATATTACAAAGGGAGATAGGACGAAATCTGCTGAAGGTGTTGGTGCCTTTCTCCTTGGGAATGAGGGCGAGAAAGGCTGAATTGGTGCTTCCCCCTAATTTCTGACACTCTTGAGATTTCTGCACCATTCTACAAAGATCTTTCTCCAAAATCTGCCAACAAGCCTGCAGGAATCTGGCAGTGAAGCCGTCAGGGCCTGGAGCCTTGTCCGGTTCTATAGCGAAGAGGGCGTTTTTTATTTCTTTATTAGAAATCTCTGCTTCCAAGAATTGATTCTTTCTGTCTGTTAGGAGGCAGGGTACCTCTTCCACTAAGCTAGGGGCGTGACCCATGTCCTCCTCTTCCCTATAAAGATTCTTGAAGTGACGGAATGCAACATTTTTTATACTTCTGATGTCTCTATGCGTGGTAGATTCAACCTTAATTTCTGAGATGGAGTTTTGGCATTTTCGGGCTTGGGCTTGCTTATGGAAAAAGGATGTGTTCCTATCGCCCGCCTTTAGCCAGAGACTGCGAGACTTCATTCTCCAGAACTCTTCCTCAGCAGCACTAGCCTTAAGGAGTTTCTGTTCAAACTCAGCCTCCTTTTCAAGAATTTCTTTGGTGATCTCTACATGTTCCGTGTCCAGATGGTGCTTCTCGAGACATTCCTGAATCTTTTTTCTTTCTACTGCAGGATTGGGTAAGGTTTTGACCCAAGCTTTTAACGCTTCTTTGACTCTTCTAAGTTTCTCCTCCCAAACAAAAAACGCAGACCCTTTGACAGGATGCTTCCAGCAATCTTTTATTAAAGACATGAAGGAGTTTTCCTTAACCCACTGAGGGCTAAACTTAAAAGGAATGGGGCCTTGATCCAGATGTGCCAGTAGATAAAATCTAATGGGTCGATGATCGGAGACACAGCAGGGGAGAATAATCATTCTATATTCTAATCCAAGAAGAAGAAATGAAATTTGAATGAAAAATCTGTCTAACCTTGCAGCGATATGGCCTGGACCGAGTCTTTTGTTGGACCAGGTATACTTGTCGGACACAGGTTTGATGTCGATCATGTCCCATTCATGCAGCAAGTCCTCGACCCATTCCCGCGCCTGATCCCTCACAATACTTCCACCTCGCTTTTCAACCAATGATAAAGTGAGGCTCAGATCCCTACCAATGATGATATTTGCTAAC
The DNA here is from genome assembly GCA_034641835.2 of Pinus albicaulis. NCBI lineage: Eukaryota > Viridiplantae > Streptophyta > Pinopsida > Pinales > Pinaceae > Pinus > Pinus albicaulis. Next base: position 367,973,150 of record CM076581.1, read on the forward strand.
TCTTCAGTATCTGCCAGACTTCTAATAGAGTCCCAGCAGTTCTTTTTTTCTCCTACGCATACTGGAACATATACGTTAAAAAGGGAGAGAGTCAAGCCAGAATCCACGTGCTGTAGTTTTAGGAACAACCAATGGGTGTTGGAAATTTCTTTGACCCTTGAGAATTTTTCTGCATTCCAAATGGTGCCCAGACCACCTGAAGCACCTCGAGCTGAGACAGCTTGACCATCGCTTTTCTTCCACAGTCTTTTTCCTATTTGGAGGAAGATATTGTCCTCCATTTTAGTCTCCTGGATGAGGAGTATGTCAAGAGATTCTGTTCTTAACAAATTTCTTATGGCTTCTTCCTTTATTCTGCTCCCCATACCCCTACAGTTCCAGGAGATGATCTTCATCACTTGCTTTTGGATTGATGAGCTCCTTTAGAGCTCTGGGACTGATTTCTGGTCGACTTCGGTGTTTTTCCTAGGAGTTTTTCGAGAGTTGGTTGGCTTCCCTAGAGTTTGTCTTTATAGGTCTCCTGCTCTCTTTTTTCTCGAGCATATTTCTGGCCTCTCACAGATCTTCTAACCGAGGTATGTGAGTCTCCTATTTCGCCTTCTTCTTCTGAATCCTCCGTACCTTTCCCTTCCTTGGTCTCTTCTATCAATATCTCTTTTGCTCTATCAGTATTGCCTTCATCTTGTTGTGATCCCGAGAGGATCTCTTTGTGTTGCAACCCTTCCTTCTGCATCACAGGTTCTTGAGTGTATTCTAATGCTGAGCTTAAATGAGTAAATTTATTTCCTTTTTCTGCGGTGGATTGGGTTTGGGGCCCCGATGCTGCCTGAGAAGTTTTACCATTCGAGTTGCCTGTTCTTGGAGTTTTATGTGCGGTTTTTGTTCTTTTGACCTGAGTCCAACCATCCTCCTTTCCTTTCTCCACTTCTATATTCTTCGGATAGCTTCTCGCAAAATGCCCATAGACATGGCACTTCCTGCACTTGAACGGGAGCTGTTCATAGTCCAGCATTTGAAGATGTGTCCAGCTTCCAAATTTTATCTTTATAGCTTCAGGTAGTCCTACCTCCAAGTCGACTTCCACACAGATACGAGCACAATCGTATTTCTCTTTGCTATTAGCTCGGTCAATGAATTTACCTAAAGAGTTACCGATATGTTTGAGAGATTCCCAATTCCAGCAATGAACAGGCAGATTTGGGAGTCTGACCCACACTGGGACGGCAGTGGGGACGTCGACTGCTGGATCAAAGTCAGGCATACACTTGTTGAGGTACAGCCCTTGAGGGCCCATGAAATAGGGACCGTTATGAAAGATCAGATCTTTGTCTTCCTTGTCAGAGAATTCGAACAGAAAAAATCCCTTCCCGAGAAAATACGAGGTGACATTGTTTTTAATCAGTGGAGCCCAATTCCTAGCGACCCAACTCTCTGTGGTTTTTGGAGAGGGCCAGAGCCCAGTAAACTGACCGACCAGGTCTCTTTCCACCAAAGAAAGGGCAACCTTGATCGGGCCCTCCGGAGGAAGCGAGATTTCGGGGATATCGTCCTTTCGTTTTACAAACTTCGCTGCTTCGGAGGGTTTCTTCTTAGGCAGAGAGTTTAGGAGGGAACGAAAAGCCTCTTCATCAGAGGGGGGAGGCGAAGGAGGCAACTCCATTGAAACAGTAATCCCTTCGCTCAGGGAAGTCACGCACACACCGCTTCCCGCATACATACCATCCTCCACAGACCACCTCTAAGGACCGAGGGGAGAGGCCCCAGCAAGACAAGAAGCCAGGGAAAGAGTGCCAAAGAGCCGCGTGAGAGACCAACGCCCACGCAGAAAGCAATGTGACACGCCCAACAATCGATTCAAGGCACCGAAGGACACGAACAACCGACTCGCAGAAAAAAACCTGAGGCCAACCGCCCAGAACAAATCCAGGAAGGGAACAAAGCCCACCAGGGCGGCCAAAGGGCCGAGCTGCCTCCAGAAGCTCAGAAGATCAGATGCAGACCGGCTAGGTCAAAAAAAAGCTTCTATTCCCCAATTAAAAAACCCTTTTATTAATTAATGTTAATAATACACATGGTACATATTTTGTAAAACACTTTTTTGGAAATATTTATGACTCCTTGAAAAGTTGTGGAATAAAATTCAATGAACATTGGATATGGTCAGATGGATGCGCAGGTCAATTGAAATCTTCACGATGATTCTTTTGGTTGTGTTGTCTTCATAAGAAAACATGCATTAAACATTGTTGGAATTTATTTGAGACTAGCCATGGAAAAGGAGAACTATGACGGTGCGGGTGCATGCATATAATGAGCACTTCGAGAAGATATCAAATGAACCCCCCTACAAACCGACTTGTGGATGCTCAAAAAAAAAATTTCGGTGGTGCATCGTTTGCTCTAAGCCATGAGAATAATCGATCGAAAGTGCGAAGGTACATTCAATTTAATTTGTATTGGATATCTAATTTTAAATAGTGTAAATTTATCACAATGATTATCTTTGATGGTATTTTCATATCATATTTACATTCTTCTTTGAATTTCCATATATAGGTTTTTTGGCATATTGGGAACGAAGATGTAGATAGATCAATTGGAAATGATGTTGAAATAATAAAAGGGACTCGAAAATTGCATTCAATTAAAACAAATTTGTCCACAAATGTTTTTGCATTGGATAAAAGAAAATATTCTTTCTTTTTTCATGTTTTCACGAGAGAACACGAATCAGCCCAGCGTTTGTGAAAAAAAAATGTATGTAAAAGATTGAGAGCATACGAGCTAAATACAAGGAAAATGTTCGTTGCAATGTTTGAAGAAATGCAATTAGAGGAGACTACAATATTATACGATGGTGATCGAGTTTCTAATCTTGTTAGAGAAGGTAACATTTTGGTGCTTTCAAATGATGAGATCTAGAAATAAATTTAAATACTCAGGTTTTTAGTTTGGTTTTATTGTGCAAGAGATGTTTTTGTTGTGGTTTCACCCAGCGACAATGATGAAAATGTGAATTATTATTTGATTCGTTGCGTTGAACGAAAAAATGAAATTATTAGAAAACTATAATGATCACGGGTTTCCATATGAAAGAGGATATATTATATGTTTTGAAAGGATATTTTTTGGAGACAAACTAATCAAAGTGGAGATTTTTTTTACGCTGAAGACTATGAACGTGTACGTAAGTTGCCAATATAGTCACTTGGTTTTATGCAGCACACATAAAGTTGATAGAGATTCAATCGAAGAAAAAAACGAAAATTAAGAAATGGGAAAATATGAAAATCCGATCATGAATGGATCCATTGAAGATGGCATTCCATTGGATTTTTTTTGATGACTGCCCAACATTTTCTTCTCTTTGGATTCATGTTTTAGAACTTCCGAACTCAACTAAGAAAATTGAGTTTCCTTGTTTTGTGCTCTGTGCGAGTGTTTGCACATGTACATTGTTTTGGTACATGCACACTCTAGTATCAACTAAAAAGTAGCTTTTTTCTACATGCATTGATTAAAAATGTTGCATGTACTATATATATATATATATATATATATATAATGAAATTAAAGCGAAAGTAGCTATTCTATTTACATTAATGAAAACATTGCAAGTCCTGGATATATATGTTCTAGAATGGAATTAACTAAGTAGCTTCTCTATACATGAATTGATGAAAAATGTTGCATGTATTGGATATATATACGTTATAGAATGCATTTTAATATTTTATGATTGTTTGACACATACGGCAGAGACACAGAATCTTTTATATACATATATATATATATATATATATATATATATTGTACTTCAAACATTTTAACATATATATTCAAACATGTGTAAAACCATTTCTACATGTACATATATTCATGTGAATTTTTTTGTTGTTTGGAAACTTAAACAACTTGAATTAAAAAACAAAACATAATATCATAATCACATGCCAAATGTAGTTCAACTAGTCGAAGACTTGATTTAAAAAAAAAAAATTATATTATATCATAACATTACTTCACATGCCATGCACATTGTAGTTCAACTATCCAATAAAAACATTTAACATTGTATCACATGCCAAATGTAGATCAACCATCCAAAACAGTTTTAATTTAACAAAACATTATAGATAACAACGTTACTTCACATGCCAAATGTAGTTCAAAGAAAAACATTAACATAGATCACAACATTATTTCACATGCCAAATGTAGTTCCATCCAAAACTTAAGTTTCAAAAACAAAACAAATTATAACACAACATTACTTCACATGGAAAATGTAGTTCAAAAGAAAAACATTAATATAGATCACAACATTACTTCACATGCAAAAATTAGTTCAACCATCAAAAATTAAGATTCGAAAAAGAAAAAGCAATTATAGCTTACAACATTACATCACATGCCAAATGTAGGTCAACCATCCAAAAGTTAAGTTTTAAAAACAAAACAAATTATAACACAACATTACTTCACATGCCAAATGTGGATTCCAACCACCCAAAACATGAGTTTTCAAAATAAAAACATTAATATAGATCACAACATTGTACATGCTAAATGTAGTTCTTAACCATCCAAAACTTAAGTTTTAAAAACAAAAAAAATTATAACACAACATTACTTCACATACCAAATGTAGTTCAACCATCCAAAACTTGAGTTATAAAAACAAAACATTTTAGATCACAAGTATCAAAACTTTTAAAAAACAAAACATTGTAGATCACAAGTATCAAAACTTGAGTTTTAAAAACAAAACATTATAGATCACAAATGTCGAGTATCGAGGTAACATTACTTCACATGCCAAATGTAGTTCAACCATAACACTTTAAAAACAAATCAAATTATTTAAAACAACATTACTTCACATCACATGCTAAATGTAGTTCAACCATTCAAAACTTGAGTTTAAAAAAAAAAAATACCATCCAAAACTTGAGTTTTAAAAACAAAACAAATTATATATAACACTATAGCAGTGCTTCACGTACCCGAATGTATTTCAGCCATCCAAAACTTTTAAGTTTTAAAAACATTATATATCACATTCACATGTACCAAGTAGTTCACATAAAATATGTCCAAAATTTGTAGATCTCACAAGTATAAGGTATCGAAGTTATGTATGAGCGCATCTAGATAAGACTATATATAAAAATTAAATTTAAGACTAAATCTATTGAGAAAATATAATGTTGCACGTGTGCATATTGCATCATCCATCAAATAGAGATGGATGTCTTTTGTCTTTTACGACAAGAGTCTCGATCGTGAGCCATCTTTTTGTTGAGCATAGCGAACATGTACACAATGTGTACAAACATTAAAATTTGATGTTTTAAAATTGAGTGAGAATATATAGAACTTCATGTAAAAAATATATATAAAAAAAATCATGCAATACCTCATGAAGTTCCCTCTCTATTTGTTGCTCATCCGCTACAACTTACCCCATAGGAACATCTCCAACGATGCATTGTACAATATATATATATATATATATATATATATATATATATATATATATTAAAAAATTTCAAATGAAAATGCATATATATAAAATTATTTTCAATAATATTAAAAAAAAAAACTATACAGCATTCAAATGGTTGAAATGGTGTTGATGTTCCTATCTCCATCACTGAGGTACGTGGAGAAAAGAAATCCTCTATAGAAACCTAAAATTCAAAAAATTTAAAAGGTATAACGAGAACTCAAGGTCAAGATCTCAATTTATAATAAAACATTTAAACTTCAATTTATAAATTATAACTTAAAAACATATATATTTAAGTAGAAAAATGAATACTTAAGCAAGTGGTTGGCATCTCCTAAGAGAGGCTCCAAAAGAAAATCTCCAAAAACCTAAAATTCAAAAATTTAAAATAACTCAAAATCTCTAGATCTCCAATTTATAATAAAACTTTTAAGCTTCAATTTGTAACTTATAACTTAAAAACATATATATATTTAAGTGAAAAATTGAATAATTGTACTATTAGATTTGGCACATCTCCTAAAGTGGTTCGAAGAAAAATCTTTGAAAACCTAAAATTCAAAAAATTTAAAAATAACTCAAGATATAGATATATCTCATTTTTTAATGGAACTTTTTGAGGTGGAATATATAACTTAAAAAACATAAATTTTAAAAGCAAAAAATTGTCCATACTTATGGTTGTGGATTTAGCACGTCTCTTATAAGAAGTAGAAGGGGTACATCTCCCAAGGAAGAAGAGAGAATGTTTAACGATCCCAAAAAAATCGGGTAAATCGGGGTATAAAACATTTTCTTATATAAATGTACGTATGTACATGTGTATATGATTATTTATTTTAAAAATATCACTTAAAAGCATTAACATTTGCCAACATATCTTGATGGTGAACCATATTGATTGTTTGAACTAGAGGCACCAAACGTGATATTAACGTTTTCTTATTCATCAGCGTGATATTGCTGGAAATGGTGTTAACATAGAATGATACATTTTTGTTATATTAATGTATACAAATAAATGTACACACACACACACACACACACACACACACACATATATATATATGTAACCTATTACAAATTGTACATGTGTTAAGTAATTGAAGCCTAACCATTAACACATGCCATTCCCATGCCCTCTTCCTCATGAACAATTAGGTCATGCCGGCCATTATGACAATTCTTTGCATACGTTTTGAGATCTTGGCTTACTCATGTTGTCAATCTCTTCATCTTTATAATACAAAATTAACACGTGCATTCTCCGTGCTCTTTGTCGTTTAGACAAGCTTATCGACTCCACCCAATCCACTATGAACATTGTCAATGATGGCATCCCTTGCTTCTCGACTAATTTGAGAAGTGGCTTCCATTATGACCACAAAGTTCGGACACAAAATGGTTGACTAATCAATTGTGGATCGGGGCGAGAAAACTCAACATCATGCCTAGCGCTCCCACGGTCACACAATCGACCTTTCCCCGGGACCAAAAAATTCGGAGAATGTTATTGTAATTGGGTTTCATTTGAAAAAATAATTTTGCATAAAATAATTTTTACAAAATAAAGTGGAACCTCGTCATTCCATGGGAGTCTTCCATAGGATGCAAGTTGTCTATCATACAAATAGGGAGCTATATCAAGGTGCTTGAAATATTTCACCTTCAGCATCTTTCTTTTTGGCCCTTATTTGAAATTAAACATAGACTTGGCCATATTTGTTATAACTCTTTGTTTAAAAACCTCCCATTTATTAGGATCCATCATTTTTTCCTTTCCTTTTCTCATCACTTCTACAAAAGTATTAGTTGTTGGCCCAAGCTTTCAATACACATCTACTAGTTTTCCTAAGAAATTGTGTAACTATTTCCAAGCTTTGTCGACTCTCGGCGAGTAGAGTCAAAGCCACGCGATCTCTGCAAATTTTCATGAATATGTTGACACCTTTAAAGGTGCATTGTTGTATGTTTCTTTCCCCGAGGTATATCATAAATGTAGGTTAGATAAGTCGTGGTGGGTGGACAAACTTATTCTTGAATGACGTTATTCCCTACATCTTTTTACCGACATTTGGAGCATCTTGACCTACGCATCAATATATAAAAATTTGTATATTATAAAAAACACATGTAAACATATTTGTACAAATTGAATGAAAAAAATATTCAAATTGATGGCCACCTTGATGTGGTTGGCTATCTTTCCCACCCTAAGGCTGACTGAGAACCGAACTACCTACTTTGAGAACCAGCATGACCATGCGTTGATTGACACGGGAATACATATCACGACCTTCACACAACTTCTTCAGCACTTATTGATGGCCCTATAAGGGAATTTGAATACCATGACCTCTCGAGGCCGAGACGTAAGCTTCATAAACAAATATGAATTTATAATCAATTCAAAAATGCATTCATACATATAAATACATGTACATATTATTTTATTCATTGTGTGAACCATACCACGGGTGAACCATGGGCATGCTCCATTGATGGAGTAGAGACCCTTCTCCTCTTAGCTCCTAAAAATAAAAAAATGAAACTTATTAACAACTAATTTAACTCACAAAGTTGACGAAACTCAATTCCATATGTACACGGATGTATGTATATCTATGGAGATTTAATATTATATTTAAATACCATGAACATCCTGATCACGGTCATACTCTCTCATAGATATATGGGATTATGTTGATCTTCTTCATTTATCCTCCATGATATATTGTTAGAATCCTATATTTATAGTATAGTCCCTTATTATGTTAGTGTAGCCTCTCTTATTATTGTTGTTGTACCATTCTAACCCCCATATTGTTATTATTTTGCCCTTACATTATTATTGTTAGGTCGGCTGTAGGGTTACATTGTATTTTTAGGATTAAATTATGGCCCCATGGACTCCTATATATAGAAATGAGGTTTTCCACTTGTATCATCCAAGAATTGTTCATTTATGTAATGTATTCGAGAGTTGCCCCCTCAAAGTGGCTTATTTATAAGGCGTTGATATCTCTTTTATTCTATTTTTGGGCTGGTTTCACAAAATTTTGTATCATAGCTTTGGATTACAGGGTTTCGCTTTGCTCCAAACGAGGTCATCGTGGAATTTTCACTATAACTTGTTTTCTACGACGAAAGTTCGAAGCTGAAATTTTAGAGTACGAAGAAAAAATCTGAGAAATTATATCATCATGAAATTTCGAGCTTGGTTCACAATATGTTTGGAGATATGATGCGGCAGAGTTAGGGGTTTTGCGGGCTCTGAATTTCTCACTTAAAAATTTCTCGCGGAATTTTCACTATAAATTTTTTTGACAACGGTTCAAAAGCTAAAAATTTTAAGTCTGGCTTTGCAATACGTAGAGAAAATTGTCACAAATTTTCGAGCTTGGTTACAATATTTTCGGAGATATGATCATGGAATTTCATTATTTTTAGGCTCCCGAATTTCATCGCTAAGAGGTGATTGTGGGAAAATCTTCATAACTCTCTCTGCAGGCATCGGATTGGAATTCTGTAAAGAATGACTAGAATAAAACAAAATGTAGTTTGTTTTCTATAAATTTAAGAGCCAAAGGAGAAAACGGTGACACTTGGCCGATTCGTACAAGTTCTCTCTATAAGCAGGTCCATAGTGGGTCATTGGGAGATTGGACATAACTTTGCCTTGAAGAACCCAAATCAATTCAAACCTGAGGCATTTGAAATAAGTTTTTAGAGGACCTCTTGCGGGGCCTAATTTTTGATATTTAGGATCTGCAAGTATATATATAAGTCAATTTCAATATCGAGCTCCTCAAAAGCATAAAAAGGTGTGTATTTTTTTTTCCGAATTGCATAAGTCTTGTTTGAAGAATCAAGTTGAATTGATTCCAAGGGGAATATTGTAGAATAGATATAGAGTATTGGATTATAAAATGGCCCCTAAAAATAATTCAACACCCATTAAGCCTTTAGAAGGCTCTACTATGACTCATGAAGACGAAGAATGACAACATGACATATCAAAATTACAAGAGCAAGTGCAACAAATTTCACTCTCGAAAAGAGAAACAAAAAATGACATGGAAGTTTTGAAGAAAGGTGTGGAAACTAAGATGGATGGTTTGAAGAAAGGCATGGAATCTAAGATGGATGTTTTGAAGAATGACATAGAAGCTAAGATGGATGGCATGGAAGCTGACATGGAATCTAAGATGGATGACATGGAAGCTAAGATGGAAAACATGAGGAATGATCTAAAACCAGACATGGAAGGTTTGACAAAGTTGATAGAATAATTTTTTCCTAATGGTGAAAAGATAGAAGAGGAAACTCATGATGAGAACAAAATAAATTTTAATCGTGATTTCATAAACTCTAATTTTGGAGGGAAGAACCACCATATTCCAAAAATGGATATGAGGAAGTTTGATGGAAAGGATCCTGTAACATGGATACTATAGATGGAGTAATATTTTTATCTCAATAATGTGGAAAACACACAAAAGGTACACATTGCAACTTTACATTTAGAACAAAATACATTTGTATGGTATCGATGGCTTTTCTCCTGTAAAACAATTATCACTTGGTAAATTTTTACAGAGGAAATGATAGCACATTATGAGGATACAAAGAGCAACAATTTCTTTAGCCAATTGATAAATCTCAAGCAAAAGTGCTCAGTGGGGGAGCACATTGAGGACTTCCAAAAATTTGAATATAAGGGTAGCTGATATTTCGGAAGGGAACACAAGATTGATCTCTTCATATGCACTTTAATGGATAACATCCAACATGAAGTTCACATTTTTGGAACACGATTTATTGAAGAAGGCATTCGGAGTTGGAAAAATTGAATGTAAAATTATGGTGACAAGGAAGCCTACCACTCACTTCTATAAAATGAAAGTGTTGCTACTCTCATTCCACAACCTACAAGGTTGACACCACAACAATTGGAAGAAAAAAGAGCAAAAGGTTTTATTCTGAGTTGATAGCAAATACTTAAGATCATAAGTGTGCTGAGAAAATTATTTTACATGTAGATTGTGAAGAGGAAGAAGAAAATGAACAAAAGAGGATATACACCGGGAACTTGACCCTAGAAGAGGAAGAAATGAAGTCAAACCATATCATGTAATGCATTGGCAGTGCCACTCTCCAAACTCTCCAATATAAGAAGGAAATATCGAAAAAATGTAATAGTGTTGATTGATTCAAGTAGTACCCATAATTTTATTCATTGTAAGGTAGCCAAGGAGTTGAATTATTTCCTATACCCGGCACGGAATGTCAAGTGATGGTTGCAAATGGATGAACTATAAATTTCTCTAGAAAATTCCATAATATCAAGATAACCATGGGGGAATATGTATTGGATAGTCCAATGCTTTCCATTCCTATGGGAGGTGATGATGTTGTATGAGGAGTACAATGGTTACAATATTTGGGGATGATAGCTTTTAATTTTCAAGAAATTTTCTTGAAATGTTTTCCAGAAGGAAAGGAAGTCAAATTACGAGGTATTGCATGGAAGCAGAGAAATATAATAAGCTCTAATGTCATGACAAAGCTTCTAAAGAAAGAAAAACGAGGCGTAATTGCACAATTATGCTCACTAGAAGTTCCAACATCAAAATCAACTATTTCATAGATATAAAAGTCTTGGACAATCATTCCGAGTGTTTGAAACTCCCAAAGGACTCCCACCTATTCGTGATCATGATCATGCTATTCCTTTGATTCCAGGAAGTGTTCCTCCAAACATAATGCCTTATAGATATCCTTAGGTCCAAAAGAGAAAAATTGAACGTATGATTGTAGAAATGTTAGAGGTTGGTATAATTCAACCTAGTCAAAGTTCTTTCTCTGCTCCTGTGGTATTGGTACACAAGAAGGATGGATCATGGCGCATGGAATTATAGGGGAGCTCAATAAGCTCACCATTAAATATAAATTTCCCATTTCTGTGATTGATGAATTATTGGATGAATTACATGGAGCAATTTATTTTACCAAGTGGATCTTCGTTCGGGGGATATATGGTCAGAATGAAGGCCCAGAAGATATTCCAAAAATAGCATTTCGAACTCATGAGGTCATTATGAATTTTTGGTCATGCCTTTTGGCCTTACCAATGCGCCTTCTACATTTCAAAGGGTTGATGAATTCCATTTTCAAACCCTTCCTTAGAAAATTTGTGCTAGTATTTTTGATGATATACTAATCTCAGGCAAGTCTTGGAAGGATCATGTTCAACATGTTGACGGGGTGCTCAAACTATTGTAGGAGAAACGATTATATGAAAAAGCCATCAAATGTTTCTTTGGAGTAAAATAGGTGCAATATAAGGTCATATTTTATCTCGCGAGGGTGATACAGGTAGACCCTAACAAAATTAAATCCATTAAGGAATCGAAATTCCCCACAACCATAAAGCATTTGCGAGGATTTCTCGGGTTAACGGTATTATCGCAAGTTTGTTAATAATTATGGGAGAATATGACACCTCTAACAACATTATTGAAGGAAGATGCATTTTGATGGACCTCTGAAGCAACTAAGGCTTTTGAACATCTTAAAGAGGCAATGTGCCTAGCGTGGTCTTAGCTATTCCAGAGACTTCACAAAATTTTATTGTGGTATGTGATGCCTCAAAGAAATAGACTTAGTGTTGTTTAAATGCAAGAAGGAAGACCAATTTTCTTTTTGAAGTCTGAATCGATCAAGGGAAAGTATTTACAAAAAATCTATTTATGAGAAGGAAATTTTTATCAATGTTGCATGCACTAAAGAAATGGTGACCTTACCTAATGGAAAGACATCGAATGGCGATCATGATAGTCTTAAACAATTTTTGGAACAAAGACTATCTTGAGAAGAGAAGCGAATGTGGGTCACAAAGATGTTGGGTTATGACTTTGAAATAATCTACAAAAAAGGCAAGCTAAATGTTGTTGCGAGATGCACTCTCAAGAAATAATGAAGAGGTGGAAGCATTGCTTTGTGCCATTTATATTATCCAACGATTGGATAACCGAAGCAAGGCATGAATTGAAGAAGGATGAGAAAGTGTGGACACTCATTAAAAAGTTGCAATAATATCTTAGTACATAATACATATGATACATTTATTTGGAAAAATGATTCCTTACGGTGCAAAGATCGCTTATATATTTTGTAAGGAATTTGACCAAACTTAAAAATATTCTTTTGGAATTGCACACTTCTCCTTTAGGGAGACCACTAGGGATTTTTAAAAACTTTTAGTGAAGAAAAATTTTTTTGGGATGGCCTTAAATACGATATTCAAAATTTTGTGGCGGAGTGTTTGGTTTTCCAGTGAGAATGATGGAGACAATTAAGACGCGGGTCTTCTACAACCTTTATCCATTCCAAGTTAACGTTGGGAGGAGATTTCAATGGATTTTATCACGGGTTTACCTAAGTCCGATGGAAAAGAGTGTCATGTAGTGGTAGTTGATATACTTACCAAGTATGCACATACATAGCATTATCTCATCGATTTAAAGCAAGTACAATTGCTACTACATTGATGGACACAATTCAAAAGCTACATGGAAACCCGAGGGTTATTGTGAGCTAACATAGATCTCATTTTCTGCGGAAATTTTTTTGGACGGAGTTATTTTCTTGTTTGGGTACTCAATTAACTCATAGCTCATCTTATCATCCTCAATTTGATGGATTAGCGAGATAGTAAATAAATTTTGGAAGGTTATCTTTGTTTTTGTATCGATAAACAAACACAATGGGTGAATTGGTTACCTCTCGGCCCAAATGGTGGTATAACACTTCCTTCCATCTGTGAGAAAAAATGACCCCATTTATGGCACTTTATGGATATCATCCACCGTCCATCACATCATCTTTAAGAAAAAATTTGAAGGTTCAGCATTGGAAGATCACATCAAGCATCAATAAGAAGTTCTCCCAGCTCTTAAAGGATGCTTTGAATTTGGCACAAAATCGAATGAAACAACGGAGTAGATCAACTTGTTACGTGAGGAATTTTTTGATGTAGGAGTACAGGTATTTTACGGCTACACAAACATACAAACAAATGTCCCTCAAGCAAGCTAAAGAAGGATAATAAATTATCACCAAAGTACTATGGTCCTTACAAGGTGCTACAAAAGATTGTTACTGGAAATTGGAGCTTCTGCTTCATCACCAGTGCATCCAGGTTTTCTATGTTTCATGCTTAAAGAAGAAGGTTATAGGTGAAAATCTTCTAGTTCAAACAATATTACTGAGAACTTGACGAGGAAGGAAAAATCATATTGGAACCTCAAGTAGTCACCGAAACAAGAACTTGATAGCTATGAAATTGATCAATTTCAGAGTATCTCATCAGTGGAAGAACTTGCCCATGGAAGATTCTACATGGGAGGATGAGAATTTTATACGAAGCTTTGAGCTACTCAAGCGTTGAGGACAACACTTTTTGGAGAGGAGAGGGCATGTTAAGTTCCTATATTATTAGTATAGTCCCTTATTGTATCGTGTAGCCCCCATTATTGTTATTGGTATACCTTGTAGCCCCCATATTGTTATTATTGTTCCCTTACATTATTGTTAGGTCGGCTAGGGTTACATTGAGGCCCCACTAGGATTACATTTGTGGCCCCATGGACTCCTATATATAGGGTTTTGTCATTGTATCATCCAAGAATTGTTCATTTATGTAATGTATTGGAGGTTTCCCCTTGAAGTGGTTTGTTCCGGGCATTGATATCTCTTTTTCTTCTATTTTGGAGCTGGTTTCACAACACACACACACACACATATATATATATATATATATATATATATGATGGACATACACAATTAATTTTTTTAACTACTATTTAAAATAAATTGAGAATAAATTTCAGAAAATTAATGTAATTTAGTGTATTACACAAATTATATAAAACACAACTTTCAAAGCAATAATTGATGTGTGAAACTCGATTTAAGCAAAGATATAAAAATATGAAGTTCACCAAATTGCGCTTCACATGGTGGGAGCACACTTGGTATAGAGCAGAAAAAAACACATGGTCATTAAAAAGGAAGTGTGAAACTCCATTTTAAACAAAAAAAAGTTATTTTGAATTCCTCACATTTTAATTTTATAAAAAATGTAGAAGTTCACCACTTATTTGGCAAATGTGAAGTTCACCAAGTTGCGCTTTTGTAGTGTGGTCGGAGCACACTTGGTATATAATTGAAAAAACACATGGTCATTAAAAAAGACTCATTTATAAGTACAAAGCACACACATATCCAAGATATGTCACAATTTCCTTCAATAAGTGCCGAAGGAGAGCATCTCAACATTAATTCATCTTTGAGAGATGAATCCCGAATTTTGAAGAAGAGTGTCTCAAAACTAATTCTTCTTTGAGAGATGAATTTTGAATTTTTAAGAAAAGCATCTTAAAACTAATTCATCTTTGAGAGATGAATCTTGCATTAGCATTGCCACGTATAATTCAGAATTCATGCTGATAGATGAATCTTTGAATTAGCCTTGCCCCATGCAATAGATCAACAAACATATTATTCACATTTGTACAATTTCCTATACTAGAAATTTGAAATTGGCTAACAATATTGTTGTTATTCCCTACGATTCTTTTAGCCTCTCTTTAAATTGGTACACGCCATTCATACGGTTTCACACAAGTTCGAGTTGATGAAAACTACAATTCCATTTGATCCATACTCCATAGTTGTTCCCAAGCCTTCTACCAATGCAATATAATATCTTTCGTTGTTTGTTCTTCTTTGGTATATTCATTTCCTTTGGATGAATTTGCTAGTCACAATATTGGAAAGCACATATGTAATCACTTGCTTTTTCCCTGGATTGAGATGAAAGAAAAATCTATGCATAATTTCGATTTTTCAACCATATTTAGTGGTATTTTATCGGTGAAAAAGAAAATTCAATAAAAATATATATTAAATTGACATTTATTGCAAATTCATGGGAGAAAAGGACACATGTGCATGAGATAAATGACATTTGCATGGTTTATCTTAAAGTTTGACTTTAAGTTTATGGTAGAATTCACATGCAGAAATGATATACGTTAAAGATTGCATTGCCTAGAGTTTAAGGGAGATTTATGACCCATATACATGGTTCATGGATGGTTTGCACATGAAATTTTTCCTTAAAATTTATGGCATAAATCACATCTAGTTCAATAACATGCCTTAAGAAAGAATGAGATCGAGAGTTTAGAACTTGCGGAGATTAAGACTCGGCCAGACTAAAATCCTATGGAAGTTCACACACTTTGGGTTTTAGTTTTAGGCCTTAAAGTTTTCCTTGAATTAATGGGGGAAAACCTTGAGTTCGAGGATACTATCCTATGAGAGTTCGACCCTTTAAGGTTCAATTTTTAGGCCTTAAAGTTTGCCTTGAATTAATGGGAGGAAGACTTTGGTTTGTGGGAGAAATGACCTTTACATGGTTTTTCAAAATTGTTTTATGCACTTACTAAGACAACGTTCATTTTTTAGGCCTTAAAGTTTTCCTTGAATTAATGGGGCAAAGCCTTGAGTTTGGAATCTGTCTGTGAGAGTTCAACCACCTTAGGTTCGGATTTTGAGGCCATAAAGCTTGCCTTGAGTGTGGGAGAAGCCTTTAATTTGTGGGATAAATGACATTTACATGGTTTGCCAAAATTATTTTATGCACTTACTAAAACAACTAGTTATGTCCAAAAGTGACACCATTATGAGTTTTGTGAATGAAATAGAAATGACACATGCCTAAATTTTTGCCTAAAATTTTATGGGAGAAGTGAGAAATGACACATGTACAAGGTTGTGTAGAGTGGTAGTGGTTTATGGATTTTAAAATGAAGAACTTCTATTTAGATACGTACAAAGATTTGATTGTAGGGGACTTTCTTGGATATGTCACCTTTGAAAAATGAGATCTAGAGGCTACACTGGCCCTTTACGGGAATGTTGCCTTTAGAACTTTCGGAGATTAACACTCAACAAAAAAACTAAAATCCTGGAAGTTCAAAATCCTATGAGAGTTCAGCCTATAGGTTCAATTTTTAGGCCTTAAATTTTGCTTTTAATTAATATGAGAAAGCCTTTAGTTTGTGAGGAGAAATGAAATTTACATGGTTTGCAAAATTATTTTATGCACTTACAAAAACATGCTTTAAAGTTAACGGGAGAAAGCCAACATGTGTATGCTTTAAAATGTTTCCTAAGAGGCCTGGGAGAAATGACACATGTACATAGTTTTCCTTAAAGTGGTTGTGGTTTATGGATATTGAAATAGAAGAACATATTTAGATCTATTCGAGAGATTATTTGTGAGAACTGGATATGTCACCTTTCATAAAAGATGATATCCGGAGGCTACAGTCCCTTACGGACTACGCCTATAGAACTTGTATAACTTAACACTACCTATCCCAATTATACCCTATGAAGTGTGTAAGAAGGACAGTGGAATCACTCACACTACTTTACATAGAAATAAGGGTGTATAAAATTGTATAAGTTCAAAAATAATTCATATTATTGGATATCTTTCCCACAAGAGCCCAAATGTACTCCTTCGGTATATGTGGGTCTATATAATACATCTACAAAATCAGTGATTCTTTCCAAGCTAAGGATAATATATAGGCCATGTGTATATGCACATTATCTAGAAAGCATAGGCCAAAATAAATGGTACTTCGGTGGTTTGCGAGAAAAATAGTACTGAGGATTTGAAGGAGGGGAATAAGAAGTAGGAAATAGGAGGATAAGAATGAAATATCCACTACACATCCATGCAAAGGCGGTAGAAATAATTCTAACCATTGCAACATTGATGGTCACAATAAGAAGAATTATTGGGTTTTGGTATGCGTTATATTCGTTATGTGAATACCCCCATGCCTTATATATTTTCTAAGCATAGTGGTGGGAATAAAATGGAGTTTAAAGGACCCCCACTTTAGGATTCATATAGAAGAAAAATTCCCCACATGTGTTCAAGGGTAGTGCCCAAAAAAATGTTTTTAGGTAAAATGAAATAGTTTTGAAGTTATATAAGTCCAAAATAGATTAATTGGTGAAAAAATATCATTGGATCGGTATGGATATATCTACTTCATTAAAAAGGGATTTTTCTAGAAGGATGGACTAAGTTGGAAAGAAGGAAAATATCAAAGTGCTATGTAAATATTGCATGTGTTTTACGTTGAATATTTTTCTTTATTATGAATCTATTTGAAACAATTAACTATATAAGGTTAAAACCTATGTTTTATCAAATTACTTTTTTAGTCTCAATGGGAAACTTTTATGGCTAATGTGTTTATGAAATGTGATAGACCCCATTAAAATGGGAGATATATTGAAATTATTCCTATGGTGTATTAAAATAGTTTCAGTAGTTTAAAGATATATATGCATAAATTAAATGACCATGGTTTTGAAATCTACAAAGTCCAAAGTGGAATAGTTTTTTGTGAAGAAATATCGAGTGGATCACTATGGATATATCTACTTCATTAAAAGGGATTTTTCTAGAAGGATGTCACACTAAGATGGAAAAAGAAGGAAAATATCACCAAGGTATGTTAATGCATGTGTTTTACATTGAATATTTTTCAATTTATTAAGAATCTATTTGAAACGATTAACTATATAAGGTTAAAACCTATGTTTTGTATCAAATCACTTTTGGTTTCAATGAGAGGCTTTTATGGCTAATGTGTTTTCTCGAAATGTGATAGACATTAAAATGGGAGATATATCGAAATGATTCCTATGGTGAAATAAAATAGTTGAGTAGTTTAAAGATATAGATGCATAAATTCAATGAGCATAGTTTTGAGATATATAAGTATAAAATGAAATATTTGTTGGTGAACAAATATCACTGGATCACTTTGGATATATCTGCTTCATTAAAAGGGATTTTCTAGAAGGATGTCCACTGAAGATGGAAAGAAGGGAAAATATCACACTCATATGTTAATGTCCATGTGTTTTAAATTGATCAATTTTTCATTTTTATTAAGAATTTATTTGAAACAATTAACTATATAGTTGGTTAAAACCTATGTTTTGTATCAAATCACTTTTGGTTTCAATGGGAAAATTTTATGGCTAATGTGTTTTTCATAAATGTGATAGACTTAT
This sequence comes from Pinus albicaulis, assembly GCA_034641835.2. Taxonomy (NCBI): domain Eukaryota; kingdom Viridiplantae; phylum Streptophyta; class Pinopsida; order Pinales; family Pinaceae; genus Pinus; species Pinus albicaulis. Next base: position 367,991,841 of record CM076581.1, read on the forward strand.
AATTTCAATGAGCATAGTTTTCAAATATACATGTTTGAAGTAGGAATAGTTATTGGTGAACAAATATCGATGGATCACTATGGATATATTTGCTTCATTAAAAGGGGATTTTTCTAGAAGGATGTCCACTAAGTTGGAAAGAAGGGAAAATATCACAATTATATGTTAATGCATGTGTTTTACGTTGAATATTTTTTTCATTTTATTAATAATCTATTTGGAACAATTAACTATAGATTAAAACTCTGTTTTGTATCAAGTCACTTTTGGTTTTTCAATGGAAAACTTTTATGACTAATGTTTTTCATACAATGTGATAGACCCCATTAAAATGAGAGATATATCGAAATGATTCCTATGGTGTAATAAAATTGTTTCAAGTAGTTTAAAAATATAGATGCATAAATTCAATGAGCATAGTTTTGAGATATAAAAGTCCAAGATAGATAGTTTTGGTGAACAAATATCAGTGGATCACTATGGATATATCTCCCTTCATTAAAAGGTATTTTCTAGAATGATGTCCATTGAGTTGGAAAAGAAGGGAAAATATATCACAATTATATATTAATGCATGTGTTTTGCATTGAATATTTTCATTTTTATTGGAAGTCTATTTGAAACGATTAACTATATAAGGTTAAAACCTATCTTTTTGGTATCAAATCCTTTTGGTTTCAATGGGAAACTTTTATGGCTAATGTATTTTTCAAGGTTAAAACTTATGTTTTCTATCAAATCACTTTTGGTTTCAATGGGAATTCTTTATGGCTAATGTGTTTTCTCGAAATGTGATAGACCCCATTAAAATGGGAGATATATGAAAATGATTCCTATGGTGTAATAAAATATTTGAGTAGTCTAAAGATGTGATGCATATATTCAATGAGCATAGTTTTGATAAGTCCAAAATGGAATAGTTGTTGGTGAATAAATATCGGTGGATAGATGGATATATCTGCTTCATTAAAAGGGATTTTTAGAAGGATGAACTAAGTTGGAATGAAGGGAAAAATATCAAGGTTATATGTTAATATGCATGTGTTTTACATTGAATATTTTTCATTTTTTATTAAGAATGTATTAGGAAACAATTAATTATATAAGGTTAAAACGTATGTTTTGTATCAAATTACTTTTGGTTTCAATGGGAAAAATTTATACGTAATATGTTTTCTCAAATGTGACTAGACCCCATTAAAATGGAGATATATCAAAATGATTCCTATTGTTTAATAAGAAAGTTGAGTAGTTTAAAGATATAGATGCATAAATTCAATGAGCATAGTTTTGAGATATACAAGTCCAAAATGGATTAGTTGTTGGTGAAAAAATATCGATTGGATACTGGATATATTTGCTTCATTAAAGCGATTTTTTTCTAAAAGGATGTACTAGGATTTGGAAAGGAAGCTTATCGGGGAATTATATGTTAATGCATGTGTTTTACATTTAATATTTTCATTTTATTAAGAATCTATTTGAAACAATTAACTATATAAGGTTAAAACCTATGTTTTGTATCAAATCACTTTTGGTTTCAATAGGAAAATTTTATGGCTAATGTATTTTTCTTGAAATGTGATGGACCCCATTAAAATGGGAGTTATATCGAAATGATTCCTATGGTTAATAAAACCGTTGAGTAGTTTAAAGATATAGATGCATAAATTCGGTGAGCATATTTTTTGAGATATATAAGTCCAAAATGGAATAGTTGTTGGTGAACAAATATCGGTGGATCCTTATGGATATATCTTGCTTCATTAAAAGGGATGTTTCTAGAAGGATGGACTAAGTTGGAATGAAGGGAAAATATCACAATTATATGTTAATGAGCATGTCTTTTTACATTGAATATTTTTCATTTTATTAGGAATCTATTTGAAACAATTAACTATATAAGGTTAAACCCATGTTTTTGTGTAAAATTACTTTTGGTTTCAATGGGAAACATTTATGGCTAATGTGTTTTTCTCGAAATGTGATGAACCCCATTAAAATGGGAGACATATCGAAATGATTCCTATTGTTTAATAAAAAGTTAAGTAGTTTAAAGATATAGATGCATAAATTCAATGGGCATAGTTTTGAGATATACAAGTCCAAAATGGAATATTTGTTGGTCGAAAAAATAATAATTGAATCTATGGATATATACGCTTCATTAAAAGGGATTTTTCTAAAAGGATTTCCACTAAGTTGTAAAGAAGGAAAATATCACAATTATGTTAATGCATGTGTTTTACATTGAATATTTTTTATTTTATTAGGAACAGAAAAAATTAACTATATAAAGTTAAAACCTATGTTTTGTATCAAATTACTTTTGGTTTCAATGGGAAAATTTTATGTCCAATGTGTTTTTTTCTCGAAATGTGATAGACCCCATTAAAATGAGGAATATATCAAAATGATTCCTATGGTGTAATAAAGTGGTTCGGTGGTTTTAAAGATATAGACACTTAAATTCAATGAGTGTAGTTTTGAGATATATAAGTCCAAAATGGAGTATTTTTTGGTGAACAAATATCGGTGGATCACTATGAATATATCTTGCTTAATTAAAAGGGATTTTCTAGAAGGATGTGCACTAAGTTGGAAAGAAGGGAAAATATCACAATTATAAGTTAATGCATGTGTTCTACATTGAATATAAAGGTTTTTCTCCTCTCTCATTGTTTGAGTCTTGATCTTATAAAATGTTTCCACTAAATCATTCCGTGTCACTTTTCATGCTAGACCACATTCCCAAAACCCACCCATGTTATGTGCCTAAGAGCCAAAGCAGCAGAACTAAGAAGTCATCATGTTTTTTAAGCAGCAATATCACGAAGTACAAATGATAAGAAAACTATTGGAACTATATGACAAATGATAGAATAGTTAAGGAAATTTAGGTTTTATCAAACAAACTTATGAATGAAGATTTATGTATGAAAATTTCAAGTTATTAATACGATATGACATTATATAAGACAAAGTTTTTACATTTTGAAAAAAACAAAAAGCGAAATACTAGTACGATTTTCCAATTTTATTATTATTTTCCTTCCCCAAATAGTATGCACGATTTATCGTTTCATCTTAAAAATGTATTATTTATCGATAATCAAACACGAAGTTGTTATAGAGGACCTTTCTTTGAGATAACCCATGATAATGAGATAGAAGATATTTCCGGAAAGAATCGGTGGAACATGAGACAAACAATGATGACGATGATGACGATACGAGAGATTTATGTTAATGATGACTCTATCGAATGGAGATTGGGAACAATCTAAATTAGTGAGCAACATACCTTGAGAGGTACGTAGAACTAAGAATCATCATATTTTTTTATTGTAATATCAAAGTACAAATGATGACATGCGGAACTATGTAATGAGATAATAGAATAGTTAAGGAATGTTAGGTTTTATCAAACAAACTTATTAATGAATATTTATGTATGAAAATTTCAAGTTAGTAATATGAACGAGCACATTATATAACAGAGTTTTCTGTCCAAAAAAAAAACGAGAAATACTAGCTACGATTTTCGATTTTATTATTATTTTCCTTCTAAAATAGTATGCATGATTTATGGGTTTCATGCGAAAAATGTACGATTTATTGATAATCAAACATAAGAAGCTATTATAGAGGACAATGTTCGGATAACCCATGATAATGAGATAGAAGATGTTCAGGAAGAATCGGTGGAACATGAGATAAACATGATGTGATACGAATAGTTATGTTGATGATGACTCTATCGAATGGAGATTGGGGCAATCTAAGTGCTTGGGGCAATGTACTTTGAGAGAAGTGTTTGTAGATTTAGAATCATCATTTTTAAACGTAATATCACAAGTACAAATGATGACAACCTACGGAACTATATTACGGACGATAGAATGGTTAAGGAATGTTAGGTTTTTATCGAAACGGACTTATCAATGAGGATTTATGTATGACATTTTCAAGTTAGTAATATGGGCGGCACATTATATAAGCCGAGTTTCTATTTGAAAAAAGAACGGCTTACTAGCTGCGATTTTCCACTTTGTATTATTTTCTTACCACCATTGTATGCAAATCACCTAATCGTCATGTTTAATAGTTTTTTTTTTTAATGTAGGATTAAACCTTACTTTCAATTTCAATACAAATAATTTCTTGCATTACAGATCCTAGTGTATGGCATACATGAATCTAGTTTCATACTTGAAATTCGTAGAAATTCGCGGGCGGAAAAATTTACCAACGAGGATGAAGTCGGCCTGATTCACAATGACGTCATGAAGACGCAGATATTGAAATTCCCTACGAAAAAAAAAAATAAATTAAAAAAAAAAAAATTCAACAAAACAAAATTACAAAAAAAAAAAACAAGCCCCATAATGCAAATCAACAAAAATCACCTTGTCGTCGCGGCACAACTGGTCAACAAAATCACCTCGTCACGAGAGCGTAACGAGCAACATCAACACCTGGAGCCAAACCCGGGGGGGGGCGCTGAGACAAATGTGAGTAAGAAACACCTTAGGGATTTGGCGAGCGGAATATATTTATAAAATACAAGTTGGTGAACTATTTTAAAAGTTCGGCGGGACTAATAGTTCGACCGAACTTTTGTTGTTAGTTTTTCCATCTGCGGCTTCGAAAATTTGTTTGCCCACACCATCGATACTGGCAGATTAATGTAAACGACGAGAATGAGTTCGGCCAAATTAATTTCGAAAGTTCGACGCTCTCGAATAGTTCAACCGAAATTTTACAAAAGTTGAGAATTTGAATTATTAAAGAAAAAAAAAATGTCCGCCCCGATTCTCACAAAAATATAGCAACTTCAAATTTTACCGAACCTTTTTTCCACTTCCTTTCGACTCATTCTTTATATTTTTCTTTCTTCGTATTCTAAACCTCCTAAAATTTCTCTACTTCATACTTGATCTAGAGAAATGATAGTCTAAACCAAACCCCTAAATGTCTCTATCCCATCATGAGAATCCATGAGAAAAACCTATGCCTCCTTATTAAATAACTACATATTTGGCGAAATGAGAAACCTATTTAACCAATGATAAAGACACTTAATTTGTCAAAGCCAAATCTTTTCATTCAATAAATATGAAGGGAAAACCTTTAGTGTTTGAATTTATGTAATGTTCTTGCATGTGTTTGTGACGTAACCATGTTTATAATCTAAGATTGTATTGAAAGCTATTAATATGCTTCAAAAATTTATTAATATCCCGCCAAGCATAGGAGAAAGAGATAACATTAGATTTAGTATTAAACCTCATCTATCTCGATTAACACTTAATCCACACTAAATATTTTTTTTTCAATACTAAAATATATAATGTAGTTACATGAGATTCAAAATCATGTCTTTTTCTCTCTTTACTTAATTTTTTTAATAAAAAAAAATTAATAAAATTCAATTTTTTTTTTAGTAATAACAAATTTAAAATTTTATTGTATTTATAAATATGTTTTAACATTTACTAAAATTTAAATTAACGTGACCATACATTAACGTAAACAATTATATTTAAAGAGTACCCTTATTATATCTAATTGAAATTATAATCACCGATGCCTCGGTTTAATAAAAATTAAGTTAATTACATTTCCGACACTTGAATATGTTAAAAAAATTATGGAGTAATTAATGGATTAGCTTGAACAGGAAAAAATTATTGTTCAAATAATTCACTAAATGTTTAAGTTTTTAAGATATGGGGTGGAAAGTTGTAGAAGATTAATATAAGAAATAGAAAGAAAATGACATAATGATCAACGGTGTGATATGTGGTGACATGAGTTAATACAGTGTATTAATTTATATGTTATGGACGAAGGCTTTCAAAATCAAAAGCAAGATTCAAAAATATATTGTATTATTTTAGAATTATTTTATTAATAGTGTTGTTTAATATAATAAATATAAATGTAGGCTGAAGAAAACATTTAAAAGAAGTTTTAAAAATATAGAAATATAATGTTTTTCATTAAAAAAATTTATTAATTTTGTTAATACTAAATATGTTTTTAAAGTATAAAATTTGTTAATATGATATTTTGTTTTTTTTTTAAATTTGATAAATAATATTATTAAAATAAATGTATATTTATTTTTAATAATATTATTTATATTTTATTTATATAAATTTCACTTTTTCTTAATAATATTATTTCTCTATATAAAAATAATTTTATTAAAAATTTTAAGCTTCTATAATACCTAAATATATAAAAATATTTATTTTTAATTAAATTTTAGCCAAGGTTGCCATTGATCTTTTTCAACTCGATTGAAGAAGAGGTCATTTCAAGCACAGAGAACGACATTAAGGGAATACAAAACTCTGCAAGTAATTTGTGATGTATAGTATTGTTTATCTCTCAACATTCAGACGAGTTGACTTTTTACTGATTTCCTTCCTGTACCAATGTCTCTGTTTCATTTTGTCTCATGTTATTTAATTGTATTATATGCTTCCAGATTAATTGTACGAAAAGTTTTCTCGAGTCCACGTGAATTGAAAAAGCAGCTTTTTTGAAAAACAATTGAACAAACGAAAGCTATATTACGTAGCTTTGCACTATTAAAAATCCATATTAAATATTAGAAATGAAATTTAAACTCCCCCAATATGAAACCCAAATATTATTTTAAGAACATCTCATACATTGTATATTACAAAATTAACTATGATCATGCAATACATTTGTATGGTAAATTCAATGCAAAATTAATTTCTCTTGGGGAAAAATATATTAATAGTATTAATGTAATTAAATCAGAAATTTCTATATCAGAAATTGTGTATGATAGAAAATTATATCAGAGATTTGTGTTTGGGTATTCACTTATGTTTATATATTTTATCAGGGTGCCTTTTTCTATTCACTCGTATGTCACTTTCATACATAACTTACTTATTGATGATATAATACTTTTCAATAAATACTTTAATATAATGGATTATGGATCATATTTTTGGTCTCTTTATTACTGCTTTAGACATGGGACCTCACTAGAATGTGTAGCACTTGTTTCTAGCATAATATTAATTCACAAATCTATGTTCCCCTTTCCTTAGCACTTGGTTACTAGGTTAACTTATTTTGTCTTGCCTCACTTAGCACCCATTTGGGGCATTTCCTTACTTTATCAATGTAATTGTGAAAACACCCAACTTGTGCCAATGTCGCTTAGATTTCCTTAAGTCATGTCCACCACCTAATGAACCAATTTGTGACTTTTTTTTAAGGAGTCAATTTCGGTCAAACCTCTAAAATTTATCAATCTTTTGGTGCTAAACATGTAATACATTTTCCTAATGTTTCATGATTGTCAATATGCAAGTTATCCAATAGATGCTCATTTTGGGCCTCAAAACCCATAATACCACTATGCCAAAGGTCTGAAATAATGGTTCCGGTAAACAAGCACATTAATAGCTAACATATTCTCTGCAAACATTTTTCATATTTATGCCCTTCTGTTCCTCCTTATAAATTCTCTTCTAGTGTATTTGATTCTTGAACCTCTCTTATCTTTGAAAAGACTAATTTACAAATACATAACTAGGTTAATTATTGATCTCCCTTCAATCTCTCTCAATCCCATCTGACTACTTACATGTTATCTGAAACCACTACATTTATCTACAATGTCATTGATGACTAGCGTAGCTATTATCTGTAGCTTTAATTAGTTCATTATGGGGCATCGACACTCACATATACACTCCATGATTTGAGAGCTTCAACGAAATAAAAATTAAACCTTAAAAGTTTTATCGTAGTAAGATAAAGTGAGATATTATCCCCTCTAATTGTACTATGTTTATTTCTTTTACATGTTTCATTATTTATCTTTAAAATAATAGATATATTTTTTATTGGCTATACATACATATTTGGAACGTTTTATTATTCATGTTTTAATGTGCATGTCATTCTATGATGTGAATCACTCCTAGAAGACTGACACAACTCCACTTTATCCCAAAGAGAATCATGATTTATCACATGTGAATTTCAAGTGAGTTTTGTTCCTCATTCTCTTTTCATTCGAAGCATTAAGGTTTCTAGCTCACTAATGGAAACTACCAAGTAATTAATCCTAGTTAGTTGCTCAAATTAGTTTCTAATTGGTTAGTAAAGCCTACTATAAATCATAACTAGATTAACATAGAAACATATATCCATCATTTATCATTAAGAATATATTAAGAACTTGATTATTATAGTCGTTTTCCTTAGGAAAACCTAATATAGATCCTAATTGAATCCTGCAAGTCACATATAGCCATCCATTTTCATTACCAACACATTAAGCTAATAGTTAATATAGTGGGTTTCCCGCTTATTTTCACCTTATTTTATCTTACCCTCAGGTGTTTCTCTATTTGGACCTATAAATAAATGGCATCTCCACTCTCCTCCTTTCTTCTTTTCATAGTATGTGTATTGTTGTGGTGGGAATCTCTTCCCTCTCATTAGCAAACTATCCCTATTCTATTCCATTTTCAACCACTACTCCCATCATAGCAGGTATTAAGTACTTCTTTTTCAAGAGAGGGAACTTCCTCCTACTCCTTATTGTAATATTTTCCAATCTTCTATTTAATATAACCCTCTTCTTGAGCCTCTATATGTCTGAGATGGAATTCAAATATGTTCACACCATTGAGTTGGAAATTTATATGGCTTACCATGGTGCCATTTCCCATCCATTCCATTTAGAATGCATTCAAAATGTTTTAAACCTAAATTCTATGACGGTCTCACCCATTGACAAGGTTAGTGTTGATGGTTTTGTGGCCCCTTCTACCAAGGTGATGCCCATATCCCTATAGGTGAAGAAGTTGGATAGTCTCATTCCCCCCATCAATGAGAGTGATATCGCTCCTCACCTAAGATATTTATTCATTTAGGAAGTCCTATCTTTTCCCACTTTATGGACCTTTCTAACGACAAAAAACACCCTCTTCCTTTCATATCCTAAATCATGCCTCTCTTGCCATAAACCATTTTTTGTCCTAGTCTTGTATGCCTCCCCTTATTATTTACTTGCCCTTAGATACCCTATGCATTAATACTTAGTTTATGGTTACACACACATTACAACAAATGCCAATCCACACAAACCAGACAGACATATGCAATATTGTCAACCCTAGAAATATTTGAGTGTTAGATAAGGAAATCTAAGCATCCATACTTGATCATTTCAATGGGTAAAAATGCAAAAGAAGCGTCTATAGAAATTTTAATACAATTATGTATTGCCTGGATTCTCCTGATTTAAAAATTATATGCCACTATTAAATGCATAATTGCTTCTACAAAAATTCTTGCAGAAATTTAAAACACGATCGCCAATTGCAAATACATGAAGAAAGATCATTCACACATAACACAAATGTTTATCGGGAAAGCTTAAAGCTAAAAACCCTACTATCATATATTATGTATATATCATGGACCATGAAACAATATTATACAAAACTCTACTCCAATAGCTCTCAGTACAATATACAATCATCTCACACTGTGATGCAGCAATTTGGCAAATGCCTTAGCCAATTTTCTGCCTCACAACAACCTACCTCCACTGCGCAATCCAAGTTGATTACAAAGACCAATTCGATGCAATCATGCCCTCCTTGACTGCACAGTCCTCATGAGCATATCAAATGTGTGTTTTTTTTGCAAGAGTGCAATCCAATATAGTACAACTAATAGTCAACTGTCCCTTTCACCTACCTCTCAACTGGGTCTCCACTGGATTTGACATGCATTTAGTTAACAGTAGTAAATATTTAGTTGCATGTGAGATCAATCCATGTGAATTAATTTAATATTTAATTCACTGATCTCTCACTATTATATCTTCAGTTACAACTAGCACAACTTATTTTAACTCACTTAACTAAGTTAAACTACTTTACAACTCACAAAACTACACATCCAACTCTATTACAACTTTCAATCACTTAGTTACAACAAATTCCACTTGGATGTCCCACCAAACAACCTTATAAATCAAAATTCCTTCAGCTAACTTGTTTTCCACTTCAGTTAACTGATTTCAAGTGCTCCATGAGAATAGATTAATATTTATTGTCCAACTATTATTAAGGGATAATAATAGTTGACATGCACCTATAAATAGACACGCGATCTATAAATAGACTTCACACATACATATAAAAATAGAACATCATCTATAAATAGAATTTTCTCAACATCTATAAATAGACTTCCGCTATAAATAGAATTTTCTCATCCATTCTAAAAATAGACATACACCTAAAAATATGTTGTGGGCCCCACCTAGTGTAGGTGCTTAATTTGCACTAGGATCATCATCTTGTTGAAACTGAAAACTCCCTCTCAACAAGAAAGGGATTATCCTTCACCCCGATCCTGTCTATATGGTATTCGAATATGCTCCTGGTGAGCACCTTCGTCAGAGTATCTGCATCCTGATCCTCCGGAGGAATGTACTGAAGCAACATGATCTTCCACTACACACAATCTATGATATGATGATACCAAATATCTATATTCTTAGATCTATCATGAAGCACAGGATTAATTGAGAGTTTAATGCAACTCTGATTATCACAATGAATCACTATAGGATCTAAATGAGAACCAAACAAACCAATTAGGATCTTTCTCATCTAGATAGCCTCACATGCAGCTTGACTTGCTGCCATGGATTCTTCTTCCACTGAACTGAGTGCCATGGATCTCCGTTTCCTATTGTACCAAGAAAAAATTGTACATCTGATACTAAAGACCCCTCCTGATGTGCTCTTTCTGTCCATTGGGATCCCCGCCAAATCTGCATCTGTGAAACCATGCAACTTCACCTCATCCGTCTGCTTGTACCACAAGCCATACTCAGATGTGACCCTCAAGTATCTTAGGACATGCTTTCCCACCTTCCAAAAGAGCTTGGTAGGCCTAAACATCGCTTCACTAAGCTTCTTCACCGCATATCATATGTCTGGTCTTGTATTTACTAAATATATTAGTGAACCCACTAATTGTCAATATACAGTAGCATCCACTACCTCTCGAGATGTAGTGTCCTCTTTCCTCCAGTTTCCTGGAAGAGGAGTATCCATGGGTTTGCAGCCCTCCATGTGAAACTTACGTAGTATCTCCTTTGTATACTTCCCTTGAGACACAAAAATTTCACCATCTCGCTACCATATTTCCAATCCAAGGAAATAATGGAGGCCCATATCCTTCATCTCGAACTCCTTTGCAAGGTCCTGCTTCCATGAGTGTATCAGCTGCTCATCACGAGTCAGTATTAAATAATAAACATAAAGGACAATGATTAAAAGCTTACCCTCAACCACAATTTGGTATAGGTTTGCATCCGCCTCACCCTTGGTGAAGCCAAGTCCAGTGAAATAGTTGTCGATCTGAGTGTACCAACCATGGGGTGCTTGCTTCAGCCCGTACATTTCTATTTTGAATCTGCACACATGTGATTCACTGCTGAAGATCTCAAATCCTTCAGGTTTCTCAATGTACACTTCTTCCTCAATGATCCCATTGAGAAACATAGTCGTCACATCCATATGATGAATGTGCCAACCCATCTGCGCTGAGAGAGAAAGGATGGTCCTTAAGGAAGAATACTATGTGACAGGTGCAAATATTTCTTCATAATCATTCCCCTCGATCTTTGAGAAGCACAGGGCCACAAATCTGGCCTTGTATTTCTCAACACTCCCATCAGTAGTTTACTTTACATTGTAGATCCATCTTGAACCTACCACTTATTTATCAACCGAACTTGGAACAATTTCCCAAGCACTGTTTCTGACAATGGAGTCATACTCCTCCACCATTGCATCTACCCATGTGGGCTCCTGCACTGCTTCCTGAAAATAAGATGGCTCAGTCACAATATATTTTCTCACGAGAGCCATGTATTCAGTGAATCGGTGAGGAGACTTTCTTTGTCTTCGTTGTGAAGTAGGGACTCCTACATTCTGTGCAGCATCAAGTTTAAGCCTCTCAGATTTTGTGGTATGCCTTCTGCCAGTTCTAATGTTTGGATCTACGTGAGTGGATTCCTCCACTCCATGAGCCTCCCCTTGTGGATGATCCACATCTATATACTCATCTTTTGGAACCAATAGTTCCTCCTCCACATGCAAGTCCAGCTCCCTCTCAAGTGACAACCCCATGGCTTTCCCCTCATCGAATTTTATATCCTGTCACATAACAGTCATCTGATTGTTAGGAAAATACACACGATAAATATGGGGTGTTTATGTGTACCCCAAAAATATCCCAACTTCAGCAGTCGGCTCCAGCTTCTTCCTAGCATTCTTGGTCACATGCACATAAACAGATGAGCCAAAAATCTTAAAGTGAGAAACATCCAGTTTTTTACCAGTGAAAGCTTCTTCAGGTGTACTCATGCCAAGTACTCTATGAGGACAAAGGTTTTGCACATAAAATGCAGTGTTGCATGATTCCACCCACAACTTCATTGGTAGACCCTGATCATGCAACATTTCTCATATCGCACCCACGGTCATTCTGTTCTTCCTCTCCGCGACCCCATTTTTTTGTGGATTATGAGGCGTTATGAGTTCTCTTCTAATTCCTTCTTTGCTACTAAAGACTTTGAATTCATTCGATATGTATTCTCCACCATTATCTATCCTCAAAACCTTCACTTGCTTCCCCAAATATTTCTCCACCAATGCCTTAAACTCACCAAACTTTGAGAATTTTTGATCCTTATTCTGCATGAAGAAGATCCAACATTTACGAGAAAATTAATCAACAAAATAACATAATTCCTGTGATTTGTTGTTGAAGCAACCGGGAATGGTCCACACACATTTGTGTGAACTCTCTCCAGGATCACCGAAGCACGGTTCTCATTTTCATGAAAGGTGGAGTTTACCTACTTCCCCATGGTGCAACCCTTGCACTGATCTAACTGAGCAATTGTTCCCATTGGAATTCTAGTAGATATTTGTTGCATGACATTCAAGGCTCCATGATGAAGATGGCCCAATCGCATGTGTCATAATTCTCCCTCATCCTAGCTCACCACTTTTTCCGCCTTGCCCATCATCACAGCGCAACCTTCTACCTCCAACTTGTAGATATTATTAACTCGAATCCATATCCTCTTGGCTTGAACCATTGTTTTATTTCATAGGAAAGCTTTTCCATTGCTGAAAACAACGTCATAGCCTGTTAAGTCCCTATATTAATAGTGTAGTCCCGTATTATGTTAGTGTAGCCCCCCTTATTGTTATTGTTGTACCCATGTAACCCCCATATTGTTATAATTGTGCCCTTACATTATTAGTGTTAGGTTGGCTAGGATTACATTGTGGCCCCCTCGAAGTGGCTTATTTCTAAGGCGTTGATATCTCTTTTATTCTATTTTTGGAGCTGGTTTCACAACATTTGGTATCAGAGCTTTGGATTCTAGGGTTCTGTTGCTCCAAACGGGTCATCGTGGCATTTTCACTATACATTTTTTTATACGAAGGTTCAGAAGCTAAAAATTTTAGATTATGAAGCCGGAATCTGGAGGAACATTTTTGCAAAATTTCAGAGCTTGGTTCGCAATATTTTCGGAGATATTTTGCAGGCTAGTCAATTTAACCTAAATAGGTCATCGCGGAATTTGCGCTATAAATTTCTTTCTACGAAGGCTCAGAATCTGAAATTTTTAGCGCGCGAAGAAAAACTCCTGAGGAAAATTGTCAAAAAAATTTATATCTTGGTTCAGAATATTTTTGGAGATATGGTCTGTGGAAGTTAGGGATTTTTCAGGCTCCTGAATTTCATCTCAAAGAGGTGATCATGGGAAAATATTCATAGCTCTCTCTCTGAGCATCAGATTGGAATGTTATAAAAAGTGGTCGCAAGTACACGGACTGTAGTTTTCTGTCTATCAATTTCAGAGCTAAAGGAGGAAACAATTACACGTGGAAAGTCGTACAAGTTCGCTCTATTGAACCAGTTCATAATTAGGTCATCGTAGGAGATTGAGCACAACTTTGTCTTCAAGAATCCAAATCAGTTAAGACCTGTGGCATTAGAAAGAGAATTCAAAGGGCTATCTCAGTGCCAAATTTCAGATATTGAAGATCCAAAATAACAGAGATAATTCAGCTTCAATATCGAGCTCCTCAAAAGCAAGAAAAAGGTGTGTATTTGTTTCCTAATTGCATAAGTATTGTGTAAAAAAAATCAGTTTTTAAGTGATTCCAAGGGCCTATTGAGCATATATTTCGATATTGGGTTCTGAAATGCCTCCTAAAAATAATTCCATACCGATTAAGCCCTCAAAAAGATATACTATGATGCATGAAGAGGAAGAATTGCAATATGAGATATCAAAATTACGATACCAAGTGCAACAAGTTTCGATCTTATGAAGAGTAACCAAAGATGACATAGATGGTTTAAAAGCAGAAATGGAGGCTAAGTTGGATGGTTTGAAGGATCAAATAATAGCTAATATGGATGATAAATTAGTGGAAGATCAAATCGAGCATCAACAACAAGTTCTCCAACCCTAAAAGGATAACCTAACTTTGGTGCAAAATCTAATGAAACAACAAGAAGATAAACATCACATCGAAAGAATTTATGAAGCAGCCACAAAAAAAAGAACTCAACAAGTACGATCAATTTCATAGTATCTCAGAAAGTGGAAGAACTTTCCCGTAAAAGATTCCACATGGGAGGATGAGAATTTTATACAGAAGCATCAAGAAATAATCAAGCGTTGAGGACAACACTTGTTTGAAGGAGAGGGGCATGTTAAGTCCCTATATTAATAGTGTAGTCTTGTATTATGTTAGTGTATCCCCCCTTATTGTTAATTTTGTACCCTGGTAACCCCCATATTGTTATAATTGTGACCTTACGTTATTATTTTTTACCTAGATCATGCATAACATCTTTCAATTTAAATGGTTTATCTGACTCCCTCTCAAAGGTAATTGTTAGTATGAATCTTAATTCCAGGTGTATGAAAAAAGACCACTTTAGCTGTGTATAAAAAACAACCCTAACAGCAAATATAGCTGCCAATATCCTCAGATCTGCAGTTAGGTGATCAAGATAAATGCTGAAAAAATCTAGATCTATGCATCAAAAGACATTAAGCAGTGATAAAAACAATATTTACTCCATGCATCCAATAGACAAGACAAGAATATGTTGAATGAATTTTGTATTAATGGCACCTAGGAGGAAAACATAGAAGGATGTTACCAGTTCTCCTCAATGGGATGGGTTCTTGTAAGTCCTCAGCACTTTAGATCTAAAATCCCTCTCTCTTGATGGTGTAGAAAATGCAAACAAAAATGGTAGCAAAATATGACTATGATGGTGGATGAAATTCAAACCAAAAGTATAGATCCAGAGTGATATTTAGGCAACAAAAGGTAGTGAATGAATGGAAAAACCCTTATATTTATAACAAAATATTGAGTTAGTCTAGATATTGGTGCATAATTAAAATATTATTAACCAAATCAAAATCCCAATTTTATAGAAAATTTTATTATATTTGTTGGAGGGAAAAGGAATTTGACTTGGGTCAAATCCCTTTATTTGTAAATAATAAATAAATAAATGATTTATCTATCATTTTAACGATGTGGTTGAGTAATAATCAAATAAATACTGATTTGTTCAATTATTTATGGGTGATTTAGTCATATTCAACAAAGAATATTATTTAAATAAGGTTTAAATAATTATTCTTAGGAAATAATAAGATAAATAATGATTTATCTAATTAATTTCCCCGTTTTGGGTTAAATATAACCAGGAATATTAATTAAACTATTGTTTAACTAATTATTCATTGAGGAAAATGAAACAAATGTAGATTTATTTAATATTTCCTCATGGGGTTTCCTATTTAAACCATAAACAACTTAATAAAGGAGGTTTACTAAGTTATTTTTCATAGTGAATGCAATTTTACTTAGGGTAAAATTGGTCCTACATCGAGTACCTTGGTCCATCTAATAAAAATAGGTTATATGACCAAAAAATGTTGTAACAAATTTCCCCCCTAGCGTGCGAGCGTTAGGAGCTAATCGTATGACCAAAGTACGTTGTAAGAACTCAATCACTAGACACCAAAGGGGAAGTCAGAGAGAGAGAAATATAAGGTAGACCAAATCACTGAGATGACTAGACCCTGAGGAAGCAAGACTTACAGGTGCGACAAGTCTCTTTTATGAGTGAGTACCTGTGCTATAGGCGGCGGGGGAGGAAAACCTATGCCCGCCAAGACAAAGTACAAAGAACAATGTGTCCAGTAAATAAGGGACTGAACAATATAGTACAAGTTGGCATAAACATGAGCCAGATAACAAACATGATAATGAATCCCACATACATACTGTGCCTGGGATAATAGCCAGGACTTGTACAATAATATCTGAGAACATGAGATACAAGTACAACCCAGATGCCCTTGTAAACAAGAAAGGGCTCTGAAAATCTGAATGATACATGCAATAAAAA
This sequence comes from Pinus albicaulis, assembly GCA_034641835.2. Classification (NCBI taxonomy): domain Eukaryota; kingdom Viridiplantae; phylum Streptophyta; class Pinopsida; order Pinales; family Pinaceae; genus Pinus; species Pinus albicaulis. The sequence goes on from CM076581.1 coordinate 368,008,407, forward strand.
AGGCGCTGCAAGCAGCTGAGGCTGACATCATCAAATCTATGGAGCTACATCAAAGGCTGAAATGAAGAGATCGTCTAGGCATGTGGGGGGCTACCTGTAGGGCCACCCCCTCATGAGGGCTAAGACATCTCACACACACCCAGGAATCACCGACCCAATCTGCTGCATCACTAACCATCTAGTATACGGATATTGATCATGTTGAAAGGAGCTGGAGCTGAGAAAAAATCAAGTCAAATGGTTGTAAGGAGTCCCTTTGCCTAATCCGAGGCGTCGAACAAAAGTGGAATCTGGAACCAAGGTACACCGCACTCTAGACCTGTCTTCTAGAATGAATGATCTGATGTAGACAGAAGGAGGTCCACCATAGTTGAGGCAATAAGGGGTCCTCAAATAAGGCACGAGAGAAAATAGTACAGCAATTGACAGACGGAAACTGGGGGTGATGATGAAATGGGGGGTACTGAGTAGCGGACAGATGACTTCCCTTGTTAGAGAATAAGGGAATGGATGACCTGGAAGTGACTGACACAATATCATGAGGGATAGGGGACAGTGGGAATGGAGGCCATAATGTGCGACACAAGGGAGGGACCAAGCAATGAAGGATGGAGGACTATAGTGGGATACAAAAGGACTTGGGATAGACTCCATGAATGCGATGATGACTCAAATTGGATGATTTAAACAAGGGTGACTCGATGGTGCTGCCATAGAGTAAAGGTCCAATGGGTGACCATAGAAACATGAGTACAAGATGGTAACTCACAACGAAAATCGACATGAGCGTGGACAAGTATGGAGGCAAAGTGGTGCCCCCAGTACGAGCAAGTGAAGAAATTCAATTTTTAGGAGGGGCGAAGTGACACTTCTAGAATAAATGTGTCGTGGTGAAGTATCAAATCACTAAAAACTAATAGATACCCATTTGAGGGCTCGGTAAGAGCTTTCCAACGGTACAGGAAGTTTGTCAAACAGAGGTATGGTTTGGCCGTAACAGGAAAAAGAAAAATTAGGGGTTACTATTTTAATAAGGCATTTTCCCTCCAAATTCACTCATTTTCATGTGGAGCTATGGTGAATGTAGAGAGGAGAGAAGGCCTTAAATCTTGTAGTGATCGTGGCGGACAAACCGACCATTGGAATAGAGATCCGTCAGTTGTAGGTAAGAGGCCTAACCCTAATCTTTCATTTCAGTGGATTGAAAGTTTAGTTTAGGTCCCCAGAGCTCAGTAATAGACCCCTAATCTTCTTCACGGTTGGGTCACACTTTTTGGGGCAAAAACTGTGACCTGGGTAGCAGGTTTTGGGCAGAATACTGCGACCTGTCCTAGGATTGGGCCTAAAAAGTGTGACCTGACAAAGAGAGCTTTTCCTGTGCTGTATTTGGCTGAGAACTGGGTTTTTATGTTGAGATAAAATCTTTCCTATATATATACTGACAAATATGATGGTTTTGTGTAGATATGGCAGAATTACGGATCAACTGGAGAGAAAGAGACCTGGGCACATTACGGTCGAAGATCCGAGAGGATTAGGGTGTCCACAATGCATTAGCTAGGTTTGGGGTTATGAATTTTGTGGAGAACCCTCTCATGAGAGCTGGAAAGCCCTTATTGGCCTGGATTGTCAAGTATTGGGAACTGGACTATGAGGTCTTTATAATGAAGGGGCACCGGGTCGAGTTGACGGTCCAGGATATATATTTTCTGATTGGTCATCCACCACTAGGATGGTAGGGAATACTCATCCAGTGTTATGGCGAGGGTGGAACATCATGGAGTTTGTAGAGCACCATTGTCAACCAGGTCACCAAGTCAAGGGGGTTGGGATACCCATCGGGGATCTAGAGAGGTTAGAGACCCGTGATTTGGCCGCGGCGGTGCTGCGGATCCTAGGAAACCAGGCATTCCACCACATCACTAGAGGGTAGATGATGCTTGTGGAGAATGTGTTGAGTGGGACCTATTATGGGTGGGCCTAGATGATGTTGTCTTCGTTGAAACGACAGTTGTCGCTATGCAAGCGACAAGTGAACTATGACTGTGCATATGGTATAGTTTTTTGCTCTCTCTTATTTGAGAAGATCCTGACACTTCGACCACACATACAACTCCAAGATGGGGGCCTGAGAGAGCCCAGGATGTGCTGGTGGGGGCGACTACTATGTAGAGGAGGAGGTGGGGCATTCGGACGGGTGTTTCGACCCGAGTTATTTTCTCATTGGGATCAGATGCCACTGTACATAGACGACTATCCCTATAGTGGGATGAGTTACCATGGGGACCCGGATCTGCCGCTGTCACTTGGTCGAGTATGTGGGCTCGATGGTAAGTGAAAAATTGCTAATATTTTATGTGCATGTAAAGTTTAGAATATTGTATATGGTACTGATTATTTCATTTTTGGTATGCAGATACAGCACCGGTAAAACCACCCGAGTATATGGGACGGCTTGCAGTATCAGGAGCTGCAAGACCTAGTGGATCGAGAGCGCCACAAAATGAGGATGCGGGAGTAGAGCGATTAGCTCGGGATCCTCTAGATAGTGATTAGGTGGAGGGGCAGGTGGTGCCCCCAATTTTGAGTTTTTGTAACATGCTATGGGAATGTCATATGTATCAGAGTTGATGGACTCTAAAACATGTTATACATCACATGCTGTAGATATGCATCATGTTGATGGTTTTATGTGACATTATTGTCTTGTGTTAAATGCGTGTGCTAAATGCCAATCTAGAATATTGTTTGTAATGCTATCTACATAGTGATTTTGTGCTCTAGGTACGTGACTGAATGTAATGATTTCAAATTCACGCATAAAAAGCTTCACTTGTAAATATGTTCTTAAAATAATAGGATTATACACACGATAGACACCATTCAATTGCATGAAAATAAGTAGGGAATATAAATGAACATGAAGGTGGAGGATGTGATGGGAAAGGAAATCAGAAAATAAACCTCTCACTGCATCATATTCGTCTTGATTATTGGTAGCAATACCAATGCATACACCGTTCGAGACAACAAGCGAATGCAAGGGGGTAAAGATGGCCCAACCTGTTGAGGCTAGATTCCGGGAGTAGCGACTTGCAGCATCACCATAACCGATATAAGGTGTGGATGGGAGGTCCATCTAAAAAGTGCCACAAGACAACAAATGGGAGGATGATGAACAATGCTGGCAACCTGAACTCACAGTAGAGATCGAACAAACACTGCGAAAGAGAGTGGTCTGGGTAAGATGTCTACTACTCACACGCCAACAGGTAGGTGGTGTGCGGGAGCTACCAGAGGTGTAGCTTTTGCTCAGGCCACGAAAGTCGCCATAGACATAGATGGTGCCATCCTGCTTATGGGTGGGAAGATGAAGTCAGGGGTGGACAAGTCTTCCATGATGTCATCATCACAATAGAAGATGGAGTGATGGTAGGAGGGGAGACCACATGATGCGGCGAAGCTACCTAACTCATCATCATAAGAAGAGAGGTTCACATGTGCATCATCATAGGGGATGACGGAAGAACAAGCAGATAAGGGATCTACTGATTTTAAGCCCATGGTGATTATTGAAGGGAGGTCGAGTGAAACAGCAGGGGAAGATTCAGAGGGAGCTTCCACCAAGGGTCTCATGGATGATCACAGGTAGAGGATGGTGGCCGCAGGCTCCATCATATCGACATCAGGAGGGGGAATGTCAATGGGAGTGGGTAGATCATCAGGTTGGCCCGCAACATATTGCGCAAGTACGTGAGGGGAATATTAGTTATGTTCAACCTCATACTCCTGAACTACCTCTAAAGAGGTGTGGTAATGCGTAAGGTGGGGACAATGGTTAGAGTAATTTCCATGGAGATAACAAAAATCACAAGGTTGGTTGGTGTGAATAGTCTTGGTGTTCTTGGCTAGAGGTGAGGAAGAGGCAAAGGCTTCAGGAACTGTAGACTCAGGGAACACAACTTTAATCATGGGCTTGATACCGGGAAACTCAGGATAGGTATGGGTGGCATGACTGACGACATCACACAAAGAATAGGGATTTGGGGGCAGAGGAGGTGCAGGGTCAGTCGAGGTGGCCTTGTCCTTTGAGGCCCTCTTACAAGCTTTACCCTTCTTACCCGAAGCAGTCGCAACAGGAGGTGGTTCCTATTGAGGTCGCTGAGGCATTGTAACAGTGGGAGAATTCATAGGGACTGATTGAACCGGGGTCAAAGCAAGATAAGTTTTCGGTTGAGAAGGTGGGGTAGCGGCTGGGGAATCAAGGTACTAGACGGGAACCCCCAGGGTTAGGTTAGGAAGAGATAGGGTAGCCATAATAGGTTCCATGTAGACTCTAGGAGGAGGAGCTAGGAATGGTATTTGACTGGAGGGGTAATGGCCGGGTGGGATGGCTCGAAGATGGTTAAGGCCTGGAGGAACCATTCCAGGAGGATAAAGAGGCTCATGAATACTAGCCTAAGGTGAAGGGCCAGGAGGAGGAGGTCCAGAAGGCTGAATCAAAGGGCTAGGAGTAGGTTGCGGAGGGTGAGGAGGCTGCTGACTAGTCGAAGTGGGCAACTTGACAGCAAGCCGAGACGATTGCATCATGCAAACATTTGATGAGCTGGGATCAGAGACAAGAGGAGGGAGACCACGGAATGCACCAAGAGAAGAGGAGTATTTTTAGACTCCGGGTGAGACAATGGTTAAAGGATCGATGGTTTTCTTATTGGCCACTGAAGAAATGATGGACTCAAGGGAGGTCTGAGACTTAGGTTCGTAATATGTCAACTGGTCAATGGTGACTATCTTTTCGTTATGAGTGAAGGAAATCTTGCGGTGAACCACAGATAGGACAACAAACATTGCATAGGTTTAGCTACGACCCAATAGAATGTTGTAATTTATGGGGGCATCAATGAATTTTATGTAAATGTAAACTGTCTTGCCCGCAAGAGTAATAGGACAGTTGCGGAACAGGCCAATGGGCTAGGAGGCGTGGCCATCCCATGCTCGGAGAGTGATCATGGAAGGAGCCAACTCAGATGATCCGAGTTGCTTCCAAAATGAAGCGGATATCACTTAGGTGGATTCCCCCTCATCAATCATACACTGGGAAACGTTGGCATTTGGGATTTTGACTGGGATTTGGAAGGCGATGGAAGCAGGAAGAGGAGGATGTTTTGACTGGTCAGCATTGAAGATAATCAATAAATCATTAGCAGGATCTACAACGCCCATGGAAGATAGTAGAGCTTTTCGTTGTGAAGGGCACAACTGGAGGAGTTCCAGCATTGAGATGGCGGCAGGAGATTGCGCCAAATCATCTACTATACTATACGAATTGGCAACTTTTCTAGAAGCAGCATTTCGACGTAGTGGTCCCTTAGTGATCTTGGTATGAACCTCTGCCTTCGGCATAGGGATCTGCAAGGGACCATTAGGTGTCGAAAGAGGCTCTGTAGGACCTAAATAAGGTGGCTCTGTGACAGACGTAGCGGGAGGCTTGGTGTACTTACGGGACTGAGTCTGAAGGTTGATGTCTATGGTTACAGGCTGGTCAGAGTTCATCATGAGGATCCGGTAATCGGAGGCACTAGATGGAAGAGGTTGAGTGGCCACCTGACCTTCAGGTGTTTGGGTAGCCACAAATCCTTATTAAGGGAAAGGATTAGTAAGCACAACCAACTGATTAGGTGCGGCATTGGGAGGTATGGAAGAGAAGGCTTGTTTTCCTCGCAATTTTTCTTGAGAATCCCACATCTGCCTCATCTGTGGTAAGAGAGGACAATCATGGGTGTAATGACCATAAAAACCGAAACAAGAACAATGCTTATTCATACAAACAAGTCTGTCCTTCTTTAACTGAGTGCCCTATTGCTGGTTAGCAGTGTTAGGGGCATTAGTTTGTGAATTGGTCCAGAATTACCAGAGGAAAATTGAATTTGAGTGTCTTTCCTCTTATTCTTGAAAGGAGGAGGATTTTTTGCACCCTGCTGTGCATACACTTGCCCCTGAGGGGGCGGTGGCTCCTATTGCGGGGGCTGAGAAGGCAAGGGAGGCAGAGGTGTTAATGCTAGAGGAGTTGGAGCACCATTCTATGGATACTGGTAATAAGGAGGTTGGGTAACAATGTGGTAATAGGAGGTTGGGAAAAAATAGGAGGCATGCGGTATCCTTGATACGTGTTACCAGGAGGGGGAAAAGTGCAGAAGGTGCTGGCCCTCCCCTGAGGAAAAACATAGTCCATGGGAGGCTGAGTGTATGGATTAGAGAGAGCTCCAAAAATACCATCAGCGGCATGAGATTCCCATGGTGTGTTAGCACCACCGGGTCTAGGAAGATCAGGTATAACGATATGAACATAACTTGACTGAGGGTAGATCAGGTCATATTTTAACACAATTTGGAGAGCGACTTCTTTGGTTTGAGAAAAATGCGATGTGACATATTTCCAGATAGAAGGCAAGAGAGATATAAGGAGCTAGTCCATGTAGACACAATCTTCGAAGGTAGGGGCAAAACATAGGCTCTTTCTTCTCTGCCATTCCTAGACATGATTGGATAGAAGGGTCGCAGACGATTGACGGAAAGAAGTCAAAAGTTCGGTACCAGTGTTGTAACGAAGGGGAAGCTGGAAGTAAGACAGAAAAGCCTAGGCAAGAGTCACAAAGGTGGTATGAGAGGAAGGGGCATGATCAACATACCACTTAGAAGCTTCACCAGTTAGCGTATGTTGGAACAACCGAAGACAGACATGCACATCGGTAATGGAGTTAGACGAACACCACATGTGGAAAGATTGAACATGATTCGTAGGATCTTCACCAGCAAGACCTTCGAACTTCGGGATGTTGAAAGGGAGCTTAGTTTGCATTTCAGGCCAACCAACATCATGATGTATAGGGTGATTTATCAATTGGTCAAAATCGGGAAGACTGAGGCTTGCCATATAGGGGAGCAAGGGAGCAGCCGGGGTAGTGTCCGTTGTGGTCCGACTAGTAGTATTCCAAGCGTTAGGTCTAGGGTTACCACCAGCATTAGGTCCTAAACCAGACATGGTGAAGGTGATATGAGGATAACCGGGGGAAAATGAGGAGGAGAACCCAATAAACTAGAAAAAAATTCGGAGTGCAGACTCGGTGGAGGACTAACTTGATTCCTATGTGGATGAGTAAGTCTTACAATCGGAAACTGAGTATGATGGCCAATAAGTCTTCGGGATAAATGCCTTCGTGGTGCAATGATGATGACACAAGTAGGGTACAAAGGAAATAGATACCAACAAGGGCATGGAGGTGTAGGATCAACTGATTACAATGTCAAAACCAGGGCAGAGAGGTGCAGGACCAATTGATTTCAATGTTTTAGAGTTTTTGCTTGGCGGTGTTAACCAATCTCTTTTTCGCTTAGGGTGTGTGTGCAAAGTGTGTAAATTTTAATTTTTAAACCCAGAAGTTTGTAGAGAAAAAGAAAAAGTGTGATGTGTAACTGTAAATGAACCCACAGATAACAGTATATGGAACTGAAATAACAGAAAATAAAAAGCTAATAATGCAATAATCTAAACCCAAGGAGGCGGGCCTCTCAAAAACTAGTCTGTAGGCGGGTAAAAAACTAATCAAAAGAAACTAAAATAGGCAATAGATATAAGGTCAGGAGGGATAGGGATCTAAAGGTAAAATCTGCTGGAAAGTGGTGTAGAAAAAAGCAACAAATCAGAGGAAAGATTGTTGTAAATGAGGTGGAGAAAGGCTATATCGTGGAGGGAAGCAGAGGTGACCCTAGAGGAAAAATTTTATGAAACCAATTCCGGAAATAGAAGAAAAGATATATCAATGCCTTAGAAATAAGCCACTTCGAGGGGGCAACCTCCAATACATTATGTGAATGAAAAATTCTTGGATGATTCAAATGACAAAACCTCCTTTCTATATATAGGAGTCCATGGGGCCACAATATAATCCTAGTGGGGCCACAATGTAACCCTAACCGATCTAACAATAATAATGTAAGGGCACAATAATAACAATATGGGGGTTACAGGGGTACAACAATAACAATATGGGGGGCTACACTAACATAATAAGGGACTACATTATTAATATAGCGACTTAACATGCCCCTCTCCTTCAAACAAGTGTTGTCCTTAACGCTTGATTATTTCTTGATGCTTCTGTATAAAATTCTCATCCTCCCATGTGGAATATTCTACAGGAAAGTTCTTCCACTTGCTCAGATACTCTAAAATTGATCGTACTTGTCGAATTCTTGTTTCTGTGACTGCTTCATAACTTCTTTCAATGTGATGTTAACCTTCTTGTTGTTTCATTAGATTCTGCACGAAATTTAGGTTATCATTTGAGAGTTGGAGAACTTGTTGTTGATGCTCGATTTGATCTTCCACTAATTTATCATCCATATTAGCTATTATTTTATCCTTCAAACCATCCAAATTAGCCTCCATTTCTGCTTTTAAACCATCTATGTCATCTTCGGTTGCTCTTCGTAAGATCAAAACTTGTTGCACTTGGTACTGTAATTTTGATATCTCATACTGAAATTCTTCCTCTTCATGCATCATACTATAGAATTTTAAGGGCTTAATGGAATTATTTTTTGGAGGCATTATAGAACCCAATACTGATAAAAATTCTAAAATATGCCCTTGGAATCACTTCAAACTACTTTTTCAAACAAATGTTATGCAATTTTAAAAACCAAATACAGACCTTTTTCTTGCTTTTGAGGAGCTCAATATTGAAACTGAATTATCTCTGTGATTTTGGATCCTCTATATCTGAAATTTGGCCTCGATGTACCCCTTTGAATCTTCTTTCGAATGCCATAGGTCTGACCTAATTTGGAATCTTCAAGGAAAATTTATGTCCATTCTCCCACAATGACCAAATTATGGACTAGTTCAGTAGAGCGAACTTGTACGACTTACCACATGTCACTGTTTGATCCTTTGGCTTTGCAATTTATAAACAGGAAACTAGATTCTGTGTACTTCCAGCCACTTTTTACAAAATTTCAATTCGATGCTTAGAGTGAGAGTTATGAAGTTTTTACCACAATCACCACTTTGAGATGAAATTCGGGAGCCTGAAAAAGACCTAACTTCCACAGAGATCATATCTCCAAAAATGTCGCGAACCAAGCTCAGAAATTTTGCAAAAATTTTCCTCAGGATGTCAGCTTCGTGCCCTAAAAATTTCAGCTTCTTAACCTTCGTAGAAATAATGTTATAGCAAAAATTCCAATAATACCTTTTTAAGTGAAATTCAGGAACCTGAAAAAAGAGCTAACTTCCACAGATCATATCTCTGTAAATATTGGGAACCAAACTCTGAAATTTTGCAACGATGTTCCTCAGGATTTCGGTTTCGCACTCTAAAATTTCAGCTTCTGAACCTTCTTATAAAACAATTTATAGCGAAAATGCCACGATGACCTGTTTGGAGCAACAAAACCCTAGAATCCAAAGCTCTGATACCAAATTTTATGAAACCAACTCCAAAAATAGAAGAAAAGAGATATCAACGCCTTAGAAATAAGCCACTCCGAGGGAGAAACGTCCAATACATTACATGAATGAACAATTCTTGGATGATTCAAATGACAAAACCCCTTTTCTATATATAGTTGTTTCTCCATGCATCCAACAGACAAGACAAGAACACGATTTTTGAATGAATTTTTATATTACAGGGCACCTGGGAGGAAACAAGAAGGTGTATCCAGATCTCCTCGATGGGATGGGTTCTTTGTAGTCCTCAGCACTTCAGATCTAAGCTTTCTCTCTCTTGTAGATGTAGAAAACCCAATGTAGAAGGTAGAGCTCAATGGGAGCAAAATGGCAGAAATGAGACCAAGTGTATAGATCCAGAGTGATCTAATATGCAACAAAAGGTGAAGAATGAAGGGGAAAACCCTCCTATTTATAACAAAATATTGGATCATTCTAGATCTTGGTGCATGATTAAAATAATGTTAACCAAATCTAGATCCACCTCTATGGAATATTTTATTATTATTTGTTGGAGGGAAAGGGACTTTGACTTGGGTCAAAATCCCTTGATTAGTGAAGAATAAATAAATAAATGATTTATTTATCTTTTTAAGGAAGTGGTTGGGATATCATCAAATAAATAATGATTTATTTGATTAATGGTGGTTGATTTGGTCATCTTTAACAAGGAATATTATTTAAATAATGATTCCTAGAAAATAATAAGATAACTATGGGTTTATCTCATTAATTTCTTTGTTTTTGGGTTAAACATGACTGGGAATAATAATTAAATTATGGTTTAATTAATTATTCCTTTTGGGGTTTCCTAATTAACATAGTGAAAGCAGTTTTACTTGGGGTAAAGCTGGTCTTACATGGTGTACTTGGGTCCATCTAATGATGAAAGGTTAGATGACCAAAAAATGGTGTAACAGATTTCCCCCCAGCGTGCGAGTGTCAGGAGCAAATCGTATGACCGAAGTACGTTGTAAGAACACAATCACTAGACAACAAAAAGGGGTGTCAGAGAGAGAACTGTGAGGTAGATAGTGTGCTGAAGGACTAGACCCTGAGGAGACGAGACTCGCAGGTGCAACAAGTCTCTTTTTATGAGAGGGTACCTGTGCTGAAGGCGGCGGGGGAGGCATACCTATGCCAGCCGTGACAAAGTACAAAAGAATAGTGTGTCCAGTAAACAAGGGACCGAACCATAGAGTACAGCTGGCATAATCAAGGGCCAGATAAAAATACAATGAAGAGTCTCACATACATGCTGTGCCTAGGATAACAGCCAGGACTAGTACAATAATATCTGAGTACATGAGATAAATACAACCCAAATGCCCCCTGTAAATGGGGAAGGGCTCACAAAATCTGACTGATACATGCAAATCATAGGGGTGCTGCAAGTGGCTAAGGCCAACATCATCAAAAGCTGGAGCGGCATCAAAGGCTGCAATGAAGAGGTCATCCGGGCATGTGGGGGGCTACCTGCAGGGCCACCCCCTCATGAGGGCTGAGACATCTCACACACGCCCGGGAATCATCAAGAGCTGCTGCTGGGTCACTGGACTGTCCAGTATACGAATCTCGATCATGCTGAAAGGAGCTGGAGAAGCAACCAAGTCAAAGGGAAGTGAGAAATCCCCTTGCCTGATCCGAGGCACCGAACAAAAGTGGAAGCTGGAACCAAGGTACACCGCCCTCTAGACCTTGCTTCTGGAATAAATGTGCTGAGGTCGACAGAAGGAGGTCCGCCGTAGGTGAGGCAATGAGAGAACCTCAACTAAGGCACGAGAGAAGAGCAATAGAGCGACGGACAGACTGACACTAATGATGATGGTGGAAATGGGAAGGATGGAGTGGCGAATGGACAACGTCCCTTGTTAGAGCATAAAGGGCATGAATGACATGGCGGCGACTGACACAATAGCGAAGGGGACAGGGGACAGTGGGGCTGAAGGTCATGAGATGCGACACAAGAGAGGAACCAAGCAAAAAGAATGGAGGGCTATAGTAGGGTGTAAAAGGATGCGGGATAGACTCCATGAATGCAATGATGACTCAACTCGGATGCTCTAAGCAAGGGCGACTAGATAATGTTGCCACACAGTAAAGGCCCCAATGGGGGGTCATAGAAACATGAGTACAAGGTGGGCACTCATGACGAAAATCAACACGAACATGGACAAGTAAGGGGGCGATGTGGTGCCCCAAGTACAAGTGTCGTACGTGAGGAAATTCGATTTTAAGGAGTGGTAAAGTGACCCTTCGTGGAAAAATGTGTCCGGGTGAAGTATCAAATCACCAAAAACTAAGTAAAACCCATTTGAGAGCTCGGTGAGATCTATCCAGCGGTGCTGACGGTTCGTCGAACGGGGCTACGGTGTGGTCGCAGCAGTCGAAAGAAGAAACGGGGGTTCTCTTTTAATGAGGCAGTTTTCCCTCCAAAATCATTCATTTGCTATTGTTGCTGTGGTGAATGTGGAGAGGAGAGAAGGCCCTAAATCTTGCGGCGAACGTAGCGAACAAACCGACCGTTGGATTCGAGATCTGTCAGTTGGAGGTAAGAGGCCTAACCTTGCTCTTGCATTTTGATGGATTAGATTTGCAGTTTAGGGCCCAACACCCCAGAAACAGCCCCTCCCTCCTCTCTACGGCCGGGTCGCACCTTTTGGGGCAAAAGGTGCGACCTAGGACGCAGGTTTTGGGGCAAAAGGTGCGACCTGGTCCAGAAATGGGCAGAAAGCTGCGACCTGGGAGGGGAGGGGAGCGTGATGCTGTTTGATGGCTGGGAGTTGGGTTTTTGTGTGTGGTTATGGGTTGCCCGATCTGTGCCCTGACAAAAAGAATGTGTTTGTGCAGGTATGGCAGAGTTACGAGTCAACTGGAGAGAGAGGGATCTGGGAACACTTCGGGCAGAGATCCAGGCGGATCAGGGCATCCGTCGTGTATTGGCCAGATTTGGGGTTCTCAAGTTTGTGGAGAACCCGTTGATGAGAGCAGGGGAATCATTGCGGCGGATTATCGATTCCGGGATCTGAGATCAGGAGATCTTTGTAGTGCGGGGGCCTGGGATCGAGGCGACGGTCAGGGATGTGTGCTCCCGACGGCCTCCCACAGCAGAAGAATAGAACCACATGGCTTGATCTTGGCCAGTGTTGCCGCGGGGGCGACATATCATGGAGTGTGTGGAACGCCATTGTCGACCGGGTTTCCAAGCCAAGGGGACTCGGATATCGTTCGGGGATCTAGAGAGGCTAGAAACCCGTGCAGTGGCCGCAGCTGTGCTGCGAATCCTGGGCACCCAGGCGTTCCATCACATCACCGGTGGGCAGATGATGATAGTGGAGAGTGTGTTGAGCGGGACCTACTTTGGGTGGGCCCAAATGATGTTGGTGTCGCTAAAGCGACAGTTGTCGCTATGCAGGCGGCAGGTGAATCATGATTGCTCATATGGGACTTTGTTGTGCGCCTTCTTCTTTGAGAAGATCCCGACCTTGAGGCCTCGTGTGCATCTTCCGGATGGGGGCCCGAGAGAGCCCAGGATGCGTCGTTGGGGACGACTACTCTGCAAAGGAGGAGGAGGGGCGGTCGGGCGAACATTTCGACCGGAGTTCTTTGCCCATTGGGATCGGATGCCGTTGTACATAGACGACTACCCTTATAGTGGGATGAGCTACTATGGGGATCCGGATTTGCCACTTCCGGCTGGTCGAGTTTGGGGGCCCGATGGTAAGTGACAAATTGCTATTCTTATATGGGCATGTTTAAAGTTTTTTGAATAGTAAATAATGATTCTGATTCAGGGACTTTTGGTATGCAGATATAGCACCGGTAAAACCGGCCGGATATATGGGACGACCGGCAGCGTCTGGAGCTACGGGTCCGAGTGGATCGAGAGCAGCGCAAAATGATGGTGCAACCGCCCTACTGGAGGACATCCGCCGTAGATGTGAGCAGCTGTTGACCGGAGTATCAGAGCGCGGGTGGCAGGATTTAGACGACCAGTACATAGAGCCATGTGTTGGTCTCCCCTCGGAGTGGCGAGGTATCATGCGGCGCATGGCGATGGCCGGTCAAACTATGCAGGATCTACATGCTGCAGGGGCAGAGCCATTGGCCCGGGAGCCTCCAGATAGTGATTAGGGGCATATGGTGCCCCTTCTGATGTATGTAGGGGCAGGTGGTGCCCCCTAGAATGTATGGAGGGGCATATGGTGCCCCCAGTTTTTGTTTGTAACATGCTCTGGGCATGCCGTATGTATATGTATGGGGGGGCGTATGGTGCCCCCAGTTTTTTTGGAACATGCTATGGGCATGTCATGTGTATCAGAGTAGATGGACTCATCAATATATGGTTTGCGACACATATTATGGATATGCATCGACTTTTGATGGTTGATTTAATGTTATTGTCTTGTATGAATTGAGTGTGATAAATGCCAATCTAGAACATGGTTTGCAATACTATCTACGTAGTGATTCTGGTCTCTGGGTACATGGTTGAAAGTTATGGTTTCAAACGCACGTATTAAGACTTTTACTCGTAAATAGCGTCTAAACAGTACAGGGTTACGCACACGATAAACACCATTTAGTTGCATGACAAGAAGCAAGGAATCCAAACGGACGTGCAGATGGCGAATGCGATGCAGCAAAGCATCAGCTAGTAGGCCACGCACTGCATCGTATTCGGCCTGATTGTTGGTGGCAGAACCAATGCATACCACGTTAGACAGAACGAGGTCATGCAAGGGGGTGAAGATGGCCCACCCTGCCGAGGCAAGATTCCTGGAGTAGCGACTTGCACCATCGGCGTAACCGATAAAGGATGTGGACGGGGGGATGCGCAAGGTGGTGTGACAAGACAATACATGAGGGGATGAAAGGAAAGGACGGCAGCATGAGGGGGCAGAAGTCATCGAGCGGAAATGGCGGGGGGAAGGGGTAGGATGAGCAAAACTCAAACAAGGTGATGTATGAGGGCTATCGGAAACATGGCGAGGACTCGGGCTGCGAAGGTCAACAGAGACACCAGTGGAGTGCTCTCGAGTATCAAGGGACACAATGGGGGAGGCGGCAGACGGGCTAGGTTCCAAGTGTCGTGCAGAGGAGGATAGGTAAATAATGGTGACTGTAGACTCCGTCATCTGGACATCAGGGGGGGGAATGTGGATGGGATCGGTGGAATCCTCAGGCTGGGCTGCAGCATACTGCGCGAGAATGGGAGAGGCGGATTGATTTTGTTCAACCTCATACTCGCGGATCACCTCAAGGGAGGCACGGTAATGCGTCAGGTGAGGACAATGATGGGAGTAGTGGCCATGGACACCGCACAAAGCACAAGGCTTGTTCGTGCGGAGAGTCTTGGGGTTCTTGGAGACGGTCGAAGCAGGAGTGGGAGTTTCAGGGACCGTAGTGTCGGGGAACGCGACTTTTACCATGGGGCGAATACGGGGTAACTCGGGACAAGCATGGGTGGCATGACCGATGACATCACATAAGGCACAAGGCTTCGAGGGTGGGGAAGGAGCCGAGGTGGTTGTGGTGGTTTGGTCTTTGGTTGCCCCCTTGCGGGCTTTTCCTTTCTTCCCGGGAGTCGACTCAGCAGGAGAAGGGTCCTGTGGAGGTGCTGGGGGCACGTTGGCTATGGAGGAAGCGAGGGGGACCGGTTGAACCGGTGTCAAAGCCATGTAAGGTTTGGGGTGACCAGGGGGGGTGGCGGCTGGGGGGTCAAGGTACCAAACCGGAATACCCAAGGTTAAGTTAGGGAGAGAAAGGGTGGCCATGACGGGGACGGAATATACTCCGGGAGGGGGAGCCAAGAAGGGGATCTGTCCAGCAGGGTAATGACCGGGAGGAACGGCTCCGAGGAATGGATTGAGCCGGGGGGGGAGGGCACGGAGGATCGACAGGTTCGGGGTGCCGGGCATGGGGGAGGGCCGGAAAGAGGAGGTCCGGCTGGCTGAGATGGATGGCTAGGAGCGGGTTGCGGAGGGCGGGGAGGAGGGTGCGGGCTAGCCGAGGCAGGCCGTTTATGGGCAGCCTGAGACGATTGCATCATGCAAACATTCGACAAGCTGGGGTCAGTAACAGGAGAGGGAGGAAGGTGAGGAAAAGTACCAAGCAGGGTGGAATCTTTATAGACGCCGGGGGAGACACTGGTCAAAGAATCGACGGTTTGCTTGTTGGCTACAGAAGAGATGGTCGTCTCGGAGGCGGATGGAGACGGCGGCTCATGATACGATAGCTGGTCAATGGTGACTATCTTTCCATTATGCGAAAAAGACATCTTGCGGAAGACCGCGGATGGGACAGCAGACATGGCATAGGTGTAGCTTCGCCCCAATAGAATGTTGTAGTCTAGAGGGGCGTCAATGACTTCGACATCAACGCAAACAGTCTTACCGGCGAGGGTGATGGGACAGTTACGAAACAGGCCAATAGGCTGAGAGGCATGACCATCCCATGCTCGAAGGGTGATCGTGGAAGGGGCCAACTCAGGGGATCCGAGTTGCTTCCAAACCGAAGCGGACATCACACAGGTGGACGCCCCCTCATCAATTATACACCGGGATACAGTGGCGTTCCGGATTTTGACTGGGATTTGGAAAGCAACAGAAGGAGGAAGAGGAGGGTGGTCCGATTGAGTGGCGTTGAAAACAATCATTTGGTCATCAGCAGGATCAACAGCGCCCACGGCAGATAGTAGAGCCTTCCTTTGAGAAGGGCACGACTGGAGGAGTTCTAGTGTGGAAATGGCAGCAGGGGATTGTGCCAAATCATCTACTATACTGTACGATTGAGCGGCTCGACCGGAGGCAGCATTTCGGCGTAAGGGACCCTTTGGAATCTTGGGGTGAACCTCAACTTTGGGTTGAGGGATGTGTAAGGGGCCACTGGATGTCGAAAGAGGCTCTGTAGAACCTGAAGATGGAGGCTCGGGAGCAGACTGAGCAGGAGGCTTCGGGTACTGGCGAGACCGAGTTTGAAGGTGAAGGTCGACGGAAGGGGAAGGATCGGAGCGCATCATAAGGATCTGGTAATCAGAGGAACCAGAAATGGACGAGTGTGGGTTTGCATGGGTACAATAATGGGGTTAGGTAGCCACGATCTGTTGGGGGAAAGGATCGGTGGGCTCTGGTGTTTGGGTGCGTGACACATTAGGAGGAGGCGTGAGGGAGGCGTGTTGTCCGCGCAATGTGGCTTGAGACTCCCACATCTGTCGCATCTGGGGTAAGAGAGGACAATCGTGAGTGTAGTGACCGTAAACACCGCAACACGAACGGGGCTTGTTTGTGCGAAGCGGCCTGTCCGGCCTGGGCGGGATGCCCTGAGGCTGGTTGCTAGTGTTAGGGTCCATACCAGAATTGGGTCCTCGGTTACCGGGGGCGGATGGGTTCTGGTTGCCTCTCCGCCTTCTTTGAGAAGAAGGGGGAATAAGCACCTGGCTACAGCATGATACTTTCCCTGGAGGGGTTGTAAAAGAGCACATTGCGGGTGATGGGAGGCAAGGGAGGCGGAAAGCGCATATGCTGGGAAGGAGGCTGGCGCACCGAGCTGCGGATAAAAGTAAGGGTTGGGTTGGGCAGCATTGAGGTAACGGGAGGTTGGGCAAAAGGAGGAGGCATGCGTATGCAGTGCAGATGTTCTTGGGAGGCGTGTCTTAGAGGTGGCCCCAGAGCCAAAGAGCCATAGCCCATAGGAGGGTGAGCAGATGGGTGGGAAAGAGATCCAACAATACCGTCGGCGGAATGAGATGCCCCCGGGGCGTTAGCGCCACCGGGCTTGGGGATGTCAGGAAGAACGGTATAAACATAACCAGATTGAGCGTAGATCAGGTCATATTTTAAAGCTATTTGGAGGGCGGCTTCTTCAGATTGAGGAAAGTGAGAAGCGACATCTTTGCCGATGGGAGACGGGAGGGTGCGAAGGAACCAGTCCATGTAAACCCGATCTTCAAAGGGAGGGGCTCGACATAAGCTCCGTCTTCGTCGCCATTCCTGAACATGGGCAGAAAGGCGTGTGGAAGAGGATTGCTTAAATGAAGTCAGGAGCTCGGTACCAGTGTCGTATCGGAGAGGGAGCTGGAAGTACGACAAGAAGGCTTGGGCAAGAGTCTCGAACGTGGTATGGGAGGAAGTGGCCTGTTCGACATACCATTTAGAAGCTTCGGCGGTAAGCGTGCGTTGGAACAAACGAAGACGGATGGAGTCATCGGTAATGGAGTTGGAGGAACACCACATGTGGAAAGACCGGACGTGATTGGTTGGGTCTTCGCCATTAAGGCCCTCGAACTTAGGGATATCAAAGGGTAACTTGGTAGGCATAGTGGGCCAGGTAGTATTATGGTGAATGGGGTCGTTAATCAACTGATGGAAATCGGGGAGGCTGAGGCCTGCAATGTACGGCAGCACGGGGGTGGCCGGAGTAGTGGTTGTGACGGTTCCGCTAGAAGTAGGGCCGGCATTGGGGCCGGGAGATCCGCTAGCATTAGGCCCTGATCCGGACATGGTGAAGGTAAAAGGGGGAGAACCGGAAGGAGAAGGGGGACCCGATGAATCAGGAGAGGAGTCGGAGTGCGGACTCGAAGGTGGACTGGCTCGACGACGGCGGTGCGGAGCAGGTCGATCAACCGGAAACTGAGGATGAAGGCCAAGAAGTCTTCGGGAAAGGCGCCTTGGGGGCGCAATGATGACAGGAAGAAGGAAACCGACAAGGGCAGAAAGGGACAGAATCAAGAAGGTCAAGGGCAGATAAGGTGCAGTGATGATTGATTTTAGAGTCTTTGCCAGGCGGTGTAAACCAGGCGCTTCTTCACTTAGGGTGAGTGTGTGGTGTGCGTTAATTTTAATTTTTAAACCCTTTCCGTTGTTGAGAGCAAAAAAGTGTGCTGCGTAGCTGAAAATAAACCTACAGAGAACAGAGTAAAATGCTGAAATAACAGAAAAATAACAGCTACGTATGCATCTATCTACACCAAGAAGGTGGGTCTCTCAAAACTATGCTGAAAAGAAAGGGAAAAACTATGGAAACACACACAAGGGAAGCTCAACAGATCTAGGGTCAAAGGGGACAGAGATCTGGAGGATAAAGCTGCAGATAAGGGGTGCAGATCATAGCCAAGAGACAGAGGCAAGGTGGCTGGAAAAAGGGAAATCAGCAAAAAGCCGGGGGGGCAAGGCAGAGGCCTTTAGGGGAGGTCCAAACAAAACGACAAGAGGTGATTTGAAAGGAAAAGAGGCAGTTTCGTGGATCAATAGACCTGAATCTGAAAAAAAGAAGGAAATTTGAAGCTACAGAAGCAGAAACGGGTAGGAAGCAGCTGGAAACTCTTCCACAAAAAGTGGAGGGGGTACTCTGGCCACTGAAATTTGGGTTCCGAAGATAGGTAAAACGGATCGGATCTTGGTCAATGGTGGGAGACGAGGAAATTTAAAAAACCACAGCGAGAGGCTTGCGGCGGAGACCGGCTTGTGAAAAAAAAATGGAAAAAGCGATTGCGAGGTTCGAGCACGATTTGAGTGCAGGAAACAGGCCAAGGTGCGTCAGGTGGGTTTTGGGCCAAAGGTGCGACCCCCATTCAGTCATTTGTTTCGCGTAATTTACGAAAAATTGCCGTCTCGGAGTCACGGCGATGTCTTTCTAGCAATAGAGACGAAACACACGGAAGTTGAAATTTTAGGTTTTTAGGTTTTTATGTGAGAAAAATGACATGAAAAGAGAAAAACTAAGCAGCTAAAAAAGAAGCCCTAGGGCCTGAAGTAGCTGGATATGCAGGAATATGAAAAACGACAGCGGTCGTAATTTAAAACCCGTGTGGAGTCGCCATTTGTTAGTATGAATTCTTCGTCGAAGCGTACGAAAAATAACCACTTTAGCTACGCATAACTAATAGCCCTAACAACAATAATGGCTGCAAAACATCTTCAGATCTGCAATTAGTAGTTAAAGTGCTGCAACAAACAGATCTATAAATGGAGAGATATTAAGCAGTAAAGTAAAGAGTTTTCTCCATGCATCCAACAGACAAGACAAGAACACGATTTTTGAATGAATTTTTATATTACAGGGCACCTGGGAGGAAACAAGAAGGTGTATCCAGATCTCCTCAATGGGATGGGTTCTTTGTAGTCCTCGGCACTTCAGATCTAAGCTTTCTCTCTCTTGTAGATGTAGAAAACCCAATGTAGAAGGTAGAGCTCAATGGGAGCCAAATGGTGGAAATGAGACCAAGTGTATAGATCCAGAGTGATCTAATAGGCAACAAAAGGTGAAGAATGAAGGGGAAAACCCTCCTATTTATAACAAAATATTGGGTCATTCTAGATCTTGGTGCATGATTAAATAATGTTAATCAAATCTAGATCCACCTCTATGGAATATTTTATTATTATTTGTTGGAGGGAAAGGGTGTTTGACTTGGGTCAAATCCCTTGATTAGTGAAAAATAAATAAATAAATGATTTATTTATCTTTTAAAGGAAGTGGTTGGGATATAATCAAATAAATAATGATTTATTTGATTAATGGTGGTTGATTTGGTCATATTTAACAAGGAATATTATTAAATAATTATTCCTAGAAAATAATAAGATAACTATGGGTTTATCTCATTAATTTCTTTGTTTTTAGGTTAAACATGACTGGGAATAATAATTAAATTATGGTTTAATTAATTATTCCTTTTGGGGTTTCCTAATTAACATAGTGAAAGCAGTTTTACTTGGGGTAAAACTGGTCTTACATGGTGTACTTGGGTCCATCTAATGATGAAGAGTTAGATGACCAAAAAATGGTGTAACAAGTTGTCCATGGGGCGACAATGTATTCCTACTGGGGCCATAATGTAACCCTAGCCGACCTAACAATAATAATGTAAGGGAATAATAATAACAATATGGGGGTTACAGGGGTACAACAATAAAAATAAGGGGGGATACACTAACATAATAAGGGACTACACTATTAATATAGGGACTTAAAAAAAACCCAAACAAAACTTAATGAGGTGTTGTGGATGGATAAAAATCCAATATGAAGTGGATTTGAAGGTGAGGTATCAGATCTGGAAAATGGTTGAAGACTCTAAAATTTCAGACAACCTGTAACAGCTAAAACTCTTCCACCAAAAGCGGAGTGTACTGAAGCCCTAGGGGCTAGGTTCTCACTTAGTTGAGTAAAATAGAACAAGTGCAGGTCCAAAACAGGCGGAGACGGAGGTTAGACAACCCTGAACAGAGGCCCAGCCAATCCCAAAAAAATTTCAGAAAAGCTCCCGCAAAAAGTCCGGGTCATAGTTTCTCACCTGTTTTCTACAGAGGTCAAAGTTTTTGGGCTGAAAAGTGCATCTCGAAGCTCTAGGTCGCAGGTTTAGGGCCAAAAAGTGTGACCAAAACTTCCAGCACTCTTAGTGGCAGGTTTCAGCAAAATGTGTCGTCTTAGCTGTGGCTGATGTCTGTCACCTGCGGAATAATTCTGAAAACATGCGAAAGTTAGAAATTTTAATGTTTTAGGGTTTTATAGGTTAAAACAAACATCAAGAAAAGAAAAACAAGAGTCTGAAGAGAAATCCTAAGGTTTGAAGCAGCTGGATATGCAAGGATCAGAAAAACGACAACGGTCGTAATTGTAAACCCGTGTGGAGTTGCCATTTGTTAGTATGAATCTTAATTCCAAGTGTACGAAAAAATACCACTTTAGTTGTGCATAAAAAATAGCCCTAACAGCAAAGATAGCTGCCAATATCCTCAGATCTACAGTTAGGTGATCAAGATAAATGCTGCAAAAATCTAAATCTATTCATTAAAAGACATTAAGCAGTGATAAAAACATTATTTACTCCATGCATCCAATAGGCAAGACAAGAATATGTTGAATGAATTTCATATTAATGGCACCTAGGAGGAAAACATAGAAGGATGTTACCAGTTCTCCTTAATGGGATGGATTCTTGTAAGTCCTCAACACTTCAGATCTAAAATCCCTCTCTCTTGATCGTGTAGAAAACCCAGACAAAAATGGTAGCAAATTATGACTATGATGGTGGATCAATAGTCAGACCAAAAGTATAGATCCAGAGTGATCTTTAGGCAACAAAAGGTGGTAAATGAATGGGAAAACCCTTCTATTTATAACAAAATATTGAGTTAGTCTAGATATTGGTGCATAATTGAAATATTATTAACCAAATCAAGATCCAACTTTTATGGAATATTTTATTATATTTGTTGGAGGGAAAAGGAATTTGACTTGGGTCAAATCCCTTTATTTGTAAATAATAAATAATTAAATGATTTATTTATCATTTTAAGGATGTGGTTGAGTAATAATCAAATAAATAATGATTTATTCAATTATTTATGGGTGATTTAGTCATATTCAACAAAGACTATTATTTAAATAAGGTTTAAATAATTACTCTTAGGAAATAATAAGACAAATAATGATTTATCTAATAAATTTCCCTATTTTGGGTTAAATATAACTAGGAATATTAATTAAACTGTTGTTTAACTAATTATTCCTTGAGGAAAATAAAAAAAATGTAGATTTATTTAATATTTCCTCACGGGGTTTCCTGTTTAGACCATAAACAACTTAATAAAGGTGGTTTACTAAGTTGTTTTTCATAGTGAATGCAATTTTACTTAGGGTAAAATTGGTCTTACATGGTGTACCTAGGTCCATCTAATAACAATAGGTTAGACGACCAAAAAATGGTGTAACAGTAATGGTATCAATTCCATTCGCATAGTATCGTCTATCGTCGTCCATCTCTATATTCATTTGGAGATATTTCTCCTCCAAGTAATTTAAAAGCTCCTTATATCCATCATGTGGAAGGAAGCACCACTATGAAGATACCACATCGATCCCATTGTGCTTGATACCAAACTTGTGATCAAAGAGTAATCAAGTTCAAATTGCGAGGCAAGGGCCTCACAAGCTGCAGCTCCAGTAGAATTTTTTTTCTTCTTCTTCCATGGGAAGTTAGTGGCGAGATGCCCATGTTCGTGACAGTGAAAACACTTCACCTTGAACAAATCCAGCTTCTTGCCTTTCGACTCGTATTTTAAGTGGAATTTCTTCCCCTTCCTTTTTCTTACCTTGGCAGCTAATGCACAATCCTATTCATAATCATGCTTTGATGAAGAGTCATCTCTGGTGTTCAAACTGAACTCCTCCTTCACTAGATCTGACCATAGTTTTTCCCATCTGTTGACAGAGTCTTAATAACTGTGCCAACTCTTAGGAAGTCCCAAGAGAGACAAGCTCACCAAAACATTGTCGGAAACAGTGATTCATACACTCCACAGTTCATCCTAACATTGAAAAAACTTTGTGAGATACTTTGGAATATTGTCGCCGTTTTCCATCTTGATCTTTCTGAGTTTAACCTTTAGTGAGAATTTCCTATGGTCATTGATTCTTTGGAAAAGATCCATCAAATCCTTCCATATATCATATGGAGTGGATTTCCCATGAACACTTAAGACAATATGGTCTTTTACACCTTCCAACATAATCCTTCTCGTCTTCGCTGCTTTCTTTTTCCATGCGTCAAGTAATGCATCATCCGTTGAAGTGGGCTTAGGAACATCACTGTCGATGAATTCCTTCAAGCCATTATCTTTGAGCATTGTCTCCATATTGTCCTTCTACGAAATTTATGCACTACCTCTCTCAATTGCATACTCTAGCCAGAAGCCATTGAAAG
The DNA here is from genome assembly GCA_034641835.2 of Pinus albicaulis. Classification (NCBI taxonomy): domain Eukaryota; kingdom Viridiplantae; phylum Streptophyta; class Pinopsida; order Pinales; family Pinaceae; genus Pinus; species Pinus albicaulis. The sequence goes on from CM076581.1 coordinate 368,031,629, forward strand.
CCATTTCAATGTTTACTCAACTGTCGCACCGAGAAATTCTTGCAGGAAATTCAAATTTTTTCCACCAACAAACTCATCTCCTGTTTCAAAATTTCAACCTTCTGAGCTCTGATACCATGAATAAATTTTAATACAATTATGTATAACCTGGATTCTCGTGATCTAAAAATTATATGCCACTATTAAATATAGAATCGCTTCTACAAAAATTCTTGTGGAAATTTAAAACATGATCGCCAATTGCAAACACATGAAGAAAGATCATTCACACATAACATAGATGTTTACTAGGAAATATTAAAGCTAAGAACCCCACTATCATATATTATGTATATATCATGTATCATGAAACAATCTCATACAAAACTCTACTCCAAGAGTTCTCATTACAATATACAATCATCTCACACTGTCATGCAGAAGTTTGGCAAATGCCTTAGCCAATTTTATGCCTCACAATAGCCTGCCTCCACTGTGTAATCCAAGTTGATTACAGAGACTATTTTAATGCAATCATGCCCTCCTTTACTGTGCAATCCTCATGAGAATATCCAATGTGTGTTTGGCTTGCAAGAGTGCAATCCAATATAGTACAACTGATAGTCAACTATCCCTTTCAGCTACCTTTCAACTGGGTCTCCATTGGATTTGACATGCATGTTGTTAGAAGTAGTAAATATTTTTTTGCATGTGAGATCACTCCATGTGAATTAATTTAATATTTAATTCACTAATCTCTCACTAGTGTATCTTCAATTAAAACTAGCACAACTGAGTTTAACTCACTTAACTGAGTTAAACTACTTTACAACTCACATAACTACACATCCAACTCTCTTACAACTTTGAATCACTCAGTTACAACTAAGTCCGCTTACATGTTCCACCAAACAACCTTATAACTCGAAATTCCTTCATATAAGTGGTTTTCCACTTCAGTAAACTGATTTCAAGTGCTCCATGACAATAGATTAATATTTATTGTCCAACTACTATTAAGGGATAATAATAGTCGACATGCATCTATAAATAAACATGAAATCTATAAATATACTTCGCACATACATCTAAAAATATAACATCATATATAAATAGAATTTTCTCAACAAATATAAATAGACTTCCACTATAAATATGATTTTCTCATCCATTCTAAAAATATACATTCACCTAAAAATACCATGTGGGTCCCACGTAGTGTAGGTGCTTAATTTTCACTAGGATCATCATCTTGTTGAATATCAATAGTGTCTTCATAACAAATACCCCACATGTGAATCAAATTTTCATAATAATAGTAACATAACTTTCTTATGAAGTACACACCTAGATGTACATTCCATAATAATAACTCATCCCAACAATAACCTAAGGAGAAGCATACATCCTAAATTTCTCTCAAAAACAAGAATAAGTCTACCACCAAATAACTTCATAGCACCTTGGAAGGTTATTTTTCCTAACCATGACACCTTATCAGGTTTATTTCCCTCAAGTGTATAAGAAATATTTATTCTAAAATTATTGCATCCTTGAGTATTATGTTTTAGGGGGGTGAAACCCAAGCATGATTTTCAAGCATAGCCTCCCCTTATTCAAATTCAAACCATCCCATCAACCACGTATGGGGAATAGTAATGGGATCATCCCTCTTAAAAATAGCATGCACCATTTCGAAGGATACTCTAGTCAAAACCATCACATAAATAGAAAAATAACACACATAGTAACAACTATTTCATTTTATCATATTATTAGGAATATATACCCTCTAATTACACAAACATGGATCCATATACATCTGTTGAAGTTAATAAAATTAAGAGGCATCATAGTTTAAAATCCACCATGTCATTTGAAGGCTCTCTCTATGGCTTGCTTTGAGCTCATGGAAAATAGTAACATCCCAATTAATCTCTTTCCACATTTTCTGGTAGGTGATGCCATTCAATGGCTTAATTGTCTCCTTGAATGGTTAACTTATAGTATCCACCTATTAGTAGGCCACTAAATCAATTACTTCAACATGCCTTGATGGAATTATTTTGGTATATTCACTCTCATGGAATTTGATCAATAATATCAGGAATCTTTTTCAACATTTATATGTTGATGGTGTAAGGAACTACTAAAGTACATATCTGAGACCGCTAAATATAGCCTTTATGATATTTTCACATTAGTTTAAACTAATAATAAAATTCCAATGTGTTTCTTCAATAACTTGAATCAATAGAATATGCCATGAAACCCTCCTACATTGAGAATGACTACATCAAATTTCTACTTAGGAAAAAAATGAAACAACCTAAACCCCTATTCTCCAACTAAAGTGCAGTAGAATATGGATGGAAAAAAACATTCCTACCTAATAATTAGACTTGAAAAATCATCCATATTTAAGGAAAATATAAACCTAACCTATATACCTAAATTAATCACATGTGGTTCACGTGGAACAAGTGAGACACATAAACCAAAATAATGGAAAAAAATAAAAAAATTTAATGCCAAAATAAGACCAAATTGACAAACCTCCTAAACATAAAATGATTATTGTAGATTAAATTTCCAATATTGGGGTATACAAAGACCCCTACTAGACCATTACCCTCATCTAAGAAGAAAAAAAAGGTTTCCTTCTAGCTAGCCTTTTTATTCCTCTAACAAAGAATAAGAATAGGTTTATACCTTCATTAATCCCTCCTTTACCTAGCTTCATAAGGCCATAAATATGGTACTCATGATGTATAAGACCCTTAATGAACCTAGGAAACATCTAGGGAATCAAAATATACATAATTATTATTATTTTTTCCTATCCTAAAAGGTCACATCCTTTTTGTTTTTTAGTCCTTACCTAACATCATCAATAAAAATATTATATTTCTCGGTCATTGGGTGGGTTTCTCTCAACACCTCTTTATGTTTGAACTACCCCTCCACTTCATTGATATCAAAGGTACTCTACCATCTCAGTCAATAGGGTTTCATGCTTATAGTGAACATATATATTCTAATCCTTACATACTTCCTCCTCTATTCATCTAATATTTGGCTTCCTCAATTATCCTCTCCTATTACACCTCCTATCTCCCCTTCAAGGACGTACTTAGGTCATCTCCTAACAAAGGGCCTACATGATTAAGGTCCTATTAAAATTAATTAATGATCTTACTGAATTATGGACCCCTTCACTTTCATTTGATATTTATATCATCCTCTATTCCAAAGTTTGGAAGGGAAATGTGGTGAACCTATTATTGACTAAGATCCACTTCAACACTTTCATGACCAATTTATTGATTAATATCTAGTACAATGATCTATGATCAAGTGAGGCATTGTTGACCCTTTATTTCCTATTAATATCAAAGAATCTCATGTCCATTATTCCCTTGGAGATACCCTTTCTCTCCTAATCCATCAAGACTCTAATGTTTCAACAAGTTTGAGACAAAAGCCTCCAAGGATATTGAGATATAATTATGCTTTAGTGATCTGAAATCTACAGGATTGCTTATTTCCACACTTGACTTAGGAAGAATTTATGTGAAGTAATGATGGAAACTGAGTTATTTTTATGCCTTAAAAATAAAATTATGAACAACAAATAATCATAAAAAGCAGAAATAAAATATGAAAACATAAAAAACATTGATTACGGAGTTTGTCCCTCCTGGACTACGTCTCTGGGTCCATTTCCAAGTGGGCATCCATTTTATTAGGAATTATTTAAAAAGGTACATGGAATTTCACAAAATGAAATATGCACAGGGATAGTGTTGGTTACTATAAAAAATAAGCCCTTTGTCTCAGTTTTAGAATGGTTGTCTCGTTTCTAAAAAATGCTCAAGGATGACCAAATTATGCCCAAAAGAATAATTATAGGCATACACAAAACGTTTTTCTGCAACTCTTGATTCAACTTCCCACTCACTAGTGCAATGGCTAAGGCTTTATAATGCCTCGGATAGGTTCCAGGGTCAAACCTCCCAGGTTATACATAGAATTTTTTTTGGTATTAGGTGAACTACCTAAGTCTCAGTGAAATGATATTTCAACCCCAAACAAAACATTAGCATAAAAAATTTAAACAAAACCATATAACTTAAATACATTGAAACTTTTTCACATTGAACCAACCACATGGTGTAGACAACTTTGGACTTGGATTATTTTGTATGGTTTACCAACCATATTACAACCTTTCTCTTTATTATGGCACCTTATATTTAATATAGGACATAACAAACTTTATCACTAGAAAAAGCTCGGCGTAATAAGATTCAAACCAAGCCGAAATTGTGACAATTGTTGTGAAACATGAGCGGTGATCTACTCCCTGGTGGTCATGGCCAAAACTCCTACCCGTGGCATGTGATGTTTTCCAACCGTCGTCCAAAACCCCGTTGTGTTATAACATGCTCTGGCATATAACCATTAGTTGACATCTAATCCATCGTTTAATACCTTTGCACCATAGTTTTAATATAATGTTTGATCTTCACTTGTGACATGATATGATTAAACTCCGTCATGCAAAATTACATACTCCGCCATAGGTTTGAGTCATATCGACACCATTGGGTTTTACACCGTGTGCTAAACCTTTAATCCAAAATCTTAGGTTTTATACCATATTTCCTTTGAATTATTATATATGCTCCCCCCATGGTTTTTAAACATACTTTCCACCTTAGGTTTGATGTGTTGAAATTAAAATTTGCACCCTTGTTTTAATATTTGGAATGTCATATGTTTCAAAAACATATATTTTAATCATTTGAAACTAATTCCAATGTATTTGAAAACAATGACCATAAACCTGCACCTACACCTATTCATCATAAATTTCAACATAAAATTTCTTCTCCATCTGAAGCCGAAATGAAAAACCAAAGGTACCATCGGATTCAGAACGAAGGGCTCTACTACATGGATTTATTCTGAGAAAGAATGAGACATAACTTGGAACAATTGGAGGATCCTCTTTGATCATTCCTCTCCACTAGAAGCTTTTGTACCACAAAAAGTTTGGTTTTAACTAGAAATGAAGTGATTGTAAAAATCCCTCACCCTTTTGATCTCCATCCACCTTGCTTTTCTTGGATCCATGCCTTTGAGTCCCACTCGAAGATACTCAACATATCCAGGTCTAGAAGTGTGAGCCTTTCAGTCTAAGATGGTATCTTCCTGCAACTAAGTCATACATTCAGGTGAAAAATCATCTACGGTTTGAATTTTAATATTTTCCTCTAGATCCATGATCATAGGAGGTTCATACAACTACAAATTTTAGACATTAACAACTAAATATATGTGCATATATGGAGGAAAATTTAACTGGAATGCATTGTGCCCAATCTTTTCAAAATTTTTAAAAGGACCATACCTAATAGGCCTCAACTTCTTACCTTCACCTTTCATCCATACACGATCACCAACCTGAAAGTGATGATCCACCCGATGCTTATCATGGCACATTTTGTACCTGGCATGAATTTTCTCCAATTGATCCTGTAATGCTTCATGAATCTTCTAGATTCATTGAGTGAACTTGATTTCTTTGTAGAAATCTCCATGTCCATCCTTCTGAGCTTCGTCACCAAACAAGAAGTCCATGGGTGATTTTGGCAGGTACCTAAAACATGTCTGAAAAGGAGATCTAACGGTAGAATAATGCAAGGTTCAGTTGTAAGAATGTTGGACATAGTGTAAATATTCATCCGAAAACATAGGATGCTTGTAGAAATAACCTCTAATAAGATGTGTCATTGTTATGTTTACCACCTCTATTTCACTGTTAATTTGTGGATGAAAAGTTGTTCTCTTTTTCAGCTTAGTGTCCATGATTCCCCATAAAGTATACCAAAAATATCCCATTAAATGAGAGTCTTGATCTGAAATGATGGATGTAGGCAACCCAAATGAAACCATACATTTGAAAAGAACAACTGTGCAACATGTTTAGTAGTTACTTTCTTTCTACATGGAACAAGAACACACATTGTTTTAAATCGATCAACCACAACATACAAATAATCATGAATTTTCTTCACATATGAAGTCCACCTACAAAATCCATAGATACATTGTCCCATGGTAGAGAAGGAATTGGAAATGTCATATACAAACCTAAATTTATTTAGTTTGGTTTCCTTGTTCAACACATGACACAACCTTTTATGTACTTATAAATTGCTTCATTCATTTGAGGATAATAGCAATACCTTTTCCATTGTTCCACTATCTTACATACACCAAAATTCCCTGAAACATGAGAAGAATGTGCTTCCCTAATCACATGCACTCTTTCACCCTGTTGTATGCACAACTTTCCAATATGATATAATAACATCTCATGAATATGATAATTCACTTCTTCCACCTGAGCACCATGAGTTAGTGATTCATAAACATATTTGAAATCAATATCTTCAGCATATTGTTCCATGTAACTTTCATGTGCTAAAGAACTATTTTGCAGAATAACTGAAGCATTCAAATATGGTCTCGATAACATATCAACTAATTTGTTTGTGATACATTTATTATATTTTATTACTAAGTGGAAATTATGCAAAAAAAACCATCAATATATAATGTCGAGACTGGTGCAACTTAGTTTGAGATTGAAGGTATTGATGTGGCTGATGATCTGTATGAACCACTACTTCTTTTCCCAGTAAATAATGTTTCCTTTTTTAACACTTCCCATTAATGCATATAATTTTCAATCATAAGTTGGATAGTTTGCAACTGATTTAGAAAATGTTTCTGAATGAGTACAAATAGGCTTTCCTTTCTGCAATAACATGACACCCATTCCATACCTAATCACACCAATTTCTATTTCAAATGGTTGTTGAAGGTATGGTACGGTTAAGATTGGAGCTGAAATAATTTTCTGCTTTAAAATGTCAAATTCTTGGTTTTGTTTTCCTCCCCACTGGTAGGAAACTTTAGATGTTTTTAAAGCATGAAGTGGTGATGCAATAAAGAGAAAAGTCAAATGAATTTAATCCAATATTAAACTTCACCCAAGAAAATTCTAACTTCTGTCACATTTTATGGTCTTGGCCACTTAATACTAACATCAAATCTAGTTGGATCTATTTTAATATGACCACGTCCAACTATGTAACCAAGATAAACTAAGGAAGTTTTTCCAAATTCACAATTAGAAAGTTTGAGTTACAATTTCTCTTTGCAACACTTAAAAAAACTATTTCACATGCTTAACACGTTCTTCAAAACCTGAACTAAATATAAAAATATCATCCAAATAGAATATGTCCAAATTATCAAGAAAAGGATGAAACACATCATTCATCACTCTCATAAAATTTATTGGAGCATTTCACAAACCAAACGACATAACCAACCATTCATAGAGCCCCCTTTTAGTCTTAAATACATTTTTCCATATATCATTCTCTGCAATACGAATATGATGATAACCAGTTCGTAAATATTATTTTGTAAGGTAAACAACTTTCTTTAACTGATCAAAAAAATTATCTATTCTTGGGAGAGGATACTTGTTCTTTATGGTGATTTTATTTAAAGCTCTAAAATCAATACACATTCTCCAAGTTATGCCTTTCTTAGGTACTAAAATGATCGGTGATCCACATTCAGAAGAACTGGTTCAAATAAAGCCTTTATCAATAAATTCCTCAATCTATTTCTTAATTTCTTCATTTTGTATGGCTGACATACGATACATGCCAATGTTCGGGAAATGGGCATTAGATTGAAGTTGAATCTCATGTTGTCTTTCTTGTTTAGGAGGAAACATTTTTTGTTCTTTAAATAATTCCTTAGAATAATCAACCATTTCAACCAATTTTTCCTTAAAGTGAAAATCACACCCTTTAAAAGCATCAGTCTTATCTTTAGGTTTTTCCTTAACAAAACCAAGAACATACTTCTTACTTGAAATTATGAGTTCCTTCATTTGACTAACATTGATTAAAGTGAAGCTTGTTTTAATCTTATGTTCCTTGACAACATATTCAATTCCATCCTTAAAAAGATGATATTTATACTCCTTTATATAAAAAATGGCATCTCGATCATAAAGACAAGTACTACCGAACACAAATCCACATATGTCCAAAGGAACCAAATCTAAATAACCTTCATCAAAAAATTTAGCTGTGATTGCAAACCTTAATGGGATTTTTTTGTGACATGTATTTGAATGTTTTCCTTTAACCATCCCAAAGGGTAGACTTTTTTATGATTCCTAGTTTTCAATCCCAAGTTCCTTACTAATTGCTCATATATTAAGTTTTCTTGCGATCCCCTATCAAATAATGTGTCAATTTTAGTGTTCTTGGATGTTATCCTTATGTGAAAGAACACAATCCTCTTCTTATATTCAACCACATCATTAGATTTAGAAGAAGATGCAGAATAAGTGGAACTGGAACTTTCGTGAGAAGGTTTTCCTGTGAGAACAATAGCAGTTATAATTTGTTCATCACGAGAGTCAGATCCTAACTCATGTTGGATTACAACATTAGCTTTCTTCTCGCTCTTGTTCTTAAGGATCTTCGTTGGCTTAATTTCTGGATGGAGCTTCCAACACTTGGAGTCATCATTTCCACCCTCTCACAATGAGTACAAGTTTGCCTCTCCCCTTTGTTCTTAGTTGTTACTGATTTCTTTCCCCTATATTATTTGGAATCCTTGTTCTCTGAATGCTTGAATGATTTCTTTGAAAAGTTTGACTGAAAAATTCTACCCCATACTTCAATATGAATGGATTGTACACACACTTCATCAAATTCAGTTGTATTAAACATAAGATATGTATGTTGCAAATAAAAATATGAACTTCCAATATACTTTAAAAAAATTTCCCGTGTGTTTAATGGAATATCAACTCCTAATGTCTTCTTTCTAAATTCATGTGTAAAATCATCCACACTTTGTCCTTTACCTTGCCTTAAACACCTCCAATCCATTACATCCTATTGAACATATCCTAAATGACAGAATTTATTTCTAAGAGCTTTAATAAACTTAGAGCATGAGGTGATAGTTTTCCCTTTATGCTTTAAATATGTTTGAGATTTAATTTCCCACCAAATCAAATTTGTTCCCCCCATTCTAAGTGTAGCTAACTGAATTCTTGGAGAATCATCAACAATATTTTGAAATCTACAATATACTTCAATTTGTATAATAAAATTTTCTAAATTTTCACGATTCATTTCACCATCATATATGGGTAGTTCAAACTTATTATAAAGCTTCAAAAAAGGATATTTCTTATGTTTCTTATTTGATTTCAAATTTGAATTTGAACTTTACTTGTGAGAGGATAAATTAGAAGAAGAAGAATACGAAGATGGAGAAGAAGGAGATCTATTAACATCAACTTTTTCCTTGCCTTTTTTTGTTTCGAGGCTTTAGAAGATGATGTTGCATCTCTAGTATTATTTTCTTCATAAATCTCTAAAATAATTCATTTCATATTAAGGAGCATATGTCGAAACCGCTCCTCACTCATTGTCTTAGGAGCTTATCCTTCGTTTTCACCTGTCATATTTCGAGTGACTTTGCTAATTCCAATTTCTAGATTTGTCTCCTTGAGTTTCCCTTCTCCATGTCGCGACCTGGATCTCGTCAGCATTCATTGGCAAATATCTTGCTTAAACATGATCAACCTCGCTCTGATAGAAAACTATGGTATGAAATCTATAGGATTGATTATTTGCACACCTAAATAAGTGCTTATGTGAATGAATGAAGGAAACTAAGTTATTTTTATGTCATAAACATAAACTTGTGAACAACAAATAATCATAAATAGCATAAAAAAATACACAAACACAAAAAATATTGATTACGAAATTCATCCCTATTCGACTACGTCTTTGGGTACACTTCCAAGTGGGTTTTCATTTTATTAGGAATGCTCCAAAAAGGTTTTTTTCATGGAGATTCACCAAATGAACTATGCACTATTAGTTATCGTAAAAAAAATCCCTCTATCTCAGATTTCCAATTCCTGTTTGCATCCTCAAAAGGGCCCAAGGATGGCCAAGTTATTCCCAAAATAATAATTATAGGTATACAAAAAACTTTGTTTTGCAACTCTCTTTTCAACTTCCCCTTCACTTGTGCAATGGATAATGTTTTATGATGCCTCGGGCAGGTTCCACGGTCGAACCTCCTAGGCTATACATAGCAACTATTTTGGTATTAGGTGAAGTATCCAATTCTTGGTGCAATTATATTTCAAAGCCAAACTAAACTTTAGCTTAGCACATTTAAATAAAAATATATAACTTAGATACATTACAACTCTAGAGCATTAAACTAACTACATGGTGTAGATAAATTTCGACTTCGTGCATTTTGTATGGTTTAACAACCATATTAAAACCTTCGTTTTAATTATGGAAATTTATATTTAATACATGACATAAAAAACTTTATCACCTGAAAAACCATGGTGTAATATGATTTTACGCAGGCTAAAACCGTGACAATTGTTGCGACATGTTAGCGGTGACCTACTCCTTGGTAGTCATGGACACAAATTTGACCTATGGAATGTGATGTGTTCTAACCATCAGCTAAAACCACATTTCGTTACAAAATGTTGTGGCATGTAACCATTAGTTGACATCCACTCCACGGTTTAATACATTTTCACCATAGTTTTAATATAATGTTTTATCTCCACTAGTGACATGATATGGTTAAACTCCACCATATGACATTCTGTACTCCACCATACGTTCATTACATACTCTGCCATAGGTTTGTATCACATCTGTGCCATATGGTTTTACACCATGTGCTAAACCTCCACTCCAGTACCATATGTTTTATACCATATTTCCTTTGCATTATCATATATGTGCCCACCATGGTTTTTAAACATAGTTGACACCTTAGGTTTTATGTGTTGACAATAAAATGTGCACCCTTGTTTTAATATTAGGAATTTCATATGGTTAAGAGACCATATGTTTTAATAATTTGAAACTAATTCCCATGTATTTGAGAACCACAACCATAGACCTGCTGCTGCAACTGCACTTTGTTCATCATAAACTTCAACGACCAATTTCTTCTCCATCAGAAGGCTAAATGAAAAACTAAAGGTACCCACGGATTTAGAAGCACATGCTCTACTGCTTGGAATTTTTTTTAGAACAAATGAGACATTTGAACTTGGATCAATTGGAGGATCCCCTTGGATAATTTAGCCCCAAGAAAATGACCACCCATTTTATAACACTCTCAAGAGACTTAGAATAAAAAATCATTATTTCCTTCCTTTGGATGGATGTAATGATTCTTGTTCTCCACATATTCATACGTCATATCTTATTACCCCAAGAATGATATATTTAATTATTCAATAGGATTTGAATCCCTTCTCTCACTTCCCTTGATCCATTTTTTTTTTCACCCCTTGGTTTCCTATACCTAGCCTTCCAATATTTGTGAGACCTTCTCTTGGTCTCACCATCCTATATTCCACTAGGCTAGGTTAGAATTCTCTTCTATTTTTTCTTATCTCATCTCCTCTTCTGCGTGAACATATACAAGGTCAACCCATCTAAATATCACACTTCCTACTCTCGCATTTTTCCATGTCTCGGCCTACGTCGGATAGCCTTTTCTTTCCTTATCCACCCCTTTTCCCTTTATCTACCTCTTTAACTTATTATTGTTAGCAGAATATGGATTCTACTAAATTTGGAAGGCTATAATGTTTTAACATAGGCTAATCGATTTTATTGAAGCCTCACCCTAGAATGGAGATTTTAATAGATAACTTAGATCTAGTTGTAGCCATATTCTACCTTGATAGTTCTTAGTCTTGATCCAAAATATTTTTCTTAAATATGCATAAATAATTACATATGATAGAGCATGTTAATGAGGAAAACTAAACACACATAAAATGAAGAGAAAAGAACATGTCAAACATGAAAATATGACATAAGGAATTGGTTACTAATTTCACCCAATGCGGGCTACGCCTTTGGGCCCTTCTCAATAGTGGGGAGGCCTTCTTTGGTTAAGTGGAATTAAAGAGAAAAAAGTACAAGAGAAATTTACCAAAATACCCTTATACCTCAAAGATGGAAGATGGCCAAAAACTGGAGCTTCGAGCTACTAAAATTGACGTCACAACTGAATTCATGGCACAAAAATGTGCGAAAAAGACTATCAATTTCTCAAATTTTGGAAAAGTCCCCTTCTGCACCCAAGGGAATTTTTTTGATACCCCTGAATATTCCATGGGAAAGGTTCCTTAGCTTCCCAGCCTCATGGTTTCGTCCTCACACTCCTCATCTCTCACACTATGCCCATGTAAATGAACTCATGAAGCTTTAACTATTGATTTGTTGGTAGAGCCACCAAGGGATGATCCTGTGGCTTGTTGGTGGAAAGTTCATCTATGTAGGTAGAGGTGGAGGTGTTTAATCCCCCTCCTACCCATAGTAGTTTTTTGTTTTTTTTTTTAATTGGAAAATGGTTGGTTTGTAGGTCTTCCAGAGCGCGGTTATGGGAATGGCATGTGGTTGTATTGTCGAATATTCCATAGTTGTGTTGAAGGCTACACTGTTATGTATAGGGTTATATATGGTAATATATATGTGGTTGTTAGACCGGGGTCTAGCGGGTTAGTCGGGGGTGGCCTGCCAACCCCAATCACCTTTTCATTTTAATAATATGCGATATGTTACAATGCGGGGGTGACGAGGGTGGAAGATCACCAACGTTATTGTTAATTTTTCTAATTAACCCAACTGCACATTTTAAATTTTGCTGATTTTAAGGGATATTTGGAAAATTAACTATCCAAAAAATTTTCCCGCTATCGAGAGATAGGTTCATGCCCTGGTGTCTGTTATTTTATAGAACCCTTAAACCTGGCCCGCTTGCATACTTTGACCAGAACTTTGACAAGCTCTATATTCTTCATATGAATTCAGATGTCAGTGTCATTCACAACATTTGAATTAGGGAAAAAAGCACTTCGATATGGTCACAAGCTTGCTGAAATATGACCTCTTTGATTTTCAAGCTATTTCTAATTCCACTTATACTTTGAGATCCTCCCGGATCATTCCTACCCACTAAGGAGATTTTGGACAGCCAAAAACCTTAACAGTCAACTAGAAAGTGAGGGAATTGTTCCTCCACTTTATCTTTTTCCATCGAGCATTCTCTTCTTGGATGCATCCCTTTGATGCCAAAACATAGATACTCCACATCTCCCCATTGTGAAGTCATGGTCCTTCTATCGAGGATGATGTCTTATGGTAGCTCGTCTTGATATTCTGGTGAAAAATCATCCATTGTAGGGAATTTTTTAACCTCTATGGTGTCCATGATCAAGAGAGGCTCATAAATTTTTATATTTTCAACATTCACCATTGGGTACATTTTCATCTATGCAGGAAAATCGAGACAAAAAGCATTGTCTCCAATCTTCTCCAATATCATAAATGGACCATGTAGAATTTGTCACAACTTCTTTCCTTCTCCTTCCATTTTTTCCTTACTGATGTTGAGCCATACTCTGTCCCCAACCTGAAATTGATGGCCGACTCAGTGATTATCATGTCGAGCCTTATATCGAGCCTAACACTTCTCCAACAGATCCTGCACCATTTGGTGAATCACCTATATCCGCTGAGTGAACCTTCGCACCTTGTCCCTAATATCTTTCCCACTTGAATATTTGTCTCTCCAAAAGACTATGTCTAATATATCCATTGGTAAAAAACCAAAGAGTTTCTCAAATGGTGAGCTCTACATGGATGAATACAATGCTCACTTGTATGCATGTTGCACATAGGGAAGTTGTTTATCCCACAACTTGGGATTTTCTCCATAATAGCCTTGTAGTAAGTGTATCACGGTATTGTTGATGACATTTGTTTTCCTGTCAGTTTGTGGATGAAATTTCGTACTTCTCTTCAAATTGGTGTCCATCATTCTCCACAAGCTTGTCCAAAACTCTCCAAGAAAGTGATATTCTTGATTTGACATAATGGATGTGGGAAACCAAAAATAGAGACAAACAAACTGAAACAATATATGAGTAGTGTGCTCTGAAGTGACCTAATTTTTACAAGGCATTAATATAAAAATTTTACAAAATTGATCCTTGATGACATACAAATAGTTGTGACCTTTCCTAGAAAAAGGAAACCCACCTACAAATTCCATTTACATATTTTCCCATGGACTACTCGAAACATGGATTGGTGTGTAGAGCCTAAGTTTTATATTATAGGGAATGGAAAGATAACACAACACAAATCCCTTTACACATCGAGTCACAATTTTTTTCATATGAAGCCAAAAGCAAAACCTTTCAAAATGAAATAATTTTGTTTCAACACCAAAATGTCCTTACACGAGAGAGGTGGGAGCCTCTCTTATTACATGTACCCTTTCATCTGCGGGTATACAGAGTTTTCCATACAAGTGGTAGTTGTCCACCTGTGATCCATGAGTCAGTTTTGCATAGATCTCCTTAAAATTATTATCACATATTTTTTAACATAATCTAAAAAAGACAAAGAAGCATTATGAAAAAATATAGAAGGAAAAATAAAGGGGGCGAGAAAGTGAATTTGCAACTTTGTTGCTAGTGCCCTTATTGTACTTTACTACCAAATGAAACTGTTGGTGAAATCCCATCCATATGAAATGAAGGGCTTGTTGAAGCTTGGTATGTGCCTGAAAATATTGCAATGGTTGGTGATCTATATGTATTTTGGTCTCCTTTCCGATCAGGTAGTGTTTCAATTTTTTCACACTTTGGACCAAGGCATAGATATCCTTGTCCTAAGTGGGATATTTCACAAAAAACTAGGAGAATATCTCTGACTGGTAAGACATAGGCTTCCTTTGTTGTATCAACAAAACCCCCATGGAATATCCACTGGAATTTGTTTTGATCTCAAAAATTTTCTAGAGATCGAGTAAGCCCAAGACTAGTGTGGTGATAATCTTCTCTTTCAGTGTATCAAAGTATTTATATTTATTTCCTCCCCACTAAAAGGTTTGCTTCACACTTGTCAATTCATGTAATGGGGATGTTGTTGGCTTGAGGGGTCCTGACCCAGGTTTAGATTTAAGGTTTTCCAAAAAACCCCTATACTACTGGCCCTTTCTGCAATGACCCACTTTCGCAGGCCAAGGTCTCACCCGAAGTAGTATGGGCAAGTGCTGGAACCAAGTTTCCGCACCCTGGGAGAGAGTGGGTAATTAAGGAAGATCTTGTTGATTTCTATCAGGTTCACACATAAACACGCTTATAACCGAGCCCTTAACCATATAAAAACATGTAAACGTAAGCAAAGCTACTATTATTGTGCAGATATCAGCAACACCTTCGCATCCACGTCCGCATCAGAAATTATCATCCCAAAATAACACTATCGTAGCATATTCACATATCACAGACACAATTGCAGCTTATTCAAATAACGTAGAGGTACTTTAGAAGTCAATACAACCAGTTCAGATAACATAAAGATACTTCAACAGACTTTGTGTTCATTAACGTCCAAAATCCCAGTTACAAACCAAAGTCACAGCCCACGCACACAGCCAGCAAGGTCCGCACATAGCAAGACTGAGGATCTCTGTGCACACAACTACCAGGAGTCATTAGCAGATACTACCCAACAGAGGTCTCAACAGTTTGTACGTAGCATCAATATTACTTACTTCTAGACTCACACTATCTATCTATCATAGCCTGCGCTATCCTGTGGTCTACAAACCATGGTTTGCAGACTCTAGGTCTACCCTTTGACCCATTATAATACATTGGGGGCTTTGACCCACCCCAAAGCCCCTGCGCTAGACTAATTACTACAAAAATATATCAAAAATGCAGTGTTGGAACATATAAAAACACAACTAGGGGACCCTATTCCAACAGGCCCTCAACATAATCTTGTGACTCATCCCGAGTCACAGTGGCCATGGGGTTTGAATCTTTTCCTGGAGCTTCTTAATGGCTTTGAACAGAGGGGGAAACACTCCTTCGCTTTGTGTGACAGCATTCTGCGCAATGTCCACCAACTTCTGCGAAGTTGGGCCTTCATTGGTAGCGGTGACATTTTACAGGGTCTGATTCAGCTGTTTGACCACAACATCCAAGTCCTGAGATATTTTGAGGGCTTCAACAACACATCGCTTGAGGTGATCACGTAGAACCTTCTTCTTATGGTGAATCCCTTCCAGGTCATCTCTGAGCGCATGGCTGGCACGCAGACGTGCCATGCATTGAGCTGGGATCAGAGTGGGCATTATAGCCTCCATTTTCTCGAATTATTCTTCTTTCTAGTGCAGTTCTTGGGTTCATGTAGGAGAGAGTCGCATTGCACCTTAGACCACATATGCATATTTTTCTCAAGTAATTTGGTTCCCGGAGAAATCTTATCTATAATAGTGTTTGTAGCTTCTGTTACCAAAGCAACTCTCTGGGCGCGTACCTCAGGAGGCATTTTCGGCTACAACTTAGCTTGGAGCGCAACAATCTATTGTTCCATCTCAGTCTTAACATTCTGGATCTCGGTCCGAGAAGCTTTTAGGGCTGCGATGAGCCCCTCAGTATTAGCCTGGGGGGTGGAAGAGGCCCGAATGTCTTCAGTCACATCTGCGCATAGTCTGTTGTTTAGACACCCCAACTCGGTCTGATGTGCAGTGGCAAGGATGCACATGGTATATGTATGGGACGCCTCGGTAGCCTTTTAGATGATTGTTTGCTTGGTTGTACTTAGCTGCTACTTCACTTGGTGGTCTCTGTGTTGGATTTCCTCAAAGAGGGATGTGTGGAGAACCTGTAGCGGCTTGTATGGAAGCCGGGCCAAGTCCAGATGTACTTCTGTGCAGGCCTGGATTTGCACACATAAGGCAAGAAGAGTCAGAGATATTTCTGTGCCTGAAAGGGGGCAGGGGCAGCTCTCGGTTTTGGAGATCAACTCAGTGGTGTTCGATTGAGGTAGCCTCGCTTGAACCACACTCGCTTGCAGGGTATTAACATTGAGATGAAGAGCTTGGAGCTCAGATTGTAATGTGGTGACTACGACCTTCTACTGCTTTTCCAAGTCAAGCCATATGTCTTCTCAAACGAGGGTGACCACATCTGCAATTTTCTCCAAATATTCCTCGGTTATGGTAACCTCAGTCTCCCTACTGGGCCTCATATCTCATCGTTTCGTTCAGTAGCCCTTGAGAGGTTCAGTTGTCTGTTTCGTGCCACACAGGGAACCAACACCCTACGCATCTAGACCTTGAGTTTCCATGTCCTGATGCGATTCTTGCTCCACAACATGCACTGTATCTAGGGGACCCTTCGTCCTGGTGGAGAATTTCGGGCCACGGCCTTCTAAATTCTTGGTGGTATCAGATGGGGTGGGAGTCTTCAAGACTACTCTTGTACCAGTAGTGTCATCTGTGGCTCATTTCAATCCCAATTTCCAGTGCAGTGGCCAAGTGGTGATCAGTCGGTCAATTTCCTCATCCGCGACCATGTAAGGAAACAACATCCAAGCTTGATCCTTACGGCCCTGAATCTACACGTTGTGCATCATCACCTGGAATGTTGCGATGCCCTTATATTTTTCATAGATCGTGAGTGAAAAGCGTGGCTGGGAGTGAATTTTTGCTGCAAGAGCACTCTGAAACAATACCCAAAATACTTTGTTTTCCTTAATACGTTGCTCATCCTTTGAATTCCATAAGTTGGCGTATCATGCCCCTTCACACATGTCTGGTTCAAGCTTAGGGAGGACTGATCCTTTTGGGTCTTCCCATGTGACAAATGCAATCAGGAGCAGCAGCCAAGATGCCAAGAGTAACAAAACACCGTCCCGTGATCCTGGGCCTTGTGCATGTTTTCCAGAAACTGATTGCAAAGAAACTGCGACTAGTTAAAGTAGAGCCGCTTTTCACAGTAGCTAGCAAGTTGAATCACATTGGCGGGGATAGTCATGACCTAGCACTTGTGCATCATTTTACAAGCCAGTAGCAAGGTACCATGTGCACTCCATGGTTGTTAATGGTGTTGATTATGAACCCTCTGGTGTTTCGCTCGACATGGTAGTCTTCTCGCACCTTGTTGGCAATATGTTGCTCATACTTCTTGCCGAGGTGCTCCATGGGATTCGAACCCTACATGAGGAGCCTAGTAATGGGATGAATTAGGGCGGCATCGATGGGAATGGGGTCCTGGATCCACAAGCTGCCGTCATGGATTAGGGCTAGGACTTGTCACATAACTTGGTCGGTTACATTGTATCAGCCAAAGTGAGGTATCCACTACAAGTTTAGTAATCTATATCCTTCTAACCCATGTGCCCACGGCATTGGTATGACCCTTAGCACATCGTCCTACAGTACCCGTTCGAGATATAGCTCAGGTGCCAATTTTGGGAAGGCCTCCAAGTTTGCAAGGTGGTGATCATCACACTTAATTTAGGAGAGTTTGATGAATGCTTCTCCAAATATGGGGAGTTCACAAGAAATTAGTGGCGTTTATAGAGAGGAGTGTAGGTGCTTGAGGTTCTTGGGCATGCGCACCGAGGGTCTTCGGGGCTGAACATAGGGTAGTAGCCAAGTGATTGGGGCAGCGAGCTGAGCTTCTTCCTGAGCAGACAGAGGTCGCTTTGCCACGTTAGGTGAGCACGCCTTTGGCACCGTTCCGGGAGATTGCATGTTCTGAGGGGAGGTGCGTGGCTTCCCCCCAGCCCATTTCATATTCCTCCCCTTCCCTTGCTATTGGCCCTTCCCATTACTCTTCTTTTTCTCCACCTGCTTTCCCTTGGTTGGTGTGGACACAACTTCTTCGACTTTATGGGTGACCTCCAATACTTCATGGGATGGTCTCTCAGTGGAGGCCATGGTATGAAATGATTCAATGGGATTGGTTTTAGTCATTCTTGCTTGGAAGACAAGCTCGGGGTTGCTACTATTAGAGGGGGTAGCATGCCCAAACATGAATAGAGCATAAGAGTTACGGAAATTTGCAATGCACAATATTTTTAGGACATGCGGAAACCAATTCCGAGATGCCCTCCTCCATTTATAGCATTGAGGAGTGAAAAATGGTAGGATGAAACTTAGCTGAAACTTACCATCAAGGAAATGGTAAAAAATCTTCGGAAAACCCCGCATTAATTTCCTACTGCCCGCTCCTTCCAATGGTAAAGTTGGTTTTTTACCTAGCGCAACTGTTCCAATGGCTAGTTTTCGCAGTTGTGTATTACCCCTGCACTCCCAGCGCACCTCGATAGGTTTGCTCACCTGTGGTCAACCCCTGGGCGTATAACAGGCCTTCCTGCATTTTCCCTCTTTCCCGCGCGTATTCCTCCCAATACAGCTACTCCAACCATATATTCATTTGATCGGCACGGAGGAGTCCCGATGGGGCTTCAACCGGGTTCCATTAACATATCCTGGCATGAGATCATCGTGCAATGTAGCTAACCGGACACCTCCTCTGTCGGTGATTTCCTTTACCATATAGGGACCAAGGCAGTGCTGACAGAACTTCCCCGAGTGTTTAGTAAACTAGATATCGTATAGAAGGACCAATTCTCCTTCCAAAAAGACCTTCTACTGAATATGTCTATCATGCCATTCTTTTTCTCGGGCCTTCTGAACTTGCTGATGAAATTTAGCAATGAATCGATCTTCCTCCAAGGTGACTAGCTGCGTTAAGAATTCCTCCATGATATCGGGCTCCACCATATTCCTAAAGGATGCGATGCACTAGTTAGGGATGATATACTCCATGGGCATAATGGCCTCCTTTCCATAAACCATCCAAAACAGTGTTTTCCTAGTCAATTTCTTGCACGTGGTTTGATATGCCCAAAAGATCGATATGATGCACACATCCCAATCACTTCGATCGAAATTAAAGGTCTTGGTCAAAACCTATTCCATAATTTTTATTAAAAGCCTCTACCGTTCCATTTGCCTGAGGGTGATATGGGGTACTTTTTGCATGGTGGATTTGAAATTATTTAGTCAAAGCTTGTATTGTTTCATTAACGAAATGCGTACCTCTATTTATCATCAAGATCTTCAGACAACCAAACCTAGTTAGAATATGTTCAAAAATAAAGTGCACAGTGGTATCTGTAGTAAAATCCTTCACAGCTTGTGCCTCCGCCCATCTGGTTACATAATCAATTGCAGTGATGATGTAGTGGGCACCTGTCTTCTTTCTTGGTGGGTTGATGGACCCGTTGAAGTCTATTGCCCATTTATCGAACCCCTGCAGGGCCATCAATGGTTGTAAGTGAATTTCTTCCCAACGCGACGGTCTTCATGTCCTTAGGTATGTGTTGCAGGCTCTGTAGTAATCATCAGAGTCACTATGTAGTGTCAGCCACCACAACCCAACTCTTAAGATATTTTTCGCCATATTTTTTCCTATGTAGTGACCTCCTGCTACACCTCCGTGGAATTTTTCTAGAATGGCTTCTCTTTCAGGCTCCAGTACGTATCTATGCAGTACGTCATCAACTCCTAGCTTATACAAGTGGCCCGCAACGATGGTAAATTCAGCTGCATGGGTCACCAACTCTTTTTTCTGTTGTACCAAATATTCTGCAGGTGCCCTCCCCGTAGTTAATAATTGAATAATATCAACAAAATGCTCATCAACCACCTTAATAGAAAAGAGTTGTACATCAGGCAATCCTTCCTCTAGGTTGGTTGGTTCCTCACCACTCTCGATTTGAGACATGTGTTCTAGTCCAACATTTAATTTCCCCGGCTTCACAATTATCTCAAAGTCATATTCTTGAAATAGCAGTAACCATCGACAGATATTCCTGCGCAACACAGGCTTATTGACTAGGTACTTCAAAGATGAGTGATCCATGAACATATTGAAGTGCCCTCCCAACAGATAATGCTGGTATTTCTACAAGGCATACACCATGGCCAGCCCCTCGCATTCAATAGTGGAGTAGTTACGCTCCACACTAGAGATTTTTATAGTAGCAAACAGAACCAAGTGGTCAATGTCGCCCTCCCCGTGCTGTGTAGGGACAAATCCCAGGGTGACCCCTGAAGCATATACATGGACATGAAAAACCTTCACCCAGTCAGGAAATATGAGGATAGGTGCAGAGAACATATTTTCCATGAGTAGTTCCCAACTCTTCTGACACTCCACGTCCCAAAAAAATGAAACGTCCTTCTTTAGCAACTTCTCCATGGGTGCTGTGATCAGTGCGCACCCTTGAATAAACTTCGTATAGTAGCTCGTGTGCCTGAGGATGGAGTGCAGCTGTTTCTCAGTTGTAGGGACTGCTAAGTTGATGATAACTGCTACCTTGGTGGGGTCAACCATCAGTCCCTGCCGATAGACTATGTGGCCTAACAAGATCCCGAAAGGTACATAGAATATGCACTTATTAATATTTAGGGAAATCTGGTGCTTTCTACAGGCATCCAACATCATGTGCATGTTTGAGACGTTCTTCTTTACCGATCCAAATATTTTCCAATCATCCAAGTATACCTCCAAGAACTTGTGAATGAACTCCTTGAATACTATGACCACTACCCATGAAAAGATGGCAGGGGCATTTTTGAGCCCAAACGACATGACGATGTACTAGAAGAATCCCCATTCCGTGGCGAACATAGTTTTTCTGCAGTATTTCGGTCCGATTGTGATCTGATGGTAGCCCGAAAACCAGTTAGTGAATGAGTATGCTTCCTTCCCTCCCACACTATCGAGGATTTCATCAGAGAATGGCGTAGGGAAGGGATCATGAACGCAGGCATCATTCAGCTTGTGCAAGTCGACACAGATTCTTATTTCTCCTTTAGTATTTTTCTCTTGGACCACCATAGGGCTTACCTAATCTCACTGTTCTACTTGTTTGATGATACCTGCAACTAGTATTTTGTTAATTTTTTCCCTGAATTTTTTCTTATACTTGGGGTTCAATCGGTAAGGTCACTGCTTGACAGGGCGTGCGTCTAGTTTTAAAGTGAAGCGCATGACCCCCAGTTCCCATGTAATACCCTTGAGTTCTGAGAATTTTGTAGGAAGTAGGTCCTGGTACTCCATGAGAAGTTCCACAACTTTTCCAATAGTATTGTCATCCCAGTAGTCCCCAATATTAGCTAGCTTAGGTTGTTCTTTTGTTCCAATGTTGACTTCCCTTAGCTTAAGAGGCATGGTCACATCGATGGTCTGCAGTGAGGGTCCAACAACTGCACGTTCACCCTCCGATTCTAGGATAGTGATATTTTTCAGGTCTTCATCACATTCATCCATTGATAGATTGTGACAGTTAGCAATATCCTGCATCTACATATCCCAAGTTGGTGCCCCGCACTCCACGCGCAGGCGTGATTCATCAAATACTAGGGCATATATGTCCTCCAGGGCTTCGTCTAATGCCTTAGTTCCGCCTATAAACTTGAACGTCCCCACAAAATCATCCTTCATGGTCTCCAAGTGGCGGGTGTGATGATGTAGCTCTGCATCCAAATACCATGCAGTGGGGATTGGTCCCATGGCATGAATGAACAGGTGGACCCATTCATCCCCGGTCCTTTTGCACCACACCTCCATCTATGTGGCCAAGTGCTTGCGCGGGTCTCCTTGGCCAAGGAAAGTCTCCATGCATAGGTGAACTAGAGGTTCAAACTGTAGGATCATCATCTTGAGACATTCCTCCCAATCCTGAAATGTCCCCTTATGATTTTCCCACCATCGCGCGGGAGTCACATGCATAGCTAGGTTAAGTGCCCACATTCTTTACTCCCTTGGGAATTTTTCGTCGAATTCTCTAGGAAAATCCCTAATACTACCAGAACCATCAAAGTAAGGTAACTCTCTTATCTCTAAGGAGATAACCGGAATCTCTTCGCGATCGTAAGAAATCGTAGCGTAGATACGTCATGTAGCCGACTCTGCTAATTATCGATCTCCCCATCAGAGTCAGAGAGCCATTCACTGTCTTTCTCGTAGCAAAGAATGCCATCAGTCGTAGGGTTAATCCAATCCTCGACCTATGCAGTTAGTTTATATATGTGATCCATGTCATCTTCTTCGCACATGGGTTGTGTATACCGTTCCCCCCTCTGCTGGGTCTAGATGGACTATTACTCTTATACCGT
Source organism: Pinus albicaulis (assembly GCA_034641835.2). Lineage (NCBI taxonomy): Eukaryota > Viridiplantae > Streptophyta > Pinopsida > Pinales > Pinaceae > Pinus > Pinus albicaulis. Next base: position 368,054,801 of record CM076581.1, read on the forward strand.
CATTCCCAAAAACCATGCTCATTTTATTCAAGTTGATAATGCCTGCCATGTCTATAGCCCAATCCAGTCCTAGGAGCGCAGGATAAGCATCCACATCCTCTACAATTTTAATTACCTCAAAATACGCGTAGACCTTAATCCCTGTGATATCTACCATAATATTTGATGGTATCCCCAACAGTGTGATATTTTGTTGGCTAGCTATGTACAATTGTATAGTATACCATTCCAGCTTAGGTTCTCCCATCCTCTTCACGTCTGTTTGGGTAGGATATTCGCATCAGATCCTAAATCTAGGATGACCTAATCCATTTCATAATTGCCGGTCTACACAGTTGGCCGCATTTCCCGACCAGTGTGTTTCTTATGATTGTAAAGTTTGTGAACATATTTAACTTCTGTTGGAGGGTCAATTTTTTTTGTGTAGCTGTCTATTAGTGCTTGAAGATTTTCTACTGCCTTCTAGTTGCATAGCAACTTCATACATGCATGTAGGAATGGTTTAACTTCATTGTCCGCTTTTAGGTTTTTTGGAGCCTTGGAAGTAGCTGCCTCATCCATGGTAAAGTCTTTGAGAGATTCCATGAAGGTTTCTTTCTCCTTCTATAGGTAGAATCTTTCCTTTTTGATAACATCTTTTCAGATAAGGGGTTTAGATGCAGCTCTTTCCTTAGCTCCTCTAGTAGCAATGTCGCTGCGTGTTATGACATTAATACTAGGTCCCTCATTACGTGGTTTTGCATTAACCCTTTTCACATTCCGCATTGCCGTCTACTGTTTTTCCTACATTTTTTCTATCAATACTAAACAATCTTCGATCACATGATCCAATTGTCTACAATATTTTCAAGATTGTCGTGCAGGGTTCTAACAGTCCCTTGTGAAGTTCCCTACTTCTCCACTATTATAACAAATCAATTTCCTTCTTCCCTGACCTGCGCTTCCACCTCTTCGCCGCCCCCCCCCCATCAGCCTCTAGCGGGGGAGCCTCGTCGTCACTAGAAAGATATTAGTGAAGAACGGTAAGCGTTTACCCTATACAGGTTTCCTCGGTCTATCATTAAGTCATATGTCTGACAGTTGTGTTCGTCATGTCCCACAGATGAGAAAAATCCGCACCATTGTTGCTTCAACTGTGGAACATAGGCACAAGGACGGGGGCAGTGGTTGGTATAATGTAGTCCAGCTACGTGACAGTTAGCACACCATAACGTGGGACTGCTTGGTCTCAGAGACTCTTTAGGGCGCAATGGGTTGGGCCCCCCAGCCTGCATGTAGTCCCCCAGCAGAGGGAACTGATCCTTGGTGTGGGTTGACACCCTGCATCTTATGCACCATACGTCTGGGCTAGCTTCTTTTCCTCACTCTTTCTGCAAATTCTGGATTTCGAGGTGCATTTCCTCCAGATGTCCCTGGATCTACTATAGCCCAAACTGGCCATCGTCTCTTGGCGCAATTTCTGTCTTTATAGCAATCTCCAAGGATTTCTCTTGTGTCTCAATCACTTGCTGACCCATAGGCCCACGCTGGTCAGGTAATATCATGGCGATGAAGCATTCCTTGTGCTGTCTATCTTCATACTTAAATTCCCCATCTCTAATAACCTTCTTTAGCCGTTGATCAACCTCTCATACCGACTCAGTGGGTCCTTGTCTAAAGTCTTTCAAGTCAACCACCAGTTGAGCATAGGAATTAGGTTCTGAAACTGTTGTTTTAAAGCATTTTTAATCTCTTGTATTGATGGATCCACATGTTGGCCTACTTACCCCATGAACCAATCCAGGGCCCTTCCTTCAAAGGCGAGGGATAACTGCACCATTTTTACGGCATCGATAACAAAATTCTATGCAGTCCATACTGATTCCTCTACAAACAAAAATCGGTCCATGTCTTCATCTCCTACACCCTTGAAGGTGGGAAACTTTATATGTGTGGCCATATCTTCTTCCGGTAGTGACAGAGGTGTAAGGGAGTTTTTTCCCTTATGTTGACTCAACGATGGTATAGTTAGAGGACTAGTTCCTATGTGTGCAACCAACTCTTTTAATGGGCTGTAGATGGATCTATCCCCTTCTCGGTTGACTCAGTAGTACTTACCACTTCGTGTTGTACTCTCACTCTGATGAGAGGCCATTCATTCAGTGTGGGTGCACAAAATTCCCTTTTCGCACAGTAATATTTTAGTTAGTAGTGGTAATTAAGGCCGATATTGTTGATTTCTATCGGGTTCACATAGAAACAAGCTTATTACCGAGCCCTTAACCATATAACAACATGTAAACATACACAAATCTACTATGATTAAGCAGATATCAGCAACACCTTCGCATCCATGTGCGCATCAGAAATTATCATCACAAAATAACACAATCACAACTTATTCATATATCATAGACACAATCGCAACTTATTCAAATAACATAGAGGTACCTCAGCAGTCAATAAAACTAGTTCAGATAACATAAAGATACTTCAACATACTTCGTGTTCATTAACGTCCAAAATCCTAGTTACAAACCCAAGTCACAGTATGTGCACACAACCAGCGGGGTCCGCACATAGTAGTACTGAGGATCTCCATGTACATAGCCAGCAGGAGTCCTTGCCCAAAACTACCCAAAATAGATCTCAACAGTTTGTACATAGCATCAATATTACTTACTTCTAGACTCAAGATATCTATCTATCTATATCATCATAGCCTGCGCTATCCTGTGGTCTGAAAACCATAGTTTGCGTAATATAGGTCTACCCTTTAACCCATTATAATACATTGGGGGCTTTGACCCACCCCAAAGCCCCTATGCTAAACTAATTCCTACAACAATATATAAAAAATTCAGCGTTGGAACATATCAAAATGCAGCTAGGGGACCCTATTCCAACAGATGCAATAAAAGAGAAGTTAGAAATGAACCTTCTCCAATATTGTAATGCACTGAAAAAGCTACGGACCTCTATTACATTGGTGGGTTTAGGCCACTTTACAATCACGTCAACTTTAGAGGAGTATATTTTCAACTGTCCATTACTGACAATGTGACCTAGATAAACCAAAGAGGTTTTCCCAAACTTACACTCTGACAATTTTACATACAATTTTTCTCTTTGTAAAACATCAAGAACTTTCTTGACATGACACACATGTTCACCCCGTGACCTACTAAAAATAAGAATATCATCTAGATATACAAGAAAAAACCCATCAAGAAAAGGCCTACAAAGATCATTCATAGTGCTCATGAATGTGTTTAGAGAATTGAACACTCTGAATGGCATCACCATCCATTCAAACAAACCTTTTTTAGTCTTCAATTCATTTTCCCATACGTCGTATTATGCATTCATGACATATTAATAACCATTTCACAAATCCAGTTTTATGAAATAGATAGCATTTTTCAATTGATCTAACAAATCATTAATGTAAGGGAGAGGGTATCGATTCTTCACCATTATTTTTTTTAGTGCCATGTAATATACACACATCCTCTATGTGCCATCCTTTTTTGGCATGAACATGATTAGTTAGCCACGTGGAGAATAACATGGTCTAATGACCCCTTGGCTCATAAATTCCTGCACATGATTCTTGATCTCCTCCATCTCGATAGATGACATCATCTAAATACCAATGTTCGGTAAAGAAACATCCTGATGCAAATGAATCTCATGTTGTATTTCTCATTTTGGGGTAGATCCTCCTGGTTCCTAAAACAACTCATCATAGTTAGAAAAAATTTCACATAATTCCTTTTTATGAATAAGATCATAACCTTGGAAAGCATTATATGTATCTACATATTTTTCTCTCACGATGGCCATGAGCATGCACCCTCTGTTAGAATTCACCAATATCTTCATCTCACCTGCAATTACAAGGGTGGAACTACCTTTGGCATGATGAACTCTAATAATGTATAATACCCCATATTTTTTGATGTGGTATTTTTTCTCATGTCGAAAGGAAACTTCTTTCCTTTCATACAGATATAGACTTTCCAATACAATACCAAATAAATCCAAAGGAACAACATCATTATCTACCTCATCAACTCTTTTGGAAGCAATCACAAATCTAGCTCTACACTTCTTGGTTACATGTATTTTTTCTTTATCGCACACCCAACCAATCGAGTATGGTCTTGGATGATTCTTAGTCTCTAAGAATAAATTTTTAACCAAGTATTTTGAATTTAAGTTTTCTTGAGAACCCAAATCAAACAAGGTTTCAAATTTAGTATGTTCTTAATGACTCTAATATGGAATAATTTAATTCTCTTTTGTTCATTAGTAAGAGGCTAATTAAAATAAATTGTACTTGCATGCAATTCAGAAATAACATGAAGAGAAAGAGTAGCTTGTGTGCCCATTGCTATGATCAATGTTTCATCACTGGAATCTGATCCAAGGCCTTGTTGCACGTTTTCCACCGAATTTTTCTTGCACTTTACACCAAATCTCTTTGGCTTCATCTCCAAATGCAATGGGTCCAAGATGGATTTTATCCCTCCTGTTTCTTGGTTATCCCTCCTCTTTTCTTGACCTTCCCTCTTGTAATGGGTACAAGATGGATTTTATCCCTCCTCTTTCTTGGTTATTTACATATTCTTATCCTTTCCCTTTGAACTTGCCATTATGAGGTTTGAAAGGTGGTTCCTGGACTAATCGTCTCTGTAATTATTGCCCCTATTTTTAAGATGATTCGACTTCAAAATTTATGCATGAATAGTAGTAGGCTCAAACAATAACAATGAATGTCTTCTGTAACTATGTAAAGAACCAATATACTTAGTTACAATCTGAGGTGAATCTAGTGGAATTCCCAAATTCAGTGCTTGTTTTCTAAATTCTTCCATGAAACTTTGCACATTTTTACCTTTTCTCTGCCTTAAATATGTCCAAGCCATTTAGGTATTTTTTTTATATAACACAAAGGGTAAAATTTATCTTTCAATGCAGAAAGAAAATTGTACAAGGAAGAAAGAAGGTTACCAAAAACATTTTTGCCTTGCCACTTTCTCTCCCACCAAACTAGGGTGGTGCCACACATCTGAAGAGATGGAAACAATATTTTTTCCTCATCTTCCTCAATATACTAAATCTGGAAGTAAACCTCAATCGGTCTAATCCAATTGTTAATTTTTTCTCCATTACAATATCCATTAAACATGGGAAAATAAAACTTTACATCTAGTTTAAAGAATGGTTTCTTAGATGTATTTATTTTATTTCTATAAGAATGATGAGAATAAGAGTAATAAATTTCATTGGTGGATGGAGAGGGAGGAGGCTCTTCTCCTCCACCTCCATTGTTTACCGGTGCATGATCATTTGACCCATGCTCCTATGATTTTAGTGTCTTTTCATACTAAGCAAAAAACTTGTCGGCTTTCTCTGCCATGATGTAGAAAACCTTACAGTATTTATGCCCTTCTTGGCAATGAGCTTACTCATCTCCCATGTTTTTTCTCCATTGTGCATGTCCTAATTTAGGATCAAAGGACTTGAGCTTTCCTTCACCTCTTTGGAGCTTGTTCCTTGTTAACATATACTCATGAAATTCACATTGAAAAATACCTACTCTGGTAACAAAATTGATCTAAGATATTTTTCTTAGATATGCATAAATAATTACATATGACAGAGCATGTTTACTAGGAAAAACAAATGCACATAAAACAAAGAGAAAATAACATGTAAAACGTGAAAACACGACACAAGGAATCAATTTTGAGTTCGCCCAATGTGGGCTACGTCTCAGGGCCCTACTCAATAGTGGGGAGGCCTTCTTTCATGAAGTGACGTTAAAGGGAAAAAGTACAGGATAAATTTACATAAAGACACTTATACCTCCAAGTTGGAAGGTGGCCAGAAAATGGAGAGCCCATATGTTGAAACTGACATTGCAACTAAAGTCTTAGTGTGAAAACGTGTAAAAAAAACTATCAATTTGTCAAATTCTAAAAAATTCCCCTTCTACACCCTAGGGAATCTTTCTAATACCCATCAATATTCTCTGGGAAAGGTTCCATATTTTTCCGACCTCGCGGTTCTGTCCTCCCACTCCTTGTCCACTATGCTCTACCCATGCAAATGAAATGATTAAGCTTTAAGTATTGGTCCATCGGCAGATCCACCAAGGGATGGGCCTCTGACACTTTGGTGGTAGAGTCGACTAGGTTGACGAAGCTCAGGGTGTCAAATCCCCCACCTACCCATAATAGTTGTTGGTTTTTGTTTAGTTGGAAAACGGTTGGTCTATGGATCTTAAAGAGCATGGTTATAGAAATGGATAATATTTGTATTTATACATAGTGGCATGTGTTTCTATTGTCAAAGGTTACACCATTAGGTTCAAGGTTCCATCGTTATGTATTGGGTTATATATGGTAATATATATGTGGTCATTCCACCGGGCTTGGGTAGATCCACTATGGGTGCCCTGAAAACCATAAAAACATTTTCATTTTAATAATATGTGATATGTTACAATGCGGGGGTGGAGGGGGGTGGTGGGGGTGGTAGCCTGCCACCCTTATTACTATTATTTTTTATTTTATCAACCCAACTGCACATTTTAAAATTTTCTGATTTTAATGGATATTGGGAAAATTAACTATCCAACAAATTCTCTCGCTCTTAGGAGCCAAGTTTCATAAATTGGTCTCGATCAATTTTTAGAACCCTTAAACCGGGCCCACTTGCCCACTTTGACCATAATTTCGACCAGATCTATGTTCTTCATATGAAATCATATTGGGGTGTTGTTTGTGTCGTTCGAATCAGGGTGACGACCACTTCGATTTGATCTTGTTATTGCTGACATTTGACCTCTTTTATTTTTGAGTTGTTTATAATTCCACTTGTACTTATAGATCCTCCTATATCAAACCTTCCATTCCTCCCCTCCTCCATCCAACCCTCATATGCGTAGTGGTCATCTCCTCTTTTCCACCACTTTCCCTTGCTTTTATGAAACCCCTATCATTACTCCAAATTTTGTAATGTAATTAAGAACACATAACTCTACAGGTGCTAGAAATTATGCTATGATGTCAGACTCTATTATATTATGCAAACTTTATATTTATTAATATAAATTATAGAGTTGACGAAAGGGGAATGAAACTTGATTATGATTCCTTCGGGGGGAGACTTGAAAAAAGAGGAAAAATATACCTTGAGTGAATATTTCACTTTGATGTGATGTTTTTTCTTCCCAAGAAGAAGAAAGGTTGGGAGAATGAGTAGTCAAGTTGTAACCAAACTGGGCTAAAATTTCAAGCAATAGAAGTTAATAATGGAAAAAATAAGACCATGGTCTAGGGACACTTATTCCAAGCTGAATGTTGGACAATATACCTTAGTGGGAATCATTTGATGTGTTTATGGCTACAGGAAATTGGTAAAGGATATGGTTAAGGATTTGAAATGGAAAAAAGTATTTGGGGCACATTTATTTGTGAAAACAAAGGAAATTAGGAGAAAAGGAAGGTGAAAAGTCATAGGTTGCATGTGAGGAGGAAAATGAAGGAACATTATGGAAAATTGAATAAATTAGAGGCTTCATCAATGAAAGGACCTCATAGTATAAGTAGGTAAGGCTTTTGTTAGCCTTTTTTCAGTTTATTTTCAAAATTAGTCTTAGAGAGGAGAAGAGAACCAAGAGGAGAAAAAGATCAAGTAAGCAAAGAAAGGATGGTGAAAGGAAAGGAAGGAAAATATCAAGTAAGGAAATGTTGGAACAAGTAAGTTTTAATAGGAATAGTTGTAGGTAAAATATTGCATGTATGATTTCCTAGCTAATTTTGACATGCATGGTATGTGCATGTTGGTATTTTGTTTTTTTGTGTTGTATGTGGAATGGTGTTGTAAGGATCTGACCATGGTTTTCATCCTTTCCTTTTCATTTCTGGATATCCATGGTGTGATAATATTTATCTCGGTTTTGAGGTTTGGAATTGCCGGAAGGTTTCAAAATCCAGGGCAAAGGTGGTCACATGAAAATTCCCAAAGACCTAGGAATCCATCGACTGGTAATGGAGGGATACAAGGTAAAGCCCGAGGGTGGAGATAAGAAAATTCCTCAAGGATGGTGGAAGAATATGGAGGTATTCTAAGCTCAGTTTCATGATCTTGGGGTCGGTTTAGGTGATATTACAGTATGGTGAGGGTGGAGGAAGTTTAACCTCTAGATTCCCTTGGTTGTTTTGGAGTTTTTTATCCCATTAGATCCCACATTCATTATTTGAATATGGAATGAGGGTGAGTGTCTGAAAGAAATATTTGGTTCAGCCATGTCTATGGTCAGGTGGTATGTGGAAGTCCTGAATCGAGTTGGTTCTTACCTATGTTTAATGAAAGCTAATTTCTCTTGATTTTGATTGTTAAATGTACTTGTTATTATGTGGATTTAATGGTTCCTTTATTGTGGCTATTTATATGTTTATATGATGGTTATAAGCATGGATATATGATTGGTTTTATTCATGTCACTTTTCATGTTTATACTTGTAACTAAAATAATAATGGTTGTAAGACCTAATTAATTTTAAGACAGATAATGGGAGATGGTGGTGATCTTTCTTGTTGAGTATCATATGATTTTTCAATCCTTTATTCTTAGATTTGCATTCATGACCTGTAGGTTTCATATATACCAAGTTTTTGACAGAATTTTGATTCCGGTTGGGGATGGTTAAGTCTATTCCCGGTTTAATTTTTTTTTTATAATAATTTTAATCATGTATTTTATGAGTTTTGAAATTTATAGGAATTTCTGGGCAAAGGATTAACCCCAAACTTGAAAAATAGCCTTAAATTGTGCACTTGTTGGCACAATACTGAGCCAAAAAGTCCATAGTCGCATGGAGGCAAGCTTATGGGATCAAATGGGGGTTCTCAGTCACATGGAAGGCTTGGAAAGGGAGGAAATGATGCTCTATATCAGGGAAAAATTAACTTGCCTTAGGAGATGGACACCTAGAGGGGTTGGGTTTCTACTGGAGTGTCCTAATAAACCTAAGGGAAGTCAGTAAGGTCTCTTTTCTCAACTCTATTTCCTTAAGTTCACCTACGAGGTTGAGTCTTTTCATAGCATCCCCTCATCTCATGTTTACCCTAGGTAAGCTAGTGAAAGTGGGTATATGTGATGGGATGGGTTCATTACTTGTGGTATCAGAGAAAGTTTGTTACAGGTGGTATCAGAGTGAGTTGCACTATCTTTGGGAAAAGTTTGATGCTGTGAAGGTCATGGTTGTCATACATGGGGTGAGGGTATATCGTTGGTGTTTACATCCATGATGGTGTACATTGATGAATATGTTTATGATTATACTATGTACATGCTAATGTGGAATGATCTAGTAGAGGATATAATCCTCCTATGAATGTAAATGAGGTATGGATTTTATTTTGGTATCTACTTGGTTTATCTGAAATGATATACCATAGGAAGAAGGGAATCAAGGATGACAAGAAAAATGATAGGCTATATTTTGTGTGGCTCTCCCTATAGATTAGTTGGTTATAAAGGAGATGAGAATTCTCCTAGTGTGGTATATACATTCCAGAGCTTCAGTGTAGAGATCAGAATTTTTAAGGAATATAATGAGATGTCAGTTGAGGTGCAGGAAAGAGTTGCATGGGCTCAATAAAAGTATATAGAGGTCAATGAAATGATTCTTCAGAGCTTGTTAGAACTGTAGAAACTAGGACAAATAAGGATCGGTAAATATTAGGAGGAAAATACTAATGGATCCTATGATAGCAGGTTTCGGTCTAAATACATGTTGGATAAAGGGGACACAATTATAAGTGGCAGATTATTCGACACACTTGATAGGAGGACTGGTATATATGGGAATCATTATAGTTCTCTTCCAGGAGACATCATCATAGTCATCACTATCATCCTCCTTATAGGAGGGGTGAGTATTTTACATAGGCGTTCAATATATTTAAGCTCCTATGTTCGATTGAGAGATGAAAAATTCAGAAGATGCAAAGGCATGGTTGCCTAGGATGAAACAATTATTCAGATTGCATAATTATACATTGTAAATGAAAGGCAAGATAGCCACTTTCAGTCTTAAAGGGAAATAAGATATCTCGTGGTAATATGTGAATAATTTAAAGTTATTCGGGAGGATGACTTGACTCAGGATGAGTTTGAAAGGCTCTTCAAGAAGAGGTAAATATCACAAAGGTACTATGATGCTAGATCTAATGATTTTTATGATTTACAGATGTGTTTCATGATAGATGATGAGTATACTAGTAGTTTCCTGGAGTTGTTGAGATATGTGCCATACCTCAAGGAAGAGAATAACAAATTTCACTGATTCATCAGTGGGATGTTAGTATCATATAGATACCAGATTTTTTTCAATCAGCCTAGATCGCTACAATAATCCATTCAAAATATGAAACATTTTTATGGCTAGTCAAAGAGCTAATTTGAGCCTAAGCGTGACCTGAAAGGATATGAAAAGTTAAAGGAAGATGCCCATGAAAGCAAGGAATACCTCAGGATGTAGGTGAGAAAATAATGTGGTTCATTGGAAGAAGTTCATCATAATTGAGAAGGGACATGGGTCACGTCCTAGAGAGAAACATACTCTAGGTGATCGTAGAGCACCGTTTCAGTGTTGGATATGTGGAAAATATCATCGCAAGAAGCAATTTTCATTATACCAAGGTGGAAGACCTCAAATCTATAGTGCTCAAGAGGTTATGCAACTGTGGAAAACAAGCAGTTGAATCTCTAGGAATCTATCATTGAGATGGAACGTAAGCTTTTTGATTAATTTATTTCTATTTTTATCGACCCAAGGTCTAATTATATTTATGTTAATCCAAGCCTACTGGATAAGTGTGGCTTAAGAAAAGAAGTGGATGCACAACCTTGGATGGTGCAGTTGGCTACATGTACTAAGAAGAGAGTTCATCATTGGGTAAGATCTTGTGCATTTGAGCTAAATGGTATGCCTACAATGAAAAATTTTATTGTACTTCCACTCGGATCTTATCGCATGATTTTGGGTATGGATTGGTTTTACCTTCACAGGACCAGTTAACACTCCGTAAATTCCTCTAGGTCGAGGAGAGAAATTTCAGAGATAACCACAAAACCACATTTAGGCTAGAATCTAGCCCTTATTGCCTTGGAGATGGCTCGCTCACTTAGGTTTTTCAAATAATTTGATATTAGGCTTGGTATAGTGCTCAATAAGGTCTTAGTTTCAAAGTTTTGCTGATAAGAAAGGAGATAGATCCATTGGAAATGGAGTCATGTCAAATTGATTTTTTTTCAATGATAAAATGAACAGAGAAATATTTTTTTCAGAGGGGAAAGGTAGGGATTCTTGGTGATGGAATTAATTCATTGTGGGAGGGTGAGTCTGAGAAAATGTGGAAACAACACAAAGAGTATAAAACTACAGATAAATTTTGAATGTTGTTTTAAGAGGAAAACATAGATCACATGGTAAAACTAAATGAGATCATCTTTCAGATGAATTATGAGTTAAACATTTGGTTATTCCAAGCATGACGACATACATTCTAGAGACATAAAAAAATAAGAAAAAGATACAAAATGAAATAAGCACAACACCACCAAGATCTTCCATAGGAATCCGTGAAAATCACCTTATGTCTTTCATTCACTGGAAAAAACTTTCAGAAATAAAATGCAAACAAAGTCTCTTTCTATCCAAATCTGACCAACCTTTTTTTGAATCACATTCACACCATAAATACACAAAAATGATTCAGTTCTCACCTGCAGGGGTTGAATTCCTCATTAGAAATGTTGTTTCTAATTTCTGCAATGAAAATATAATTAACTGCTAAATACTAGTGGGAGTTTGAGTAAATATTTCCTATGCATATTTACATTGATTTTTGGGTCCAAATCGAGCTTATGAATCCTTCTATGCCTCCTAATATTTACCAAGACCATGGTAAAAAAATTCAAGAGTTTTTGATATGGAAAAATTGCTCAAAAGGATGACTATCTTGAAATGAAGTGCCTCCCCTGCAATAAAAATGTAATGCCACAATGAAACAACTGTGTTTTCGGAATATCTCCCAAATGGTGAGTGTAACAGAGCTAATTTTTTTACAGAAATTTAATATCATCATAACCCTTATCCAAAAATAATTTGAGCCAAATATCTCTCATGGATCTCTAGAAAATACAAAAATGGTTTTAGATGACGGTGGCTTATTTGTTGAAAACCATGAAGAATTTTGACATTAAATTAAGTGGGTTTATTTATTGCACCCCCATGCATCTCCTATAAAACTTTCATGGAAAATGGGTATGGGGATTAGGATATATGGTAAAAATATGATGACTATGTAAAGCACAATTCTCCAAGCTTATACTACCTATGACTATCATTTGACATGCTGAGGGTATTGGGATTGCATAGAATGGCCCATACAATGTTTCAAAATCATGAGAAAAATTCTAGGCCGAGCACAAACCTTCAAGCCCCAAACCTTCTTCTTGGAGCATAAGCGTAGCGTAGTTGCACAACAAACCTTCATCCACATGACTTGACCAAACATTTAGCTTTTGATTGAGCCAAGTGGCTAGGAGAGAATATTCACTTTCATAAGAACCAATTCATGGCTTAATTCATGGACCAAATTCCAAAACCCATGATTCCCCGTCAAAATTTTATGCCTTGGTAAAAGTGCAGCACCCCCTACAAACTTTATGCAACTAACCATGGTTGATGTAGCTATGGTCACTCCCTCAATTTCTTGATGACTTCAACATGTGTGAAAATGTATTTACGTGGATAATTGCCTCCTTAGAATATTTATTTCAACACACAAAGCCCCCAAATTTGAAAATTTTATCCATATCAAAAAATGTAGCACTAGTTGAAAAAGCACAGTGAATGGCAGAAAGTGCAACAATTGTCGTTCTTGACCATTGTACCATTGCTAATGTCATGAATAATCATGATATGACATGTAAAATGAATCAAGACACCTACAAATTTGTGTTTGTGATGAAAAAACATGGGAACGCAATATTTCTCATGATTACCTTTCGTCACTTGACCCTTAGACCTAGCCAACTAGCTCATGATTACAAGACATCATACATGACTCACTCATGATCTAAGTGTTTAAAAATGACCTTGGAATAACTTAACTCATCGTATTTATACTCCAACGAATATTCTAATGATGTTTTACTCATTTTGACATATTTACAATTGAGTAATGAAAATTTCATTCCAACCTAAGACCTAAATCTTGATCTTCCAGAAGATCATAGCCACATATTTATACATTTGAAAAAATCTGAAAGATAAAATTGATTTCTCATGTCCATGAAAATAGGATACTAACAGGACCAAAGTGGATTTTTATGACAAGGAAATTGAGTGACTAGATGATAATGGAGAAAAAGAATATTGTGGGGAAAGAAGAAGCCTACATCATTGAGGATGTTCATCGCTATGCAGGCTATTCACAGTTGCAAAAACATTTGTGTGATGTTTGCAATGCATATTCCTAGTGACAATGGTAAGGATGTCGAGGATGCATAAATATTGTATAGGTATCATGTATTTCATTGGTTTCATGATGTCTTCCCAGCAAATATTACAGAGTTACTTCTTGAAAGGGAAGTGTACTTTTCTATTGAGTTGGTACCAGGGGTAGCACCTATATGAAAGGAACTTTACAGGATGAGCACACCACAATTAGTAGAGTTGAATTTAGAGTTGAAGGAAACTATTGACAATGGATACATTAGGCTTAGTGTATCACCTCTGGGTGTACCAGTGTTGTTCGTAAATAATAAGAATGTTAATCTCAGGTTGTGCATTGAATATGTTGTGTAACCAGCTCCAAAAATAGAAGAAAAGAGATATCACGCCTTAGAAATAAGCCACTTCGAGGGGGCAACCTCCAATACATTACATAAATGAAAAATTCTTGCATGATAAAATTTACAAAACCTCCTTTCTATATATAGGAGTCCATGGGGCCATAATTTAATCCTAGTGGGGCCACAATGTAATCCTAGCCGACCTAACAATAATAATTTAAGGGCACAATAATAACAATATGGGGGTTACAGGGGTACAATAATAACAATAAGGGGGTTACACTAACAACAATAAGGGACTATACTAGTAATATAGGGACCTAACATGCCCCTCTCCTTCAAAAAGTGTTGTCCTCAATGCTTGAGTAGCTCTGGGTGCTTCTATATAAAATTCTCATCCTCCCATGTAGAATCTTCAGTGGGTAAGTTCTTCCACTTGATGAGATACTCTGAAATTGATCGGTCCTGTAGCTGTCGAGTTCTTGTTTCCGTGATCGTTTCAGGTTCCAATATGATTTTTCCTTCCTCATCAAGTTCTGGCAATATTGTTTGAAGTGGAATATTTTCACCTATATCCTTCTTTAAGCATGAAACATGGAAAACTGGATGCACTCATGAAGAAACAGGAAGCTCCAATTTGCATGCCATAATACCAATATTTTGCAACACCTTGTAAGGACCATAGTGATTTGGCGATAATTTATTATCCTTCTTGGCTTGCTTGAGGGACATTTGTTTGTATGGTTGTAGCCGTAAAAATACCCAATCTCCTACACCAAAACTTCTCTCACTGCGATGTTGATCTACCTGTTGTTTCATTCGATTTTGTGCCAAATTCAGGTTATCCTTTAAGAGTTGGAGAACTTATTGTTGATGGTTGATGTGATCTTCCACTACTTGAACCTTCGAATTTTCCCTTAAATATGATGTGATGGATGGTGGATGATATCCATAAAGTGCCATAAATGGGGTCATTTTTGCTGCAGTATGGAAGGAAGTGTTATACCACCATTCAGCGAGAGGTAACCACTTGACCCATTGTGTTTGTTTATCAGATACAAAACAACGAAGATATCCTTCCCAACATTTATTTACTATCTCAGTTTGACCATCAGATTGAGGATGATAAGATGAGCTATGAGCTAATTGAGTACCCAAACAAGAAAATAACTTCGTCCAAAAATTTACAGTAAAAATGGGATCTTTGTCGCTCACAATAACCCTTGGGCTTCCATGTAGCTTTTGAATTCTATCCATAAATGTAGTAGCAACCGTACTTGCTT
This sequence comes from Pinus albicaulis, assembly GCA_034641835.2. Taxonomy (NCBI): domain Eukaryota; kingdom Viridiplantae; phylum Streptophyta; class Pinopsida; order Pinales; family Pinaceae; genus Pinus; species Pinus albicaulis. Next base: position 368,069,948 of record CM076581.1, read on the forward strand.
TAAATGGATGAGATAATGCACAAAAGTGTGCATACTTGGTAAGTCTGTCAACTACCACCATGATGACACTCTTTCCTTCGGACTTAGGTAAACCTGTGATAAAATCCATTGAAATCTCCTCCCAACGTTGACTTGGACTGGACCTATTTGAGATTGATAAAGATGATGTTAGAATCATACCTTTTTCTCTTTCTTTACAAAATAGAATAAAGAGTTGGTTCAAGAATCTTCCTAATGCAAGAATCTCAAATTTCGAGCACTTCGTCAAAAAATTTCTTGACAGATGGATAATTAAAGTCAATATTTTTGTGATCATAGAAGAATATAATCAGTTAAAAACACATCCAAATTAAACAATACAAAAATTTTCTGACAGATTTAATCAATTTTATTATTCAATACCAGAAAATATTAGACCTCCTCATTATTCATCTCTCTTGCATTATCCAAGTGCCTTCTATCTAGAAATAGAATTTTAGTTAAGAGAAATAGGTTCAGAAACACTTGTACAAATGCACAACATTTTAGGTGGTGTTGAAGTTAATCAGAAAATCAGAAAGGAAAAGTTGAAAACCGAAGAAGAGAAGAAAAACATTGCAGAGGTAAAAGTCAACCTTTTGGTAAGAAAAATAGATGAAATCATAGAAAATATCACTATGAACGATGAATTTTTTGTTCAAAATCACCATGAAGGAATAAAAGAGGTTGATAGCCATCAATAAATTCCTGCTAATTCCAATTATCATAGGTCAAAAAATGGATTTACAGATCAATATGTGGAAGAGGAATCTATCGATTTAATGTGTATGTTTGATGACATTCCTTCATTTAATAATTTGCCTGACTATGATCAATATGATGACAATTATGTTCTTAAAACTCAAACTAAATTTACAAAGCAATCAGTAGCTATTTTGGAGGATGGGAAAATGCATTTTCAGTAGATGGAATACAGAGATTAGCTAACGCAAATCATATATGAGAGTGAGGAAGAAAAAGCACAAAATTTGGAAATAAGTGAAGGTTCTTTACCTCTTTGTTTTTCTTCATTTCATTTTATTAGAAAAAACTTTAAAACCATCAATAATCAGTAGTCTTTAGGTATTGTGATTGAAAACAAAGAAGATAATGAATCTCTTGATCAAGATTTTTGAGTTTCACAAGTACAATTATCAAATTTTATTAAAACATCTGATCAAATGACATATGAAATTTCTTCACCACTAAATTTTGAATGATTTCAATTTTTAAAATAAAATATTTACAATATCTCCAAAGAAAAGGATGAGCGGTCTACAGAAATCTATGAAGTGTCATTGAAACCCATATCCAATAGTTTGTAGCAATCCTTCCAAGATTTTCATGATCCAATAGCTATTGTGTTGGATAATAAATGCAGTCAAAATCTTTCTACTTTAAGTCATTATGAGCTTAAAAATCAAGATGATAAAATTTTCCTCAAACAGACATTTCCAACAGTAGAAATATCATCACAAAGTTTATCTGGAAGTCTGCAGGGTGATAAAGATGAAAATAACATTGCAGTTTCATGGCATCGAGGCCACCATAACAGATGTACATTTGTTTAGATCAGTTAAACATTAGTGTACATATCTTGGAACATCCTTTTGAAAAGCTTCTAGAGTAAACAAAGGAAATCAAGTATTTCCTTATTCTATCATTTGTTGACAAGTTTCTAATAGATTGCAGAATTACAGTTTTGATATTCAACAAGAAAATGCAGAAAAATATATAAAAGTACATAATGCTTGAATGGTTGCATTGGATGTTCCATTTTACCTAACCATTAGTTGGATAGATCATTAGAGTAAATAGGTATGATTTCAGCTTATTTCAACTTTCATTTTTCAGCTAATTTTGAAATAATTCATTCAGATTTGAAGCCAAGGAAAATGCCCTAAGACATTGATGATTTAGCAGTTTGGTTTTAAGGTTGTAGCACCTTTTAGTCTCAGATCATATTTCAGTTTGCAAAAAATGGTGTAAATTCACTTCAAGAGTTTTCAGTCACAACATATGCATGTTTGGGATAGGCTCAATGGATCAGGATACTAGTCGATAGTGTTCTTGACATATCACAATGAGATTCCGTCCCCTTGTGAAGCCACTGTTAGGTTCTTATAACAATAGGATTCATAATTGTGAATTGAATTTGATTAGTCTTGTAAATATGTACATAATTTTCTTTCTGCAATTTTTTTTCCCATATTAGAAAATTTAAAAATGTAAAGAGGGTAAAAGTCCTAAAAGGAAAATCAAAGGACTTGAAAGAAAAAAGATAAAAAAGAATAGAAAAAATGGACCCCAAACAAAAAAGAGATAAAAATAAAACATGAAAGTGATGCAAATCCAAATGCCACTACTATTTACTTTTACTGCAAAATAAATATTATGTGCAACTTTTTAAAAATTCCATAATCTATGATAATTCAAATAGCTTAATCTTGACATTTTCATGCTTTAAATTTCATGTTGTTAGATAGAGCATAAAGATCTATCCAAATAGTTTAATCTTGGCAGATTAGTAGTTAGGTAGAGAATAATAAGGAGCTCAAAACATTAATCTGAGCCCATGGAAGAAATAAGGATAGAATTAGTTACTTTGCTATTTTAAAAATAAAAATGAATAAGGGTTTGCAAGCTCAAATGCACCCATGTAAATGAAGAAAAAATGTTAGGGTAGCAGTTGGGTAGGTACAAGAATTTTTCACAAGGCATGGATAGCACAAATTGATTATCTCATACTTACCAATTCATTTTCCTTGTAAAAATACTCCTTCCCCTTCATTTTGTCCTTACTCCTTCCCTATTTCATTTTCCCCTTGCTAAAAATCCTTTTTCTCTTTTAGAAATCACCCCCTTTGCAAAAACCCTTTTTCAGACTAACTCTGCACCTTCTCTAGCTTAAAAAACCCATTTCTATTACTAATACGCATTCCTCCTTCCCCTTTACTAATTTTGTAAAATTCAAATAAACACATACAAACCCACTTATATAAATTTTGCAGCGTTTATAATATATCAAGCCCCACTTCAAACACTCTTCACTGATACATTTTTAAACCCCCCTCCCTAATTCCATTTCTAACCTTCGCTATTATAATAATCCCCACTTATCATGTTTTAATATCCTGCATTATACCATATTAACCCCCCTAATACATGTCTAACATATCACATCATATTTATTAAACCCCCATTAAATATAGTTCCCTGTAATATTAAACTCCCATATATACATTTCCCAACCCTTCAGTTTATTTCACCTCCGCCTATTAAGTCTCAGGTCCCACCTATCCTAGCTCCACAGAGCTATTTGCCACCTGATCTCTGTAAAACTGATCCAACGGCCATCAAGCCATTTCGCATCCCTGATTTCTTGAACATGAAAATCACCGAGAGCTTTTGAAATAGGTTTTTTAGTTCCTCCGCTCCCCTGCTACGTGGTAGCCCCACGTTGTATCGCATCCTCACTCCCAAACCATTTACCACCTGTCCACTAATGCGAAAACTACTGAAACCGCCCCGCTTTTGTGCGACAAGCCATTCACAAAAGTTCCACTTGTATGCTCATCCAATGTGTGATACATTGCCTTTCTACACCTACGCCATTTGCAAAAAACATGCCCACTCTACACTCCTACAAGCCATTCACAAAATTTCCTCTTTACCGTTCATCCAATGTACGATACATTGCCTGTCTACACTTGCACCATTTGCGAAAAACATGCCTACTTTTCACTGTGACAAGCCATTAATGTTTGAAATAAATTCACCATTTAAACACTATGACATTACAATAAAGCATAAGTACTATTTCACATTATGAGAAAATTCGCAGAGTCTCCCAAAGAAATCCCCATTATCTCATTCATAATCTACCTCTGCGAATTTGCAACAAAAAAGACTAAAAGATCATTACCAACGCAGAATCAAAACATCCATATTCTGGACTCTGTCGACAGAAATACCAATTCAAATGAATGCATTGCTAGTTTCATTCTGACCTCTATTTCATTAACTATTGTTTTGTTTTGTAGGTATATCAGCATAATAAGAAATATGATAATCGGTTGATACTAGTTCACAACTATTTAATATAGATTCTCGAGATTTAAAGCAGAAGTTTCATACAAAGATGGAAAATCAAGCTAAAACCAACAATACAATAGAGAAGGGATAATTTATATCGTAAATTTGTTTTAAGAGAGTAAAAACATCTACAACAGCAACAACGATTTTTTTCAAAGTAACTTTCCAGGAGATATTTTACTCACTATTACATACATTTTACTGCAAAAAGGTAAAAGTAAAAACAAAGCAGTCAAGGTAAAACAATAAAAGTAAACATGGAGGCAGTAATGGTTAAACATATATGAAAATAATTTCACCTGCAACAATGAATTTTATCCGAAGTAAAAGTAAAAATGGTTAAAAGAACAATAAGGTTAAAAGATGAAAACAAAGAAGGAAGGGACATTTTCCAGAAATATCTCGTTTAAGTCATAGTTTTGCAGAAACTATTGTAGAAAATCCAAGATGAATTTTGAAAAAATAAAGGAGGTTTATGTTCCTAAGAGGCCAATATACAAACACCTATCTCACTTTTTACACAGGTATTACATAATGAGAAATACATTTACATCTTCACAGCCTAATTTTCAGATTGTGTGAAATACTATTTCAGACATATTTTTGCAGTGTATATTGTGAACAACTAGAACTTAATTTTGGTAAATTGAGAGATTATTATCTCAATAACATATTTATCTACAATAACCTCTTTTAATTTTTACATATATATCTCAGATTGAGACATACAAAGGTATCACTAGACCCCAATTTTTCAGAATTTCTGGAGCAAAATGCACAGTGGAAGGAGATAGTTAGTGACTTGGAAGCCTCATCATCAACTAAGAGTTGCTATAAAATTCTAATTTCTCTTCTTTGTCACCATAAATCCATAAAAATAGTTCCAAATAGATGCATTAGATTTAAGTGTCCTTTATTTAAGTTCTATCTATGTAATACAGTTTGAGATATTTGTAAACCAATCTTGATATTTTTCCAAGATATTATAGTTTAGAATTTCTATAAATACTTCATAATTTGAAGTATTGAGTGTGGATGAATTACTAAACATTTCTATATCTGTACTATTCTAAAACTAAGGGTTGTTGTACTAATTTCAAGTTAGGAGACTCGATTAAGGAAATAAAGCATGATATTACATGATTCAAGTGTTGCGCTACTACAGTGAAGTATTTTCACTTGTTTCTTTGTCAATTTATTATGTTTTTCATTAATAATTGAATTTGTTATAAATCTAAATGATAAATCCGGAATTTTTATTTCAGAATATGTTACAAGCACTCTGTTTTGATTGATTATCATTTATATGTTTTCCACTAATATCTAGATTAGGGAACCCTTAATTGCTCCCTAGTTTCGATTGACCTCTACCTTTTCATTCATGATCCAGATTTAAGAACCCTTAATTTAACTTTTGTCTAGATAAAAACAATTTTCACCATCATCCTTGAAGATATGAAGTAACTTACCTATCTTGCCCTATAAACATTTCACTTTAGAACTTGATCCTGATCTCACTGCTTGACACATTCACTCCATTAGCCCAATGGAATACAGATCTACATCTATCGATTTGATTAAATTATTTCACCACCAAATAAAATCAAAATCCAAAACATATTTAACCTACATAACTAGCCTAAAATAAAATATAATCAACAAAGAAAAATCATATAGAGAGGGCCTTCTCTGAGCATTAGGAGGGCTATATCCTAAAATCAAAAGTAGGTTTTTGGTTACCTCAGTAAACTCTTTCTTTAACCTTGAGAAATTACTGAGTGAGAATAGAATCCATGCTCAATGGTGTGCTTTGTAAATATCCCAACCAAATTTTATCCTATGAACAAAATATGGCCATAGAATTTTAAAGGAAGAACCTTCTACTATAGTGACCTTTGGGTAGTTTTCTTTTAGGGAGATATCCCTCTCTAGGTTGAAGGACCATATTTTAGCCTAAAATAGGTTCGATCTTACCTTGGGGTTTTTCTTGCATCCATGGTCTTCCCTAAGTGATAACAGTACGTTCAGAAAAATCATCTCGAATCTCAAATTCTAGGTGGAAAGGAAGAATGAGTAAAAACTAGAAGAACTCTTATTGGGATTCCAATTATCTAGCCTTAATATCCATAATTGAACGTCAAAATGTGAATCAAGCTGGAAAATATGAAAATTTGGTTAAGGAAATGGAGGATGAACTTGATCAAATTGAAAAGAACCATACATGGGAACTAGTACCAAGACCTCATGATACAAATATTATTGGGACAAAATGGGTATTAAAAAAAAAAGTAAATGTAAATGGAGAGGAAATTATAAACAAAGCAAGACTCGTATGAAAATTCTATGCTCAACAAGAAGGAATTGACATCAAAGAAATATTTTCACCCGTAGCCAGACTTGAAGCCATAATAACTTTCCTTACATTTTCAAAATTTCATAATTTTAAATTCTACCAAATGGATGTTAAATATACATTTATAAATGGGGACCTAAAACAATAAGTTTATATTAAACTACTTGAAGGGTTCATCTTAGGAAATTATAAAAATATTGTTTGCAAACTCAAGATGGAATTATATGGGCTAAAACAAGCTCCTCGTGTATGGTATTAATGTCTTGAAAGGTATATTCAACAACAAGATTTCACTAAGGGGCCTGCAAATATCAATATATATATATAAATGGATGATGGTAAATTTTTGATAGTTTTTTCTTAGGTAGATGAAATCATATTTGGAACTAGTGAACAATCCATGAGTCAAAGATTCACTTCAGTCACGCAACATGAATTTTAAATGTCCTTACTTGGTGAACTAACATACTTAGTATTCAAGTTCAACAAGCATAGAATGGTACCTTTATCTCGCAGAATAAGTACCTCAAGCATATTTTGAAGAAATATGGAATCAAATACTACAATCTTGTATGCACACTAATGGTAACAAGATGTAATATTAGTTCCCATGATGATTCTCTCTTAGTAAACTAACCAAAATACAAATCTATTATCGGGATTTTTCTCTACCTTACAGGCACAAGACCAAACATAGTGCATGCAATTGGTATTATTGGACAGTTTCAAGCAAATCCTAAAGAAACCCATCTCCATGCAGTTAAGAGAATATTCAAGTACCTACAAGGCACTAAATATTATCATCTATGGTATCCCAAAAATGCATATTTTTCTCTAAATTATTTCACAGATGCATATTGGGTAGGTAATGTTGATGATCAGAAAATTACTAGTGGAGGAGCATTCTATTTGGGACCCCTCTTGGTATCATGGTTCAATAAAAACAAAGCCCCATTTCTTTATCTTCTGTTGAGGCAGAATATGGTGCTATTTCATATTTCTACGCACAAATTATTTGGATGATGCAAACATTGAAAGATATTCAAATAAATTGTTATCAACCTATAACCGTTCTATGTAATAATACTAGTGCCATAAGTATCTCTAAAAATCTTATCATGCACTAAAAAAAACATATTCGAATCAAATATCACTTTATGAGAGATAAACTACATGAAAAAAAGGTTAAACTGGAATCTGTTCCCTCAAACGAAAAATTTGAGGATTTATTTATAAAGCCTCTTCCACGTGATTCCTTTGAATATCTCAAATAGGAACTACGAATTCTCTCTGTTTCATCAATTCATTAATTATTCTGGCATATATTTCCTATTGAGGGGAAGGAATAGATATGTTTTTTTGATATTCATTTTTCTTATATTACTGGGAGTACATCTAATGTAGTAATAGTGAACATGTACAAACTATACAGGCTCAGGGGGTGCTATGGTTATGAAAAATTTAAACATCGTACTTTCTATACGTGGATATTCTAAAGGACAGTCATGTATATACACGATTCATGATATAGAAAATCACGTATGTTTCTCTATGACGAAGAAACAATGGGACAGACTCAGGGAAAGGCTCTGATATGCTTCAGACAATTATTATTTGGCAGTTTGGTCCTGATATTAATTGGTTATAGTATGTTATTGCTTAGATGCTACTTAGAATTGGTATTGCCTTATGATGGTTTATAAGTCATTGCAATATGACATTGATTGTTTGATGACCTCACTATTTGATGAAGATTATTTGATGATCTAAGTGATGGATGAGTTAATGTGATCAGATTTGATAGTCAATAGTTGGCATAAGTTTAGGGGGAGAATTTTCCATGCTTCTAATAGTTCATTGTTGGCATTATGAGTTATTTATCATCCAGTATGGTGGTTTTCATGATAATTATATATCATGGATGATTAAGTTTAAGACACATATGTTGTTGAAGTGTTTAGTGTCACACTTAAGTCTTATGGTGTAGATCCTATATGGTTTATGATAGTTGTTAATGACTATCATGGTATTATTGTAGTATTTGGTTTTTCTTATAAATGTCTCTTGATGTAAAAGTTGCATACAGATCCATGATGTAATCATTGTAATACTTAATCATTCTTGGACTATTTTAATCCCATTTTGAGCATTTTATGTAATATTGAATCAAATATGTAACCCCACTATGCTGGGTGATTAGTGTAAGCTTGAGTCATTAGTGATAGTAAAAGTCATATCTAGCTGAGTCATAAAATCATGTACTTATTTTTATATCTTCAAAAATTTCAGTATATGCTCAGGGTGAGCATGATCATCATTTAGTATTCATACTCAACAAATCAGATCTACATCGCTCATGTCAACGAAGGGAAGATAAGCCTTCATTCAACATTGGTCATATCTTTGCCCTTAATGTAAAGGGGGAAGATAACTTGGTGTTTGGAGAATGTGAAACTTGGTATTTCTAGAGATGTATCTAGAGGTGGTGGTAACCAAACAAAAAAATGGTTTCCATGAAGTCCAGAGGGGGAGATTATTGGCATTATGACTATTGTGTTGTCCTTGATTGAAACCTATTTGGTAAACATGACAACATGATGAGTATACATTTGACAAAGAGATTAGACAAAGAAATATCAGTTCAGAGACAAAGAAATGATGAAGGTAAAATTTGAGGAAGTATGCATAGGTTCTGTGAAGAAAAGTTACATACATATGTGGGTATGTTCAAGAAAATTCATGTGCAGTTTCTGCACCATGGTATTCTAAATATTAGGGGTATTATCTATCATATTGGCCCATAGTATTAAGAATGACAATGGATATTTGATATCTTCAATGAATACCATTAATTTTATTAAGGGATTGTCCTAACATATTGGCTAAGCCATAAGATATATATGAATATAGAAACCAAATTTTCAAGTGTGCATTTAATGGGTTGTTAATGAATTGTTTAATCTGAAATAAGTGTGCACAAGGAGTATGATGAGGGATCATATCTATAATATATGAAATGGATAAATATTATTCTTATGGTTTGATCTATGATGATAATGCTATGATGTGTGTTTGTTATTGTCTATGCCGATATTTGGGTTTGACTGAAGTTTTTTTAAGCAACAAAGGTATGACTTAGTAATTACATATCTGTATGTAGGTTTGCTTCAGAAATATTGCATACATATGCAAATATGCTTATGGGTAGTCACATATAAATTTTGCAGTATGGAAATATCAATATGTGGGTGTCAAGTATGAAAGGTGTGTACATAAAAATAATTTCGTAATAAGGGTCGCGTACATCTTCTAGGGTTTTGTAGTATGAGCTTCGGATATGTTTGATCTATTATGTTATGTTTGTTGTTTTATGTTGATGAAGTCTCTCTTATAATTATTAATGTTTGACAGTAGTGTTTGGGAGGAATTGATGATGAATTAAAGTATTGACTCGTGATGATGCTACTATGTGATAATATGTATTTGGTTAAATGATGTATGTTGGCTTCATTATATGTTTAGGTGATTGATTGAGTAGTACAGAGATATATATTCAAGTATCAATATTTTGAGATCTATATGTGGGTATGCTTCAAGGAAAACACATACATATGCATGTATGAGTAATAAAAATAGAATATATATTATGAAATGTGTCAAGACAAGGTTTGCAGTGACAAAATATGGTTCCAGTGATGAACATATGTGGTCAAGTATTCTGATGAATGGGTATATAGTGATATAAGTTAGCATGGTTGTTTAAAAAATTTAGTTTTATTTTTGACTTAGAGATACAGTTGGTTTAGTGATTAAGTGACTTGATACAGTGTTGGTTTGGATATAATTTGAAACATTCTGAAAATTGATCCATAAAGAACAGAGGATAAGAGGGTTGTATCTCCCTTCGAGTAGAATATGGATATCGAGAGAAGGTTGTATCTTTCTACAAGTAGGTGTTTTCATATTGGTATGAGTCTGCACCAGTAAATTTTATTAATAAATTTCTCTTTATAATAAACGAAGATGACAAAGACGACAGCAGCGGTGGTTTTCTCCCACATTTGGTTTCCACATAAAAATCCATCTATTCATGTGTTTCTTGTGTGTGATGGATTATTCTGATCTTATTTCACATGGTTACTTTTTAATTAATGTAAAATGAGGCACTTATACGCTAGTTCAAGTTAAAAAAATGATGAATTAACTGAAATAATTAGTGAACTAGTTATACTCTACATGAATTCGTCACATTCACATACATACACAGGTTTACTTCATAACAGTCACGTGCATACACATGTTTACTTCATAATATTCACATACAAAAATTTGAATAAGAATAGAAAACTTTACGTAGTTTAAAATATTGATTCAGGGCCCCGCTTAGTATTTTTCATACCACTCCACAGTGACGAATGAAGGTCTATAAGTATCCATTACCTAGATTTTATTTTTCTTTCTTGGAGATAGATCACTATAATTTGGTTCACATATTCCTGGGTTGTCTAGGAGGTAAATCTTGAAGTCTTATAGTTTAGTGACCGATTCTTTTTGGATTCACTTGAGGCTTGGAATGTAATTTTCCATGAAATTAACTATCATTGGGTTGAAATTAGTGTAGACATCTATTTCAAGGCCCACTTTTCCTAGTTTGATTTATCTCACTTTTAAAACTGTTATTGAGGTAAAATATCTTAATAGATTTTAACCAATGTAAGCTAATTTTGTGTTTTCATAAGCAACTTTCTCAAATTGTTTTGTTTATCATAATTATGCTCATTTTTTCCACTTGGTTTTTGTATTGAAATTTGCATATTCAATAATTCGTACATATTTACAAATTTATAGATTATGTTCTCACTTCTAAATTTACCTAAAAAATGAATGGATGGAAAGCACATGGCCTTCATTGGTTACTTATTTCGATGTCCACATATGATGCATAAATTTTGTATGTTTATGTTTTATTCATGAAATTTTTATTTATTTATTTATCAACATGCATAGTTGATTGCGACTTTCTCGGGGGTTCAAGAAATGGAAAACTAGAAATGAGCTAGATTGACCTACAAAATGAATGCATGGAAATTCACATGGCCTTCATTGATTCCTATGATATTCATAGATTGTGATGCATAAAGTTTTTGTGTTTATGTTCTCTTCTTGTAATTTTGTTTTTTATTTATCAGTATACATATTTTATTGTGCCCTTCTCTAGGCTTCCACAAATGGAAAACCAACAAAGGGTTAGAGAGGACTAATTCCATCAGAGTATTTATGGGTAATGAGAAATCAAACATGGATATTATTTGAAATATCAACCTTATATAAAATTACATAAATGCAACAGTAAACATAATATTTGTCACCCCTAGATTTCAGAACAAAGACAAGGTCAATATTAAATGAACAAAACCAGGGGGTGGAGTTTGAGTTTCTATTATTGGGAATTGTGTTTCTTCAATGAATATGATGGAGCTCACCATGGGATCCCCATTCATGACAAAATAAATTGTTCCATATGGGCATGGAAAAACTACATTGGAGAACATAGTAATAGTTTTATTAACTCTGAAACAAGCTCCCACAATGAATAAAATTGTACCTATCAAATATTCTTAGTTGATGGATAAATGTAAATTCAATACCATTAAAATAACTAAAGATTCATATTCTGATGATTCTGTTGGTTCCCCTACAACAACGTGAATTAAATATTTCGAAGGAAGTCAATTTTTCCTTTCATTAAATTAATTGTGGAGTTTTTTGAACCCGTGATATTGAAGATGAGCAGGGGCTAGTGGGTTGCACTAAAAATAAATAAATAGAAAACAAAATTAAATAAATAAATAAGAATAAAAAAATCATCTTGGAAAAGTAAAAAATAAAAAAAATTCAGCTTGTAGGGGTGGGAGATTTAATCAGGCAGATGTTCTCACATTCTCATTTTCCATTCCTTGTAGTTTTGTCAACAAATTTTGTGGAAGAGGATGCCTTTTTGCTACATCATCAAGTATTGTGAGATTCTCCACAAAAAAATATGGCAATACGAGCTAATTTTTATTGAGGGATTCATAAATTAACATTTCTTGCATCGTAGTCCCTCAAGAAGAAGATTTGTTTCATACTGGGAGAGATGTTTTTGAATAGAGGTTCCTTTATAATAATGGTATCATTGGTATTTTTTGATTATATTTTTGGTTTTAAGTGAAAATTGCAGGTAGGCTTCCTTCCTACAGAGTGGACTTGATGATTAATATATTTAGTTAATTTGAAGAAAGTGAATATAGATGATTGCTATAAAGTTTCACCTGCAATAATTACTTTGATGGTAAACATATTAGTGGTATCTCTCTTCCCACTCCATAAATTCTAGTACACATACATAAATGTTGTATGGATTTTTGAAGGGAGCAATGTGGTACCATTGTATGGCACTCCGTTGTACGTTTCTTTGTTGGAGGAAATAAGATAATGTACATAGAGAGTTATTTGAGCTACATACCGATGATTTGTAAAGTAACTCTCTATACTAAACCCACATAATAATTAATCATCTATGAAGTATAAATGCACTTTGGTTTCAATGACCATCTCACTAAGAATTATGTGTAAAATATTTTTTGCATGTTGTACTCTGAAATTGAGGGATTTCGTTTAAAATTTAGATGGTAATTAACATTAAAATTATCATTTTTTAATTTCATAAGAGTAGATCACGAGGCAAATTATGAGGCTTTGCACAAATTTGAGAAGGATTTGATGAACATGACTAGGAGAGGACAACTTGATCTTGTAACCAGAATAAATGATGAAATTTGTAGATGCATTTAGATTCTTTCAAGGAAGACAAAAAATAACATTGTATTGACAAGATAACGAGGTGTTGGTAAGACTGCAATTCTATAAAGGTAATTACCATTCAAAGGTTTTCTAATTGATGTTGAGGAGGAGGATTTATGATTCACCGGTCCATATATAATGAATTTTATTGCGATCCAATATTATAAAATATGCACAGTTGATTTTTAATTAAAAAAATCATTATGAAAATTGTATTTTCTATTTATCATTTATGTTTTAACATGCTTGCTGTAATATTCCTAATTATATTTTAGCTAGATGGAATATTAATTTTTTCTTTTGTCATTTAGATAGATGAATAAGAGGGTAGGGAGACCCATAAATATCCTTATTTGGAATAAAACAACTTCTAATGTGAATGTGGATCATATTATCAGCTAGATAACGCACTCTTAGGTGTGAATAGAGGTTGAAGAATATGGATGGGGTCAAGTTTAACCAAATCAACAACGCTGGTATGGATGTAGTGGGAAGTTATTGAGGGACAAAACAAATTTAGTAGGAGGGAGTCTCTCTGAGAGTAACATATTTAATTTGTGGGACCAAGGGTGAGGAGGGTCACAAAGCATATAAGGAAGGGATGGAAGCCATAGAAGGCATTCTGATTATTGTTTATGTCTTCATATTTTATGAATTTATACACGCTTCAGTTGTTTAGAGGAGTTTGTTTTGCTGTTTCGCACAAGGGTATTTCCGAGAGGAAATCCCACCCTCATCCTTGGCGGACTTCGAGTGCCCACTCAAGAGAGGTTCATTGAGCTTCATTTCCACCATCTGACATCAGGCCAAGCTTCATCCATCATCTACAATGTAGTCTCCTTCAGATATTATGTTATTTTGTAGGGAAGTTGCATTAGAGGGCTTAGAGCCCATGTTTGTAAGTTGGTTTTCCAATGACGGGAGCAACCCTTCATCCAGGAGGCTAGCACGGAGGTTCCTAGAGAATTACTTCCCCATACAACATTATGCCAAGATTTTTCCATCATCTATAGTGCAGTCTCTTTCAAAAACTGCATTATTTTGCAGGGAGGTTGCAGTGGATGGCTTAGTGCCCAAGTTTGGGAGTTGATTTTCTAGTGAGGGGAGAAGCCATTAATCTAGGAGATCTATTGGAGGAGTATCAACCATTTTTATATCAGAAAATCCCCACTTTTTTAGCTTTTTCCTATAGTTATTCTTCATAGGACTGCACAGTCATATGCTCTCCGACATTTTGTGTAGCAGCAAGATTTCATATTTTATGTACTGGGTCATTTCAGGCTTCTTTTTCCTAGATTGAGTGTCTTTTTCCTCAAGAGTTTGCACTAATTTCTCTGGTATAATGTGAAATAAAATGGCTCTATTAACTTCTCCTATTTATTTATTTATGTTTTACTTCATTTTAAATTTTTATATGATATATTCCTATTTTCCCTAATTTGGAATATTACAGTAGTATCAGAGAATAACATTGGCTTAGCCTGTGCAATGCAACAACTATGCCATTAGAAGAAGGAAAGCCTCTCACGGAAAGGGAGAAGTGGTATCTTAATAGAAACTGTGGATATGATTATACAAAACACAAAGGAGACAAATGAAAAACTCCAATATTAGGAGAGAAAGATGAAAAGGAGTTTCCAAAACTTCTTCTCCAAACCATGCAAGATACTTCCTGAGAAATCAAGGATATGAGGATGAAGAAACATAAAGAATCCCCTAGAGTGTTTCAACATGGAGAAATCTCTAGAATTTCACATCACTGGTGTGAAAAAATAGTAAGGAAACAAGTTTCCCAACACTCCATTATGCCTACATTTCTAGTAGTAGGAAATGGAGGTCGAGGACCCCAATAACAAGAGACTCTTGAAGACTACTTTCTAGAGTATGAGTCTCCATCTCAAAGATTCAAAGATAATCTTAACTTTTAGGAGTTTTTCACATCAAGGACAATAAGGGACCCCGAAAAAACAATAACAGTGGAGGGTACATGTAGAACAATGATTTGCATCATACTATGCGTAGTTTTTTTCTGCCTGCTTTTGATGGGTCATCAAAGTGCACAGACAAGTATTGGGTGGAGGAACTAGACATCTATTTTCAGTTGAACCAAGTACCGGATATTGAAGCCATTAAGATAGTAGCACTGCACCTTGAAGGTGAGGCACATGATTAGCGGTTTCAGGTCTTTCTACATTGGCGCATGCCAATGTGATTGCATATTTAGAGTTCACCCGGAGGTTAGTAAAGAGGTTCGATTGAAGAGACCTAGACAGACCTTTTATTGAGCTAGCCAATCTCAAGCAGTCAGGTAATCCAGAGACCTATATCTATAAATTTCTAAAACTTCATGTGATGGTTCCAGATTTATTTGTTGCTATGAGGTTTTATATGTTCATTGATGGGCTAGCAGAGCCTCTGCATGGGTTGGTAAAATCCACTAAGACAAATACACTCCAAGATGATATTGAGAGGGATATAGATTTATAGGATTTATTTACAAGAGCAAGAGCTCCATTTCAGAAAAGGCCCACCATTCATTCAGAGGGGAAATATGTGAAGTTTCTTCCCCCAAAGGACAATCAGAAAAAGGGCCTCTTAGTGATGATGTCTGAAGGGACTTGAGGAGGAGGAACCTTTGCTTGACATGCCAAGAACCATGGGCACGAGGACATCGATGTGCTGCAGGGAAGGCACACTATATAGAAGTATTCTCTCATAGTGAGGACGAAGAAGAAGAGGAGCCAGAAGGAGAGAATTATCACAAAATTGTACTTGATTGGTTGCTTATCAAAAAACTTACTGTAATTGTTTCAAACCACTTCTAACTGAAGATTAGCCTCTTCAGTTTGTGAGGGCTCTCTCAAGGGGGTTTTCTGATATTGAATAATGAAAGTACTAGATGGCTAACTCTATGGAAATTATAACTTATTTTTTTATGATTTTAGGTTGAAAAGAATGCAGTCTTTCTACCATTGGGCTTATCGAGTCAACAAACAGTATTTTCAGTGACAAACTTTCTTAAATATAGAAGCTGAGGCAAATAGAGGTCTTTAATAGAGGAAAATCACACATAAAACATAGGAAAACATAGTCATTTTATCACTAAATGAAGTCAGAGCATAAAGTTATGAATTCTGAGTAATAGATATGGAATCTACTACAAGTGGTAAAACATAAATATGTAGATCAATAAGACATTAAAAATTTCATGAGAATCTCAGGTCTTTCAAGAAGAATGGCACTTTGTCTTACTGATATAGGTCAAATACATAAAAGCAGCAGTTTGGTGCTAATGTTCTCCAACCCCTTACTACATCAATGCTTTGTATTTAAATATACATTCTTTACAACAAGGATGATCTACCTAGTGGCTAGATCATCGAATTTTCCTATGACACTGTTCATAACTGAAATACATAACTTCTAACATAAAACTGACAGCTACACCTTAAAGAAACCATAACCTAATAGGACTCTAATTTTTATTTATTACATTTCTCTTATCCTATCAATGAAACAATTAAATTATGGTTACAAATTAAGTATCACATGCTCGAAAAAGCCATGACATATTTCATCACCACTTTACATATTAAAAACCCTCCTAGATATATGGATCATTACCCTACTTTTTAGGAATGCATGATCCTTATCTTCAAAGATGCTTTGGTTGATGACCTATCTTCATAACACTCCCTTCTAGTCATAAGTAACTTCTGATAAGCTCCCTTGACATACTGGAGGACTCCAGCTGGCCAAAAAATGCTTTTAGGATGCTCAAAACCTCCAACAATTTCTTGCTACCAAAACAGGACAGTTTCGTAGCGAGTTTTGGTAGCGTGCAAAAAGTGACCTATGCATCCATTTAATTTTGTCCTTTGTTGTTCCATGATGTCAATCAAGTCATGACACAACACCACCATGAATCACCCTCCTTGACTCAAACAAAGAATGGCTTCAAGCCTAAGGAACACTACGAAACTGTGTAAAAATCCAGAAATTTTCATTTTGAAAAAAACCTTCAAAAATTAATCTCCTGCTCTAAAAATTTGATTTTAGGCATGTTGTGGGCCTCCTAAGGCATATTCCATATTACCTTATCACTCTTGTGGTGTTTCCTCCTCATTAAAAATCAGTTGAGCAATGGGCTCCTCAACCACTATCATCTTCAAACCTTTCTTTTCCAGCTCTTCATGAATCAGTTCCAATTGTTTCTCTAGGTATTTCACTTGATCCTTCTGTGCCCTGTTATTAGATTGCAAGTGAAGGTTTCTATTTTTTATGTGCATGACCTCTCCTCTTAGTGGTTGATTCTTCTTTGTCAATTTTTCTATATTGTCCAAGGTCTTTGAGACACTTGTGACTTGATCTTCCGATGTCTTTCTTATTTTCTCAAACTGAACCCTTTAAGCTCTATGCTTCTTCGATTCTTTCTTCAAGAATGATATCTCTTCCCTTGCCTCTTTCAACTGTTCCTTAAGGTTTTCAACTTTTGTCTTTTCAATGATTTTCTATTTTCCCTTCTTTTGTTTGATGACCAAAACTTATTTTGCAGGTGAGGAGAGGTCTATGATGCATGGTGGTGGCTGAGCAATTTCACTAACTTTATGAACCTCTTTTTTGCTTTCCATAATCTTTCTTGCATGCCTAGTCATTGGTTTTCTAGGTTGAAACATGAATCCAACATCATCACCTACAAACTACAATTTTTAGCTGTTTTTTCTTTCTTAAGCTTCCTTCCTCCCTCTTCAACATCTTCATCTTGGACAATGGGAGTTTCTTCAATATCAATTGCATGCAAGATGTCCTCTAAGTTACCCTTAACCACTATTTGGCTCCTTGTAACTCTCTTGCTGCCATGTTTGATAACTGTTGGATTCTGTTTTGTAGGTGTATATTTGGGTGTGTCAATATTCTGCAAAGGCTCTGTCTCCATGCTAACTGGCTCTAACTTCTCTGCCATTGAAGCTGATGGAATATCTCTAGGTTTGGAACTCTTTTAGGATTGAAAATATCTACGTCAAAACCACTAATGAATAGAAAATAGGTCCAGACTCTGCCTAATCTCTTCAACTCCTCTAACACCCAAAACTTAATCAAACCATGATGAAAGAGAGAGGTTTCATTTCCTTCTGTTTTAACTTGAACCTTATTTGATGTTTTACATAAGCTTCTGTATAAGTAAAAGGGCAAGTCAACAGATGTCTTACCCATAAAAAGTAGCAAAAGCCTAAGGTGGTAGGAGTAGATCATGTCAAACCTTCCTTCACAGGTGAATTACTTCTGAATGATCATCAACAACTTTGAGTAGTTTTCCTTCATGTAGCTCCTTGGGATAGCATTTGCGAGATCAATTTCACTATGCTCTATCTTGATAAATTATTTGCAGTCCTGCATGGTGAACTTGATGCCTTTAAACCATTTTTCCCCTCCTCTAGGGATTCATGTTTCTACTGAAATGTTGTTTGGTGTCACTGCGAGATTTAACATTCCCACCTTTGAAGCTGATCCAGTAAAATTTTTGGCAAACTCCTTTCAAACCTGAAAATGGCACCCTTGCAATCTTTGGCAGAATTGAAAGAAAACTTTTCTTCTGAACACTTCCAAGGTAGTTGGGCATTCATTTAATAAATTCATGTCCATGGGCTCATATCTGAGGAAGTGACCACCTTTTTTAGTCTTCTTTCTTGCATCCATGGTGAATTTACATCTTCTCAGCCTCGCTTGATTAGTGACACCTGCAACCTTTTAAAATGCCAATAACCAGCTTGGCTCGGTGAAGAAGCTCTCTCCAAAAACTCAATAACATGAAAGGATAAAGCAGAGAATGACAAAAAGACTCAATTGGGTAATTTTTTATGGTTTCTATGACAACTTATTCCCTAATCATGACTCATGCATGCTAAAAACGGTAATAATGACCTCAGGCATGACCTTATACCTTTGAAATAATCCTAACTAACTCGAACGACATCCACCCTAAATCCTCTAATCATGAACTGAAACCTTGCACCGGATTTGACAAGGCAGACAGAAAAACTATTTTTTGTAGCATGGCTAGTTCATTTTCTGACAGTTTCACTATGAAACTATTAGGCAGTTTCGTAGCGAAAACTGCTATTTTACAGTGTAAAATGCTACAAAAAGAGGAAAAACTCGTTAACGTGTCTTTTTTCAAATTTAAGTGCTTGGGAAATGAAATATGACAACAAATGATGATTGATGTGACATGGCATAACTTGAATGGAGGTGGATTGAGATGAAATGAAGGTGGTCTTGAGCCTTAGGATAGATTAAATATGAAAAAATGAAAATTTCCTATACCAACTTGAGACCTTTGATAATGAACTTGAATGACCGTGTCAAGTAATGTTTCACAATTTATTATAAGTGATAATAGAGACAAAAATGCTATGATAATAGGGGAGGATCCACCACCACCACCATGGGGTGGGACTAGAGCATTTGCTCCAATTGGAGGGGTCGTTGCATCTTTGCGGGGGGTACCAAGGTATCTCACTTTGAGATTTTGAGGTACCATTCACGAGTAGAGGGTATCAGTGTTGATTGATAGTGGGACTACCCACAATTTTATTAATGCCTAGTTAGTTCATAGGAGAGCAGTACCCACTGATGATTTTGAGGGATTCTTAGTGTTTGTTCCAAGAGCCCGAACCATGTAGTGTATGAAGTATGTCCGAGCATTTTCGGTAACCTTGGGGACATATAATTTCACTGATCACTTCTCTGTGGTCGACATTCGTTACACCATTTTGATATTGGGTGTGCAGTGATTGATTAAATTAGGGAAGGTCACCACAGATTGGGAGATTTTGTAGATAGAATGGGTAGATAAGAAGAGTGGGAAGCATCAGATGCTTAGGGGAATGCACACTTACCCACCTCAGGTAGCCTCTGCACACAAGATGGAGCCTGATTTGTAGAGTGGGAGCAAGGAAACATCATTCTACTCAGATATGTAATTGACTCTAAACCATGAGGGTGTATTATTTGGAGGAGTTCCACCATGAAGGCCCAAGGACTGGGAGTTGGTTAAAGAGTTCTCACAACAAGTTGCACCATTCATAGATCTAGCTATGAAGAGAGCCTTGGGTGAGTCTAGCACAACACATAGGGTTTTTAATAGGCTCAAGGAGGAGTTGGGTATTTTCCCAGTATTGGTATTACCAACTCTCACCAAACCTCTTGCATTGAGAGGAGATGTTTCAGAAGTGGATGATGACACAATTATGGTGCGAAGGGGCTACTCTATAGCCTTTGAGAATGAGAAGATACTTCCGCATAGGAGGGAGTCTTCCATATATGGAAAGGGGTTTTTTTAATTCATACATGTATTGGGAAAACTTAGGAAGTTTTGGATGGGAAATAACTTCCAAGTGAAGACTAAACCCCATGAACTTCAACCCTTGAGAAAAAATAGCTAGAAGGGAGGCAAACAAGAGTGGGATATTAGTATTTTGGCATGTGGTTTTGGCATTGAGCATGTCAAAGAGGGGAGGAGTGAGATGACAGGTGCCTTATCACAAAGTCTAGCACTGTTGTCATGGTGGAGGATAGATCTATATTGGGAGTCCCAACTATTGGTGGAGTATTCAAAGAACCACCTCACATGTGAAGTGCTTGATTGGAAGGTAATTTATGAGAGGTATAAAGCGATTGATGGAGTCATCTATTACTAGGATCATATGTTCTTGACTATAGATTCTAAGCTCAAGAAGGAGATTCTACATGCAACACATGATTCACTCCTTTCCAGTCACCAAGATTTAATTGGACCTATCAGGGCATTGGGGAGAGATTCTCATGGGAGGGCCTCAAGGAGGATGTGCTCCAGCATATCAGGAGATATATGGTTTTCTTGAAGAATGAGGAGGAAAGAAACTGTTAGACTCCTATACCAATAGGTGTCATTTTTCATGATTGACTTGTTGAACCATGCAATATGTTCAAACCATTTTCTTGTTCCAAAGGTGTTCCATATTCTTAAAAAATCAAAAAATCAAAAAATTTTAAAAAATGTAAAGAGGGTATACCCTAAAAGAAAAATCAAAGGGTGAAAAAATAAAATTGGCCAAAAAAGTGAAAGAAAATAAACCCCACCAAAAAGAAAGGCCAAGGAAAGTGTGCAAGTCTAAATGCCACTACCTTTTTCTCTGATGTAATAAACAAAATAGTGTGCAGCTTGTCAAACTTTCGCCACAATTTATGAAGAGTCAAACTGTTTAAACTTGACTCATTCATTTTTCAATTTCATGTTTTAGAATAGAGAATAAATATCTGGCCAAACAGTTTAATCTTGGCAGATAAATAGAGAGGTAGAGTAAATAAAAGGAGCTCAACAGTTTAATCTGAGCCCTTGGATGTAATAAGTGTAGACTTAGATAGGTTTTCCATGTAAAAGAAAAAGAAGATTGATAAGGGTTTGCCAGTCTAAGTGCACCCTAATAAAGAAGATAAAATGGTAGGGTAAAGTAAGTAGGGTAGGTAGATGTTGTTTCAGAATTACATGTGATGAATGATGGTTCTAAATGTGTTCAATTTTACTTTCATCACAAGTACAAAGGCAGATACTACATTGGAAAAAGTTCACAGCAAAGCAAAGTCAAATTATTAACTTCCCCTCTCATTTTCCCTAAAAATTTCACTAATTTCCCTAATCACTAAGGTATTTAAAGATTAAAGGGGCTCAAGGCATTTCCTTGACTTTTGGAGGGACCGGACCCTTGGCCCAATGATTGAAAAGACCTGAGTACTTGAAATCATCCATTATCACATTCATTCACCTCTCAAAATCTCTTCCTAAGTAAAATTCCATTTTACTTAGGAAAATCCTTCAATATTTCATGAAAATCCCTCAAAATCACTTTTTATTCTAAGTCTGAATGATGAAGGTATTATAATGCAATTTACTTTTCAATCTTCACTTTCTTAGCTATTATAAAGTATTTTGAGTTGACATTGTCCCTTTGTCATATTAACTCTAATTTATATATTAACTCCCTATGAAAATCGCCTTTTCCTATTATATATAAATCCTTTTATAGTAATATCCCCAAAACCCTTATATTATGACTTTTTAGCCAAAAGTATTTAATTCCTATTTATTCAAATCAAAAACCCACATTATATCCCCTTTTGGCTAAAATATAACATTAATATTATTCCCGCCCCCCTACGGTAAATAAATCGCATTGATTTAATTACTGTATAAATAAAAATATATGAAAAAAGCGTTTAAACATATTATATATGTGTTTAAAAATAAAAATAAACAATTCCCGACCATCCACTGTACAAGGGATTAATTAATCCTTATGATTAGTTAATAACCGATCTCTGCCAATCAAAATGCTCCCGAAATGATTAATTCGTAATAAATCACATCGGGCCCTCTTCTTAACTCCCCGCCAACTTCACGTCCTGACCACCATCCGATCACCCGCTCCAAGATCAACGGCTCTTATCAATTCCACTGGCCATCTCCGATCTGAACGTTAACGCGCGAAATGCAAGTGGTTTTCAAATAGTACCCTGGCCACGTGTCGTGTGCTCTGTGGATTCGCTGCCTCTCTGTCCAAAACCGTCTTCCCTCAAAAGTGGTGCGGAATAAACCACTTACCACCTTTCCCCATGACTCATCTGTCATACAGGATGACATCATTTATTAAAATAATAAAAAATTCGCCTCCCCCCATTTGACTTTGCAAATAAAATCAAACGACCCGCATCTTGTTCATTTTTTCTTCTACAGTGAACGACTACATTCCCATGCAGAAAAATTTAAATTCTGACTGTTGAAGTCTGCCAACCATTGTCCTTTTGAAAATAATTGCAGTCAAAGCTTCTCAGAAGATTTTCCACCTTAGCCAGCACATGTTCAAAACGTTGTTTTCTCCAAAAAACAGGTACCAAGATCAGAGGCTGGCCCTTCCTCAGCTGGGATTATTCAGCAGGAATTACCAGAAAATATTGCATTATCATCTAAGGGAAAAGAGAAAGAGGTTGATACACAAGTTAAAGAAACATTCACTATGACAGAACAATCTCAAACTTCCAAGGGACAGGATCAAGTACAGGCTTCTTCTGTTCAAACCAATCTAGTAGAAATGTCAATTTTGCAGAGTCCATTAAATGTGGAAAAGGGAAAAAAGAGAGAAGCTGAAGCTGCTACCCCTCTCACTGGATCATCACAACAGCCTCAGGCCAAGAGATAGAAATGGAATACTCCTCCAGAAGTAGAATCTATTGATGAAATCCTTGATAGTCAAGGACCAGAACAATTGGGTAGTCAAAAAACAGGTTCAGTCAGTGGAGCATCCACTACCTCACAAAGGAAAGAGCTACAAAAGCAACAGAGTATTAAAATACCTTCTTTCAAAACACCAGTTAAAGATGCAGGAGATATAAAGAAGACATTTATCAATATCAAGGCCAAGAATGATCCACTGAGAATTCAAGTATATAATCAATATCCGAAAATGGCTCCAAAGAATCAAGAAAGATTGATGTCAGCTTTTGACATCCAACAGGGAAAAATGTTAATGAACCATTTCAAACCCAAGGTGCAACAACCCCAAACAGCTGCTGATTATATCAGGACAAACTTTGAAGTCCTAGCAAAGGATATTCATCCTTTAGATGAGATTGAGTTGCATAAGCAGAATGGTGAAATGATCTATTCTACTTTGACTGATAAGGCAATGGCAACTCACAAGTTACAGGACTCTTTGGAAAACACTAATACACAATTGCAGCCTGAAAAGGCTTCTTCTCAAGCTAAAGATAACAGGATAAAAACATTGAAAGAAATAATAATTGGTTTGGGTCACAATCCAAAGGATGTCAAAGGTATAGAAGCTCTAATCAAGAAAAAATATGATGACATTGCAGCTTTGAGAAAGCAGTTGAAATTGCCAGCCTCCAGACATCCTCAAACTGAAGAAATAATCAAGAAGAATTTTGAAGAAGAAATGATGGAGTTTATCTTGAAAATGAATGAGCGACTGACTGAAACAGAAAAAGAACTGGAACAAGCATTAAAAGACAAGCAATCCAGTGTTCCAGTATATACAACAGAGGTTATCACAGGTCCAACAGGTCAACCAGCAGAGCCATCACAGGTAAATACTTCAAATTTGAGTACAGAAGAATTAGTAAAGCAAATGAATGACTTGAAACTGCAAGTAACAGAACTTTAGCACACAAAGTTACAGCTTATTAGTTTGGAACAGAAATATGATCTTTCAAAAATGACTGTTGCTGACAAAACAAGAGAAGTCAAAATGTTGGAAAAATTAGTTAAAGCTTTGGAAAGGGATCTCACATTGGAGAAACCTTTAAGAGAAATAAATGACATTATTTGGGATGATATTATTCAGTCAATAAAAAATATTTGGTCCTCAATCCAGATAATATACGAGAAAAATTAGGAAATAGGCCTGAGGAAGCCAATCAGCTTATACAATTTCTAAACACCCAAACCAGACAGCGACTTGCAGATGTGGGTATTCAGGACAGAACTGCAACAATCTTGGAGATCAAAAGAGTTTTTACTAAAAGAACTCTTATGAAAAATTTGGAACGAAGGTGCTTTGACATGCAAAGTGAAATCATTGCTTTCAGAGAAAGGTTTGATGTTTTATTGAATAAAGGGTTCCCCAGCCCTATGGTTTCAGAAGATAAAATAATGGACCTAGAAACTTATGTTAAGAAATTGGACATACATGCTCACAATCTAGCCAGTTCCTCAACCATTTCATCAGAAGCAACATTACCTACAGGAAGGAGTCTTCATGAAAGATTAGAGAATTTATTTTATCTTGAACATGAAGTGAAAAATTTGTTTCCTAATGAGCCTAATTTCTTCAGGTATACCGAGGCTGATGAAACATTAAGGAAGCTTCAACGAACAAGAATAGCAGAAGATAAATGGTGGGAAGATTTGTTGGAACTTTTGTAAAATTTATCCTTATATGAAATTTTGCCTATTTTACCACAGTATAAAGGATAAAGGAACAAACAAAGGTTAAAGAGTATCAGTTCAGTTAAAAGTGTATCAGTAAAAACAAAGAGTATCAGTGAAGCAAGGCAGTTAGAACAAAATTACTGAAGAAGACAACGATGAGCCAAAATATAGGTCCAACCTCCAGCACATTCTCGAAAGGAGGGAGCAGCACAACATCGGTTACTTCTTGTCTTATCCATGAGACCATCTGTCTCTATTTTTATTGTAACTTATTTATGAGTCATCTTAGATTATATCTCGTTTTGTTAAGAGATATTTTGTATGATTTTTTGTATAAATATGCCCTCAATCGGATTATTGAGGGTGGATTCTTAGACTCTGATGTAACATTGAATATTTTGGAATAAAGAGCTTTGGAGAAATTTTTCGTGGCAAAACTGGACAAGGAATTGAGGCAGAAGACTTTTCTCAGGATTCATGTGTCGAATGAAGGATCAATAAGTCATCTCTATCCCATGTTTTAAAGTTTTACATTTGTTTATGATATCATCTGTGTTTCATTATCTTAATATTTAACGAAAATGATTAAATCAGAAAGTACTTAGGTGTAATCTGATTTCAGTCGTTATTATTCTAAATGTTTTCTTCTAAACTGGTTTAAACAGCGAATTCTTAATTGCTCCTGTTTGTCTAGTTCATGCATATTTGGTTATTTAGTAAAGAATACTTAACTGCTCTTTATTGATAATCAATCTATTTCTCTTCTCTTTAATGTGTTGAAAGATTCTTCATTGCCTTTCATCCGTTTGAATTCCATTCCATTCACTTTAGATCTATAATTGTTTCTAGTTTGATTATCTTGCCCTGATAAACCATATTTTTTTAAAAAACTTAAGCCAGTGCAGCCAATCCTTTGACTCCATTATCCCAATGGATTGAAACTACTTCGATCTTAATCTTAGCTAAATAATTCCATCAACCAAATTCAAAACAAAACCCCTGAGCTTTATAACTAGCCTAATACCTCCTAAAACAAAGCTAAATTTTAAAGAGAGAGCCCTCTCTGGATACAGATTGGCTAGATTCTGTATCTAAAAGGTTGGTTTGTGGTTACCTCGGACCCCTTTCCTCTTCTCACAACTTCAAGGAAAATCTGAGTGTTAACAGAAACCACCCTACAAGGTTGTTACAACCACTTCCCTTTTCGGTAGAGAGATGGGAGAGCTCATCTATGGAACTCTTCACTAGCTTGCCAACAATACATGGTAAGGGTTGTGCCTTTGTATTTATCGATCAACTAAGAAAGTATTTTCATTCCTTTTCCATTTATTTACAGTGCATTTATCAACAAGAGCGCAAGCCTCTCTTTAGACTTCATGGTATTCTAGTAGCCAAAATCAGTGATGGGAATGGACACTTCTTTGGGTAGATGATATCTTATTTCGGGTGTACTTAGTTGACACCAAACATTAGTTACCAGCCCCAGGTAGATGAGAAGATAGGGGCAGCAAGCAAGTGATTGGGAAGCTAGTTACCACAATGTGTTCCGGGATAGCAAGGAGAAGAAATACACTTGTAACACTAGAGGGACTATTATCACCCCCCGGTATTTATTATGGTAGTCAGTGTATCTCTAGTTTTGATTCCATATGTTGATGATGTTTTAATCATTGTTGTTGGAATGGTTGGATGAATAGAACATGGATTGGATTTGCTCATTACAAGTAATATCTCCAACAATTTTCATGCCCATGCTTCAATGAGGACATTAGACATAATATTGTTGCCAACATAGATCTCCTACTTCCTTATTATGTGAGCCATTTGGGTTTATCACCAAAGGCTAACTTGGACACTTGGGAGGAGCATCTAAGGGATATATTGATTGGAGGAAATTTGATTCAGTGGAGGATATTATCAGATGTGGATGCCACCAGAGAAGGAGAATAGATTTTTCATCATTCATCCTTGCAGTTGCTTGAGGACAAGAAACATTTGGGAGGGGAGGACTGTAATATTCATAATAAGCATGTTTCGATATCCAAAAACAAATTCATTTTTGTTTTCATGACTTGTGTTGTCTAGTTGTAAATACAAAATTTCAGGAAGAACACTATACTAATTAGAAACCACGTCATGGATTATAGTTGTGGTTATATTTTCATCATTATGAATATTTGGAGCTATGAAGTAAACCCTTGGAAATATATTCTCATTAAAGACCATAAAACCAACCAAGTGGGAATAAATAAAATTTTCCTCGTGTAAATATTTTGGTGTGCAGAAAAAATGTGCTAGGAGTATTTTGTTTTGGTCCATATCATCAATTATGAAACCCAAATATTTATTTTCATTATAATAACACTTATTCCAATTATTATACAATTTTTTCCTTCCACTTGTTTACTGATTATGATTCTCTTGAATTTTTTTGACAATGGAATCTGCACATAAAATGAAAGAAACCTATTAATAAATATATTTTCATAGTTTATAACTATCCAATTTTTAAAAATAATGTTATGAATGCATACCTCTTTTTTCCCCTTGACATTTATCCCTTTTTTATTTAAGAGAAGCACATGGACTGCAAGCCCCCATTATTTTCTTCTTAGGAATACAAATATTGTTCAATGCATTCTTCCATATATTGTAAAATATGAATATTTAATAAAATTACCATCTCATTGAGCGCCTTTTTCATATTATTTGTATAAGTTGTTGATTTCGCATATTGAGAAATTATATGGACTATGTATTGTGTATTTATTTCGAATACACTCTCCATGCTTTGAAAAGAACCCTTTCATCCATGACATTGTATTATTTTATAATGGACCAACCTATCGTCTATAATGCAATTCCGAATAAAATGAGGGATATTTTTACAGTCTTTCCTGGATTGTTGACAAATGAAAATTACGAACTGAATGCAACATTTTTAAAGCCTTTCTATAGATAAATACACTCCCAATATGGTAATCATAATGTGCTAGTGTATATTGCATGAAACCATCTTACATGCTTTTATTCATCGTAAAATATTTGTTTCGTTTCTCCAAATAAAAGTTGAAATCCATATGTTTCAAGCACTACAAGGAAAAGACCCTGTAGAGGATGTTTTTAAGGAACCCCTTATACCCCAGAGATATTTTTCTAGCGGAGGTTACTAGAGGAGGTTGGTGGGCAGAGGTTTTTGCGGATGTTGTTCGTCCAATGTGGTTATCATCCTAAACCGCACCGGTGCACTCAACAAGAGAAAGCACTCGTGCGCACAAAACATTAGCACACTGGACACCATGCACTCCGTACACACCCACCTAGTGTGTCTTATTACTATAGAGCATCGGTGCTTTACAACTCTTCTTCACCGGTGTGTCATAAAACACAGCGCCAAAACAGAAACTGCACGGTGCGGTATTAAGAAACTACACCGGTGCACCTGTAAAACCCCGCTCACCCTAACAGGGTTAAATAAAAAAAATTACGACAAAAAACCATATTTTTCTCTTTTCTCAGTGCTCTAGAGCTCTCAAGAACCAGTGAAATTTATCCTTGTTTGAGCCACCCTGACATCGGTGCTCCCATTGCACCTATTGCACGCACTGCTGCTGTGCATTGCCCACCAATCTCCAACTTGCATTTTGCAAAATGGCGGGAAAATTTTCTTTTGAAAATTATACATCCAATATGCCTCCTCGACAGCCAAATGTACATGTATTTTTCTTGTTTTTCCATAATTAAGCCTTTTATTGGATTAGAATCTCAAATAACCTTAAAATTAACCATTTAAAATAAAATAAAATAAAAAATTCGTGCGGTGAGTTGCAGCCGTTCGGCTCGCACCGGTAAGCGATGCTGCCTCTAAAATTTACAAGAAACACCACAACCAGTGCTAACGGTATCCATACCATTTCCGAGGTGGTACCGAAAGGTGCACCGTGTTATTTTAAAATTAAAAAAAAATTGCGGTGCGATGATTTAGCCGACTGCACCGTTGACCATGTGGAATAGTGACAACGTAGTGCATTGACTAAAATATCCACCCCAGGGTGGGTATGTTCGTCAGTGATTGCATTCGGCATTTTGACAGGGTTGATGTTGTGGCTTGTT
Organism: Pinus albicaulis; assembly: GCA_034641835.2. Taxonomy (NCBI): domain Eukaryota; kingdom Viridiplantae; phylum Streptophyta; class Pinopsida; order Pinales; family Pinaceae; genus Pinus; species Pinus albicaulis. The sequence goes on from CM076581.1 coordinate 368,099,356, forward strand.
AAAAGAGCACACCGCTGACTATGTAATGAAGTGAGGTGGTCGGTGCATTGACCAAACTATACGCGCTGGGGCGTAGCTTTTAGTCAATGCACCACACTCCTAACACCATACATAATCAATGGTGCTCTGAAAATTTTTAGGTGCACCACCTACAGTGTCTTGAATATCATCTCGGGCAATGTCACCAGTGCACGACAAACATAAGATGCACCGAAACTGGTGCATGACTGTTTCTTGTGGCGCACTTACTGTTTTGTTTTTTTTTTCCAAAAAAAATTATATTTTTATATTCCTAAATACATGTCTCATTTAAATTTTTTATTATTATTTAATATGTTAATAATTCAAAGAGAAGAGGGGGAAAAATAACAACAACAGATGGATCAGTATGACATGGTTCGCCCGTGGGAGGAACGAGAGAGGGAGAGAGATGCGTACCCTCACCCTATTACAACAACTACCCAAGGGATCCTAAGGCAGGTAGGCCTCCCCAAGTTCTATGAGGAGGCTACTTCCCTAAAGGGCCATGGTGTGTTTTTGACACATCTTATCCGCAGGTGGAATGCCCACAGACAGGCTTTCCAGGTTGGTCCTAACTAGTGGTACACGCCCACTGAGGAGGAGATATATTTCATTACAAGGCTATCGAGGAGAGGGGTGTATTTTCCCTCATTCCCATAGGTTCCAGCTGGCTGTGTGGCAGGGAACCAGTTAGTGTACTCCTAGAGATACATTGGAGCAGATGTACTATCTCCTTAAGATTTTTAGGTCACTGGAGGTCAGTGACGTATTGGTGCATTTAGTAGTGGGGAGGTGAGGTGCCTCTCACTTCTGATTTCTACCATTTCACACATCACCAGTGATGGGCAACGCATTAGTTGCTCACTTATATATTATGTTTATTATTTAGTACAGGAGCCACAACTTGTCAGGTGGTCTACCATTTTTTGTGGCAGTTCTGTATAGCCTTAGATAGATGTTGTGCTCATGCACAAGGGAGGGTCAACTTCCCTTTTTTTTTAGAGATTTTATTTTTATTTTTTGAGAGGCTTATAGAGACGAGACCCACTTTTTTTTGGCAGCCTCGTAGGCTGATGTTTGAGGCATGGATGCACATGTAGGGGCAGATGATGCCCAAGATGGGCGAGACTATGTTTCCAGTGAGGATATCACATGACGCACTGGAGTTTCTAGCAAGTGTTTATGAGTTGCATCCCTTAATTATGCTCCCCTGTCCTTATGCTGGATTGGATTGGCGAGGGTGTGCCAACATCCTCTTCACAGATGATGAGTCACTAGATTATAGAGGTAGTATTATTGTTTTATTTAAATTTATTCTAACATGTTCTTTCGCTTGTTTTTATTAAATTATGTAATGAAATTGTCTAATTATTGTTGTGTACTTGTATATATTTTACAGACATTGGGTCTTTTGATGGCGAGGACATGCCGACACCACCACATGATGCAGGTGTGGATCCTAATGATGATCAAGGCATGCCAGATACCAAGGATCATCAAGAGGATGGTTCAGAGAGACCTGCTCCTCCTGGTGCACCAGTACCACATTTTTCTAGGTGTGGTCGGCTTGATACTAGATATAGGATGGAGTTGGGAGATCAACTCACTACATTGATTGTGGAGACGAGCATTAGGCCCACTAATATGAGAGAAATATAGGCTGATGGTAGGCTGCTACATATGTGGAGAGGCATTATACGTGACATGTACAGACTCATGTGGCATGTCATAGGAGCCACAACCTTAGTTACACGGCTGAGGAGGACCATTGTACGGTATAGCCATGGTCGAGACACAGCACGCGATCGATATTCCGCAAGAAACGACTCATCATCTCATGATTGTTCACCTCGCGTCGTGCCATATGAGTAGCCTCCACTAGCATCTAGCAGCAGCCATCATGGAGATTAGTCTGGACCATCGGCCACGTCCAGTCAACAGCCTACAACATCCAATAGTACTCATGATCATGAGCAGGCTAGACTATCGACCATCGAGGTTGCACCATTCACTGAGCAAGCCTCGACTAGTACTGCTATTGATGTTGTACCACCAGCTAATCCATGACATTTATATTACAGTTGTATATATTTTTGACATTATTCAGTTATATATATATATATATATATATATATATATATATATATATAGATATATGGTCCACATATTTTATGTTCATGTTTCAGTTGTACTTAATTTATATGTTGGTGATCATCAAGATGTGTATATTGTTAGGTCATGGTAGATATTTTCATTTAATGTGCAGCTTGCAGATAGATGTGTATGTGATAGCATGAGTTATTTGACATGAGATGTATATTTTATGTTTGTGTTGTGATGATGTTATACAATGCTAATTGTGTTGCGTTAGATGATCATGATCACAATGATGTTAGTGAATCTGAATGTGTTTTTTAGTGGAATATGATGTTTGTGTGATGGTTATCATGACCGTGGTGTTTATTAATTAATTTAGTATTAAATGACCATGATATTTATTAAATATTATGTCGTGGTTGTAATTTAAATTTAAATTTTAGTTGTATGTAAAATTATGAAATTGTATTTGTATTTGTAATTGTAATTTTAACTGTAATTGTATGTAAAATATTTGTAAAATTTTAATTGTAATTGTAATATTTAATTTATTGTGAAATGATTGTAATTTTAATTTTAATTGTAATTGTATATCTGACAAATTGTAAAATTGTAATTGTAATTCTAATTGTATCTAAAATTCTAAAATTGTAATTGTAATTTTATGTAAAATATTTGTAAAATTGTAATTGTACTTGTAAATGATTCCAATTCTAATTGTATGTAAATATTTGTAAAATTTTAATTGTACTACAAAGAAATGATTGTAATTGTAATTGTAATTGTATGTAAAATTGTAAAATTGTAATTGTAATTCTAATCGTAATGTAGTTGTAAAATTTTAATTGTAATTGTAATTGTATGTAAAATTCTAAAATTGTAATTGTAATTTTAATCGTAATTGTATGTGAAATTGTAAAATTGTAATTGTAATTGTAATTTTAATTTTAATTGTATGTAAAATATTTGTAAAATTTCAATTGTATTAATGTGAAATGATTTTTTTAAAATTTGTAAATTTGTAAATAATTGTAAAATAATAAATCTAGAATAATATGATTTTTTGTAACATAATAAAGTTTAGAAAATAATGCAAATGAAGTCATGTACTTTATAATTGTCATTATTTTATTATGATCTTACATTCCAAAAAAAAAAGAAATTTATACAGTACGCCATTTCTAGGGGAGGTTCCAGGTTTTTTGTCTAGTGCGCTTATCATCATAACCCGCACTCGTGTGCCTTAGTATTGTACTGCATCGGTGCTTCACAACTCTTCCGCACCTATGCATCATAAAACACCGCACCGAAACATAAATCAAATTCTTACAAAACCGCACCAGTGCACCTATAAAACATCACGCACCGAAACAGGGTTAAATAAAACCTTGTGCGAACTAGGTATGTCATTGAAATATCTTTTCTAAGAGGGAAAAAATATTATGTAAAGTGTAGTATTGGAGAAACCAAGGGTTTGAATCGCGGGCAATAATTTTTCTGAGGATATGATGGTTTGAAAAGACGAGAATTTGAATTTCGGATGAGAAGTTCATAGCAGAGAAAGTGAGTGATTCAAACATAAACATGGAAAAATATGCTTACAGGGATGTAGATGGCTATAGAGCTCGAAAGAGTACAAAAGAAGAAAAATGTTTATAAAAAATATGAGAAGGTAGTCGAGAAAGCTCAGTTTAGACCGGCGATAGGTTTAAGAGGCCTAGTGACGAGGGTAAGTATTTTCTTGAGCATGGTAGAGAGCATTTCATTGAGGCTGGAAATAAGGTTAAGAGGTCCCATGATGGAGAAAGGGAGAGCAAGGTTGATGGAAGAGAAATACCTATCGACGCTTTGGCAACTAGCAAGGTGAAACGGTCCTTCGAAAAAAAGAGTCCTATTCGCTAAGGGATGTCAAAGAGAGATCAATTGAGTCTCTTGAACGGGCTAAGAGATCACATGAAGGTAAAAATTCTCATTCTTACAAGGATGGCAAGGAAATATTGGACAGTAGAGAAATATCAATCGAGGCAGTCAATAAAGCCAAGAGGCACCATGAAAGGAAGGATTCTCATTCCCTTAAGGACATCAGAGAAATATCGATTGATGTTGTTGATCGGGCTGGTAGGTCACATGAAGGGAAATATTCTCATTTCTATAGGGATAGTAACGAAACTTCAATCGAGGTTGTTAATCAGTGCACCATATCTAAAATAGCGCACAATGTGTACATTACGATAAAACATATGGTCTTGTTTTCTTTGATGACCATGCTCACTTTCTCTCTCCAAAATGCATTTAAAAGTTGGGAGTATTGTCCGAGCTTCGGTTGGCTTACATAAAATTTTACCAGCAAAGCTGACGTCGTATAAAATCACATCTTCGTCTTTCAATTGAACACGAATGGAATTTATAACTTGTCTGAGCTATGGTCCTATGCATAACAAGGAATATCACATGGTAGGTACCCAAAAATCCAAATTTTTGAAAGTATAGGTGCATTAGCACTTATCAAAGAACGAATGCCGAATAAAATTCAAACATTATACACTTAAGGATTCCCTGGTTCCTATTGTTATTGAAAATTATGGTCTCTCTGGATGAAACCAGTCAAAAGTATGCTTGTATTATAAATGGAAATCGAGTGACCATTTCTGTGGGAAGAAAAGCGAAGATACTTGTAGCTACCATATTTCCACCTGCAAATCGGTTTCCCATTGGAAAAGCTAATGTAATAGCCCATTTTGCAATGTCTTTCCTCTTCTCAACCCTATACTCATTTTCTATCGGAAACCATTGCCTCCACATGTAATAACTGCATCGTCTAGTAAAAAACCGGTATTATTCTACTAATAAATGTAGAATGAAGGACTCTTTGTCATTGCTCGCAAAACATTCAAGGTTAGTTTCTCATAAAATAGAAATTGTATAAATTTTTTTAAGATCAAGATAGAAAGCACAAAGGATAAAAGAGGAAACTGGATGCCAAGATGAAGGAGGAACTTACAAATGATCAATCAGATCATGGGGCACCTTTTCTTGTTGCAGGTTATGGAAAGGTTCAAGTTTCTATTTCTGAGAGAGGAAGAGGTGTCGTTTTGAAAAGAAATGGTCTAGATATTTTCACATAAAAATGTAAATTTCCAACATGTCTAATTTTGGCATACACACGTAAAAGTAATTTTGGTTCCTTAAGCACAAATTGATGCTAATGTACAGATAACCGCACCGGTGCATTTTAGTTACTACGCATCGGTGCGTTTTAGTTACTACACACTAATTTCATGTTACCAATGGACTCACCAATGTGGTGCAATTAAGTGACACACCGGTGACGAATAACCGCAAACAAAAAAAGCGCAACTCTATTTTCTTTAAGTAAAAAAAAAGCGGCAAATTGAAAAATGGGCAGCAAAATATTTTCGAAAATATAATTTCATAAAACAATTATTTAAATACAATTTTTTTTCATTATTTCACTATTTTCGCTAAAATTTTCAGCGAGAGATTTACAGGAGACATACCTGGAGCAAGAGAGTAGCAGAGCACTACGGAGCAGCGAAATACGTTTGAACAAAAGTATTTAGACAATCAGAATCCAAACCTTTGGTGATTCAAACCCTATAGCATAGAATTTGAAATGATCTCGTGATTAAATTTGATTATATTTTTTACTTTTTCTGCATTTATTTTACGAAGTAGGAAAAAAATTTCAATTCTTTTTCATTTTCAGAATTTAAAAAAAATAAAATCCATTTTTACACTCAACCCTTCATTTTTTTTGTTCGTACCCTTTCTTCTCCTTGTTTCTCTGATTTCAGAATTAGGACATTTCATTTTAGATTAAAATCCAACCCACGAGATGACTTGCATAGTCGGATCCCGATCCATGTCTGCTCTTGCGTGAATTTTTGAAAAAAAATGTTTTTTTTTATGTGTGCGCCCCGCGTAACCTAGCGCACCGCACAAGTACTATGTAATAAAAAATTTAAATACATTTTTTTTAATTAGTATGCCATATCTAAAATAGGGCACCGATGTGCTATGTTATGAGGAGAGCACTATACGGTCTATGATACTATTTTTCATGTGGTGCATTTATAATAGCCCCACGCACTGACGTTGGTGCGTACATCATGAAAGGAGCATCGGTTTCTTGAGATCTATTTTTTACCTGAAAACTTAACAATTTATTTATAAATATATTAATGAAGGATATGGTATAGGTTTCAAATTGATAAAGAAGTGAATGATAAGAGATCAAGTAACGAAAATACTCGTAACACAGCAAGAAAAGAAAAAAAGGCAAGTTCTTTCTAAATTCTTTACAAATAATATGTATTTTTTACTATGTATCATGCAGATCCACAAAATGACGAAGCTCGATCAGATTATTTCTAAAATAGGGAAAGAAGAGCATAAAATCTTGATGGAAAAATTGCAAAAGGATGAATAAGGTGAATGAAAAACTACTATCGATCCAATATGAGTTTTTTTTTTTCTTTTCATTAATAATATACTTAAAATTATTAGATAACATGTGTCAAACAATCTATTAATTGACATATGTTGAATGTTCTACAGGTTCCAACAACTCAGAAAAGGAATTTTTTTCTAAGAAAAGAAAAAAATAGAACATGCAAATGAAAATGAATTTCTCAGCTCATCTGGAGTGGTGCTGGAGGTTAACGAAAGGGGGGAATTTTTTTACAAAAGTTTGAGGGATCTAGTAGAACGAATGTATAGAAGTTCTTTCGACTTACAATACAAAAACCAATCCAATGATTCCAAGAACCAAATTTTATCTAAACTACAGGAAGAGTTTCCAGAGAATTGATCAATAAGACATGTCACACTTTTAATAGCAAAAGCATACAAAAGAAAAGGAATGAAAAAGTAATATTCCTTTAAATGTTTGTCTACAATTATTTAGAAATATCACTTTTGTTATATTTACTTTTCATATATCAATATAAAAATTAAATAGTTTATTGTCATGTTATATTTTTAGGAAGATTATGAAGATCTCAAAATATAAATGAGCTAATATGAGAAATATGCCAGTAGGAATGTCCAAAAAGGTGTACAAGGAGATGGTCAAATAAATGGACAAAATTGCATCGCAGGAGGAACCATCTCAACAACAACGTGCTTCAAATGTAATATGTAATCATTGGATTTTTTGATCATTAGGTCAAATAAATACAAAATTTATCATTATATATTAATTTTCAAGTATTTTATTGCATAAAAGAAAAGAAAATAGAACCCATTCAACACATAAAACAAAACGACAAGGAAGAAAAGGGGTGATATCTAAGTTTGTGAGTAATTGTTACTTCCTTATAACAACTTAACTAGATTTCATTTTTGTATTTTTTATTTATTTTTATAAAAATCATCATTGAATGTCTTCAAGCAAGTGCTAACATACAAAGAAGAACCATCAGACGAATTGATTGAAATTGGGTTAAATATGGGTTGTGAGTATATGTTGTAATATCAGAAATTAATTGTGGAATTTGTAAGCATCTATCGATCTTGTTTTACTTAGCTCCGTCTATAATTAATAGAACAAAAAAATATTTTATATTCAATATATGATTTTTTATGGGGTATAAAACTTGCAGGAAACAAAGTATGGAACTACGCCAACAAATGAAATTTTGAAATATGGCATGGTACATGGTTTTGAAAGAATGTGTATAGTTTATGAGTCAATTGTTTCTATGGTACGTCATTTAATTTATTTTCAATTTACGTTGATGTATATTATTTAATATTTCAATTTTCACTAATGTATATAGACTCATTTTAGTTTATCTTTATGTTTGTATATGGAAGGTGAAGAAGAAGAAAACAATAAACACCGTGACCGAAAAATCATTAAAATAACACAAGTCATGGAAGTAGCTCTAGTAGTGACAATACTTCAAGCGAAGAATGATGATCACTATGTTTGGATATCAAAGCAAGGCATTGTATTTTTTGAAATATTTGTGTGTGAAATGAGACATTTTGTTTAATTTAATGGACATAGTGTCCCAAATGAAAGACAAAGGAATAACAATAACTGTCCCATTTAGTATGACAAAGGCTGTATTATATATATATATATATATATATATATATATATATATATATATATATATATATATATATATATAATATGTTTTAATTTATTCTATTGTGTTCTCTATTGTCATTACTGTGTTTTCCATTGTCGTTCTCAAATGCACTGATAAAAAATTAATTCATATGAATATTGTTATAAAATGTGTCGAATTTTGATAAGTACTGAATTTAGAAAAATCACAATAATTCCACTGTCACAGGTCGATTTTTCTAAAAAATAAAAAATGAACAGCGGTGGTGCGTGTCAGTTACTGTACACCAGTGCGTTTTTATGATGCAGTACACCGGTGCATTTCTACGACCTATTGGTGCTTCACAATTAAGAAAACCAAATAAAACTCTCTGTGTGTTTTGTGCGATACTGCACACCGGTGCATTTTGTGTGATACTGCACACCAATGCGTTTATACGATACTACGCAGCGGTGCATTTGTACAATGTATGGGCACCAGACAAATACCAATGCCAAATATAAATATCAATGCATTTTTCTGATACGACACACCATTTCATTTCTATATGTCTACGTACCGGTGCATTGAGATGACCTATGGGAACTGCACAAATACCAAGACCAATTTGTACATCTCCATGCGTTGTATCACCAGCATTGTGCCCGGTGCGGTTTTATACCTTGACGTCCCAGTGCAGGAACCTTCGACCGCCTCGGGACCACCGTCTAGATGACATGCACTAGTGCGTTGAAATGTTAGTAGTGCACTGATGAAAAAAAATCATAATAACCTCCGATCGCCTAGTTTTTTTAGTTGTGTTGAATTTCCGTTAAACGCTCCGCCAAAACCTCTGTAATCATAAACAGATTTTGTAGCAAATGTTTCTTTTTACAATTTTGGCCAATTTTATAACACTAAGAACCTCATTTATAACCTTCACTAGAGGGTCCTTTCCTTGTAGTGAAGAAATCCTTTCGACAACATTAACATAAAATAAGATCACCAATAGAACTTATTCTTGTGAGATATTTTTTCCCAAGCCTCGTATAACTGGACTATTTTCGATAGATATGAAAATGTCTACTCCTACTCCTAGATATAATATTTTCTTGCAACGTATCCATCATTATGATTAGCCTCTATAGAATCATTTCCATCATCAATAGGAGGAATTTTTCTCTCAATATAATGATTCTGAACATAGTTAGGAAATTCATCAGCATCATTTCTTGGAAAACATTCATTATCATCCTCACTTGAAAGAAATCCTTCACTACCATCATATGTGCTTTTGAAATCCAGATTCAGAAGAAATTATTCACCATATGCATCTATGCTCTTCAAATATTCCCTTGGAGGATTCAATTCGTCACCACCATGACTGCCTTTGAAATACTCACTTAGATAAAATTCATTTATTTACATTTGTGCCTATAAAATTATCATTTTCAACAAACTCTTCATGCTCCCCTTCATAAAAATTTCTCTCATAATCCTTAGGATTAGGAATAAGTGGAAAATATGACTCTCCATTCATAGTAAAATTATTATTTGCAGGAAATTATTCATCCTCACATTCATCATTGCTAGTCTTATAATCCTTAAGATTAGGACGAAGTGGAAACATTTAATATCTATTTAATTGAAATTATCTATCCTCCCCTTTGTGAGTAGTTCTATCATAATCCTTAGGATTAGGACTTAATGGAAGCTTTGAATCTCTATTTACTAGAAATTCTTCATCATCCCCCTACCCTTCATCAGTGGTCCTCTCATAATCCTTGGGATTAGGACTAAGGGGAATATTTGAATCTGTATTTCTTGGAAAGTATTTTTAACATCCTTGGTGAAAATTCCATGTGATAAATGTTAAAAATAATTACCACGGTTGATGGGACATGTATTCCAAACTAATTTTTGGGAAAGACATCCTAGTGTGGGTGTTCACATTGTTTGTTATGGCTAAGGAAATTGGAAAAGGATACGGCTAAGGCATTAGAGAGGAAAATATATTTTTGGACATGTTTATTTACAAAAATAATGAAAATTACGAGAAAAGGGAGATAAAATGTCACATGTTGCATGTGACGGGGAAATTGAAGGAAAATAATGGAAAATGAAGAGAATATAGGCCTCTTCTATAAAAAGGATTCTGACAATCTATTTGTACCTTTTGTCACTGCATTTTTTGAGCTCTCTGATTATTCCCTTTATCTCTCATACTCTTGGATACTTCGAGTTTTATTGGATCACTCTAATAGAGTGTAGATACTTGGTGATTTGGAGCAAGAAGGAAAAGGAAGAGGATGAAAATGTAGGCAGACATCGAGATCAACAACTATTGAAATATTTTATTGCACGCATCGAGTTTCATGTCTGTTTTCCTCGTTGGTTTTGGCATGCATGGTGTATCCATGTGGATTTCTTAGCCTTGACATTTCTTGGAAAGCCATGGTATTGTGGGTATATTTCCATTTATTGTTTTCTAGTTGGTTGTCATGAGTCCCTTAGCATTTGGGTCGATTTATTAGCTCCTGTAAGCCTTAGTTGGACAAACGATCTGAAGCCTAGCTGACAATTGTTGGTTGTGTTACTAGCCCTGGAAGCCTTGGTTGGAAAAACACTATGGAAACCCTAGGTGGATTGAATTACTAGTCCTAGAAGCCCTAGCTAGACAAACACTCTAGAAGCCTTGTAATATTTTTGGTTGAGTTACTAGTACTGAAAGCCCTAGTTGGAACAAACAATCTGGATCCATGGAGAAGATTGGATAGAGACCAATCCTAGATGGTTGTGATGTGTGACCATGAGGTGGAATCACTGGTTGAGGGTTGATGTGGTTTGGACTCTGGAATCCATGGATTGATTTTTATTGATGTGTTTGATTAAGTCCCACATTATGCTTGGAATATGGCATGGAGTTGATTCTTTGAAGTGAAACTTAGCTCAACCAATCTATGGTCGGGTGGAATGGGGAAGTCCTATCTGAAGATTGGCTTTTACATTTCGTAATGAAGAGACTATTTATCTGATATTCAATATTCAATATACTAGTTTATGTATGGATTATCTTGCTATTGAATCCATGATATTTCTGTTATTAATATGTTGGTTATGAGGATGTATTCGATCAATGATGATGTAAGTCTTTATTCACGTTTTTCCCAGTAAATGAATATACTATGTATATGTGGTAAAATTGACTGTATGATATCTTATGATGTAAGAGAGAAATTCTTCTTAGCCATTCTCAGATAGGGCAGAGACCCATTTGTTTAAATATGTTGTTTCTACTTGTAGATGTTAGATTTGTGACATGTTTGATGAAATCACTATCATGGCTAGGTGTGTTTGGATGAGTTCTAGTTGACGTGATTTCTTATCTATGTTTTTATCATTGTTATTAACCCTCTCCTAAAGTTACAAGAAGTTTTAGGAAGTGGCCTCATCTTAGGGGCTAGAAATTTGGAACAAATATCGAAGCTACAGGCAAAATTTTTTTTGTTTGGTCCCCAACCGCTATCTTGACAATTATAGCTAATGGCTATATTGTCTAAAGCCAATCCCTCACCCTTAAAATCTTGTGGCTCAGCCTCAAAGGGGATCAAAATCAATCCCCCCAGGGAATAGGTCCCTTGGAGGTTGGGTTACCTCTTGGGGATGTTAATTTTGAAGTGTAAGGTGTTTTTTTGGTGTTATATTTATTTCCACTTCCTCACAGTCATCTAGGAGGTTGAATCTCATATTAGTAACCTCTCATCACATGTTTACCCCAGTTGGATGGTTACTTAGGTAAATATGGGAATACGATGTTATAGAGTGGTATAAGAGCATGGTTCAACTTTCGGACTTGATGGGTGGTGTGTTGGTCATGATTTTATATTGATTGCTTATGTTTTTTCATACCTATGTTATGAAAAATAGGATATAACTAATGGGTCATATGGCAATAGGTCTAATAGTAGGCACAAGTAAGAGAGAGTTGATATAGTGAAAGACGACAAGTTTTGGACACTCTGAATAGGAGGAGTGACATGGTCTATTTTCCATAAGAGTTTAAAAAAGAAAAACCACCTACATTTGATGGAGATATGAAGAAACCATAGGATGCAGAGGCATGGTTTCTTGGCATGAAGTAGTTTTTAATATTGCATGATTACTCAAAAAATATGAAAGATAAGATAGCTACATTCACGCTTAGAGGTAGAGAAGAAATTTGGTGGGAAGATTTGAAGAATGCAAAAGATATTTATGAGGATAATCTGACTTGGAGTGAGTTCCAAAGGCTATTAGAAAACAAGTTCTATCAGAGAGATACAACGATGACAGGGAAAATGACTTTTCTGAGTTCAAGATTTTTATGTGAAAAATCCTAGATCCAGATTCCTACTACGACAATTCTAAATTACTTCTTGTATTATGTTTCATAATTATTTCATTACTGTGAAATATCAAAGTAATTTTTGGAGGAGTCTAAAAAAAAAATGCCGCAAAATAAATATAAGTGCTGAAACAATATGAACAAAATATAGTGAAAAACATCAACATGTGACACAGTTATTTTTGGACTAAGTCCCTAGAAAAACCCAACTTCAGAAAATCGGTACAGTAGATTTGAGGGTTTGTATTATTAAGCAAAAGAATCTTGAATACAACTAGGGTGCCAATATCTGAAAACCCTTCAGATAAATCTAGATAGAAAATATAATTGCGAGGTATACCTCACTCTCCAAGTCTCCAGCTAATCTAAAACAACTCTGGTGAATCCCTCACTTCCTCTGCATGATTTCCTACGCTGGAATTGGGTAAGTCTGCATGGGCAAGCTTGAGGAATTGTGTCACCCCTTTATGCATCTGATCTAGATAAACTGAGACTAGATTTTGGCCCTCCTAACTTAGAAACCCTTGTCTCTAGATATCTCTGAAAGGAATCCAAGAGTCACTTCGATGTTTATGCGTGATTTCCTGTAGGATCTACATCACCTCTTGAGAAAACTGCATTGTCACTCTCTGTGTCACTGCTTCCTATTTATGAAATATACTCGTGTTCCTTCTGACCATTCTGTGCTTCTGCCCCTCTCTAGATATGATCACTAAATCACAATCACTTAGAAAACCCAACCCTAGTGATTTTATTATTGATAAAAAGTTGTGTCTCCTCACACAGATTTGAAAATTCTCAATGGCTCAAGTGTCTCAATGTGTTTTCCATAGGCCCCTCACCCTCCTTCTTATATTCTTCTGTTGAACCTTCAACGGCCAGGATTAAAACATAATCAAGGGCTAAGATTAACTTGGAGGCGATCCATGAATTTATCTAGAAGATTCAGGCTTATTTTTATTAATACCCTTTAATTAATTAGTTTCCCTAAATTTAGACTTAGGAAAACATTAAAAAATGATTAATTAATTTAATTAAAGCATCTCTAAGTGGAATTTTCCAAAACCATTTTTGGGATTTATGGAATACATGTTTCCAAAACCATATAAAAAGTTACAAGGCTAGAGCACATCTGATGCTATCATAAATCAACAAGGATAGCTACATTCAGGCTGAGAGGTAGAGTATAAATTTGGTGAGAAGATGTGAATAATGTCAGAGATATTTCTAAGGGGGATTTGACTTGGAGTGAGTTCAAAAAGCTATTGGAAAAGAAGTATCTACCAAAGAGATACTACAATGACAGGGTGAAGGATTTTTATGAGTTGAAGATGGGTTCCATGACATATGAGGGGTATACTAGAAGGTTCTTGGATTTACTAAGATATGTACCTTAGCTCAAGGAGGAGAAGGACAAGATTCAAATATTTATTAGTGGGTTTCCAATTGCATTCAAAGATAGGATCTAGTTTTACGAGCCCAAATCATTGGAGGAAGAAATTTGGGAACTCAAACATTGTTATGTACAATCAAAGTGTAGATCAGAAGCTAAGATAGATTGGAGAGGTAATGATAAGAACAAAGGAAAAAGGGATAAGAAGCGAGCAATGACTGAAGACACAAGTATCTAGGAGAGTGTTTCCGCACCTAAGATGTTAAATACATTTGGTAGAGGATAGGGATTTCGATCAGAGGAGAAAAATAAGTATGAGGCCTGGAAGCCTATACAGTGTTGGACTTGTCAGAAAGATCATGGTAGGAGATATTTCCCACAACATCAAGGTGGTAGGCCAAATATCTAGAGTGCGTAGGAGGCACAGACAGTGGGATAAGTTGGGCATGGAATTCCTCATATTTATGAAACTGTGGAAAATAGAGAGGAAAATCAGCAGGCTTCTATCATTGATATGGACGTGTTGAAGCCTTGAAAATCACTGCTTCAAACATTGGGGGATAACCACCCGGTCGGGACCTTGGGACAACTCCTTTTTCGTTTGGTGTGGTGGCTCTGACTGGATTGATAGGACAGCTTCCTAATAACTTAAATTGGTTGGTGATGGAATGATTGGATGAATGGAAAATGGGACTAAATGACTGAAATAAACTATCTAATCTAATCTATAACTGATAAATAATTCTAAAACTAACCCGGGTATCAAATATGAATACAACTTTAAAATTGTTTCAACTAAATCAATAACCATGAAAATGTATTATAATTTAATTGAAATATGTAGTATCAGATAATGATAACTCTGTTTAAGAAATTAAACAGAGATAAAATAGCACATTGTACTCATCATTTTATATATCATTTTCATATACTGTAAAATATGAATATTTCTACACATTTAGAAATGATATGTTTAAAGAAATATTATAAAACAAGTACATATAAATGGTAGTAAATTTTAAAGAGAATATCTCATAACATAAGAAAATTAACAGTGAATAGATAGAAATACCATATCCATCTTGATACTTTCTGATGCAATTCGATATCCAAATCCAGCAACTTCAATGTAAAACAGACTCCAAGATACATAAATGCAATTCTTAAAGGCAATTTTCTATAGAACCACCAGATGTGATCCTTTATAAAAATATAAGATTCAATGGAGTACAGAAATGTAATCTCCAAGTCAAAATATTACAAATTCAGGACCCCTTTCTAAATGCATGAAAGGGATTTAAATAGATACTTAATAAAAAAAATAACTAAAACTATTCCTACAATCTATTTAATTAGAAATTTAGAAAAAAAATTGTGATCTTGAAGTGAAACCGATTCATTGATTTCTCCTATGTTTAATGTACCCAGATGGTAGATTTTGAGCATATATTTCACTTCTGTTGGATGAATTAGCCTTGAATGTAGCTGCCCAGTATACGTGACATCAGAGAATTCAGGAATGATACAATGAATAGCATTCGAAAGGAATTTGATGGCCATCTGTTGGCTGTGTGGCTTGATTTGATAAGTCCACATAATATCCCATGAAATTCCTTGAATTTTTCTAATCTGTTGATTCTTATTGATTATTTCTTCCTTCCACCTGGAATCAGCTTCTTTTACTTTTGGTAATATGCCTGGGGTACAATCTGAGATCAAATTAGTGGCATACAAGATATCATTAACCAGTTGTGTAATATTATTCATCATACTTTTAGCTCTTGATATGGCTCTTTGTAATTTCATCAACTATTGTTCCCATTCTAAAAATAAAATTTCCATGTGTCTCTCCTCAATTCTGGGAAGACTAGCTTTTCTTCCCTGCTCTGTATCCTGCCATGAAAGGAACTCAGAAATTTTATCATCAGCATCATCAATTTCTTGCCTAAGAGTGACTACTTCATCTATCAAAGATGATGTTATTTCACACAAAGGCTCAGCTTGTGTCAATTTTAGACAAAACTCATTTAACTGCTGAGATAGCAGTTTGTTTGTTTCAAGGGCTTCATTTTTGAATTGCTCTAATTTAGGATAATCCTTGAACTTGTCCAATGCTGATCGGAATATTTTCTCTTGTTCAATCTTTGTATTTTTCTCACTTTGCAGAATATTTTGTAGCTTTTCTACCTCTTGACTCAACTGTTGTTGTGTGTTCAAGGATTTTTCATCAATCTTCTTCTTTTCAATGCTAAGCTGCTCTTCTAGCTGTTTAGATTTGAGCTCCTAACCTTGCAATTGTTTTTCAAGCTGAACAATCTTTTTTTGGTTCTCTGTGGCCTATTCTTCCAACATAGCTATCTGTAAGTCTTTTCGTTTCATCAACTGGGAGACTTCAGAAGCTTTTTCTATAGCTTCAGCACTATAGGCACCTGCATATAGAGATAATTTATTGAGATCCTCAGATGGATTCACCTCAACATATTTATAAACAATATTCATAAACTCCACTTGGGATGTTCAAAGTGCATCCTGATCAGTTATTCTCCTCTTCCTCTGCTTTCTCACAACAACCCTATGTTTGGGACTGTAGAATATGTCTAGAGGAGGAATTTCCTCTACTTTCAACATAATTTCACCTGTAGGATTTTCGGGAATGACTTCCATATCCTGATCTTTCAGATCTTTAACTTGGGCATTTTTTTTTGTCCTATTTGCTGGGAAAACTGCTCATATTGGCTTAGCAAATGGGGAGAAACTATAATTTTAGCAGATTACACTACTTTTTCAGTAGTTTCCTCTCTTCCAAGTTGAGAATCTGGATTATTGCTCATATCTCCTTTCACTATTTGTACAATAGGCTTACTGCCTGTATCCCCTTTCTGAGTATGCACATCGGTCTTAGTACCTATGCTTTCCTTTCCTGTCTGAGCTGTAGATTACTGATTAATATGTACATTGAGTTTATCATTAGTATTCTCTTTCTGCAAAACAGGATTAATTCCTTGGACTTCCTTCTGTGTCTGCACATTGGCCCCACTGGTACATGTTTCTTTGGCTGCTTTATCAGATGCATCCTCTTTTTCCTTTTGCTGTGTTTCAGATTCTTGCACAGGAATTCGTAATTGATCTAGAGGAGCTTTGAGCAGTCTTTGGCTTCTAAACAACATGAATTTATCCATCTCTTCATTCTGAAATTTATATTTGGCTAAGTCATAAACTTGGGACAAATTATCAGCAGAAACAAACAAATCATCAAACTCATCTGGTTCATGCTCAAATCGAGCGATTGAAACTGAAGTGGTGAAATCAAAATCCACCTTCTTTGGGTCATATTTCCTACCTTGGACTATAGAAAGTTTAAGATCTCTTATTTTGATAACCTCCTTCTCAGCATGTGTGAAGTTATTAAGAGTAAAATCTCCACAATTAAATGGGAAGGCAGGCCACATCAATTTCTTGTAATTCTTAAAAGACCTGGACATACCTTCTACTGTTAACTGATAGGAAATCTCTTGTGCCAAAAATTTATCAGGAATATACAATGGTAAAATATAGGGTTCTACAATGCTCCCAAAAATTCTAACATTTGTAAACTTCTCTTCCCCAAGCTAGTCACCAATCTGAGATAAATCAAACTTAGCTTTTTTAGAAAGCTTGGGAGGAAATCGGCCAAAAATAGTTTGATAAATAGGGATGAGGAAACCGTGACAAACTCTATAAACATGGTTTTTAAAATTCCCCTTCCGCAAGAACTTATGGTAAATATGGGCAGGAATGGGTTCTTTGGGGGTCCATCTCCATCCTAACATGGGAAATTCAGAGTTGAAACAAAGGGCATCTAGAATATAAGCTCAAAAGTAAAAAGGAGTAGTATTTCCTCTGTTTTTGTCCTTCCTATACTCAAGAATCCTATTGGCTATCTTATCAGAAAGAATGACAGGCCAATCTATTATTTCGGAATTTACAAAAGAATGGATTAAAGGTACCATTTGTATAGAGAACCTAACTGAATTGTCATTTCTAAATAATCTGCACATCATTTCTACGACGTAACAGTATGGAGGCGAAAGGGATTCCACTGAGTACATACTTGATGCCTCATTTTTGTGCTTTTCTGGAGCCCTTCTCCATTCTCTAATCGGCTCTGATTGATTTTCATTATTTGTAGAAAATTCTTGGATGAAGGATTTGTTGTAGATTTTCTACGGGTCCGGAAGGTGGTACATTACTTTAATTTCCTCAGCTTTAAATAACCCGAATGTTGCTCCAGAAGCTGAAACAAAAGTCCTGTTCTGGATGGCCACATTGTAAATCACCCACCGAATCACATCATAGTATGGGAAAATGTTTGCTCGAGATGCAATTCGGTGCAGGAATGAATTCACAAGTGCTTGAAGAGAATTTTCTGAATCAGACTCTGAATCATCCTCATCAGGAACTATTGCCTTCACCACAGTGACCTTAGGCTTTTCCCTTTCAATGAGGTTATATACCTCTTCCCAAGATAGTTTTCCAAGACCTTCGCATGACGTATCTATAACCAGCTTAATTTTAGTTGGTTTTTCTTTAGGTACCATGGTGAAAACAGTGGATTTTGCAGCGACAACAACGTTTTCTTTCCTGGATCTCTTTGACATTTCGGTATCTGGTAATGTTTCCCTCACTCTGCGAATGAAAGGGTTGGGTGTTCTTTGGTTCTACAATGGAGGAAAAGCTTTCATAAGTGATAGAAAGAGAATAATGAAGACAACTATATGAAATATCTATTCATTGATTTTTATTTATTAATCTCTGTATTAAACTTAAATTCTCTCTTTAGAAGTCACACTCAATGCGTTTGAAATAGAATAAATAATCATTATTTGTTTGATTTTCTATTAATAACAAACGTACAATCGGAGTTCGGATTTTTTTGAATTGAAAACATAAAACTTTCCGTTTGAATCATGCGATTGCGATGGATAAATAGCATATGCGCAATGTAAAATATGAAGCTTAAGTATTAATCACATCTTAAATTTTCAAAAGGGATAACAAATAATATTTCTTGATTTTCTCCGATTTTCGATTGCGATGATATATATCGCATCGGCTCTTTTCAAAAGAAATGAGTTACAAATGATGTTATCCGATTTTGCGATTGCGATTATAGTGGGGCCCATCACATCAGAGATTATAATATCATGAGTGAATATCGCTTGTTTCTCCGAAATGCGATTGCGATTGATCACATCACATCGGAGTCGCACCATTGATCAAATAAAGAGATTTCATTTGCGATTTACGATTTGCGATGGCGGTGGGGCCCATCGCATCAAAGATTTATAAAACAAGTGCATTCTATACTGCTCTTCCGAAATGCGATTGTGATCAATAGCATCACATCGAAACAAATATAAAAGTTTAAAACCTTTGTGATTTGTGATTGCGATTGGTTAAATCACATTGGAGTTTTTGAAAAACAAATATACAACTTATGATATCTCCGATTTGTGATTGCGATTACTGTACATCAGACTTTTTTCCATTCAAATACCTTTATGTAATAAAGTGTTTATATTTCATTGTATCGAAATTTTTCAATATTGTATTTGTTTATGCACACTTGCTAATAAAGATATGCAATATGTCTTTCTAACAATGAACACTTATTTCTAATTCAAAAATGATCATATTGCTTCTAAGTCTTTTATTTCTATCTAAAAAGAAAGACGAGACCTATTTCTAAATGAAATTTATTCTAAAAATTTAGAAATGGGGAGGGTTTTTGTATAGTACAACAACTGGCGATTCACTGGAAGAAACAGTTATCTCTGAAAAAATAAAATAAACACTATATTTCTAGTAAGTAAAATTTTTAAAGATAATGAAAACCACCTTAAGATAATTCAAATAAAATGTAACTATGAAAAAGAATAAAAATTGCTTACAATTTATTTCTAATTCCTTAAGAATATAAACATTTTTGGGTTATCTCAAGCTTTGATTGGTTCATAATAATGAATTAAGTGGACCTTTCCAAGTTTAGCTTTTGTGATATACTCTATTGTCATAGGCATTGCCTCTGCTGCCAGCAAACGTTCATAGTCTCGACAGGGTTACCTTTTAACCATCAACCATTCATTATCCCATCCAACTAAGATTATGACTCTTTAAAAAATAAATTCATAAGACATATTATCTCATTTTTTTTGTTTTTATTTATTTTTAGTTTAAGAGCCATTGTTCTGGTTTGGTATCCAGTTAGTAACAATGCCATTCACTAGTTGTAATTAAACTGAACAAGTTGGCTCGTGATGAGACCCCTTGTCTTACTTTTATAATCCATTACCCTATTTTGATATGCAGTGTTGGTAATGTCAGTTTTATTACTTCTTATGATCATGGTAAGCAAGCTCGTGATGAGACCTCTTATCTCTTAAATTTTGCCATATAATTTCTTAGAATTACATTCTAAAAAATCATAACCTAAATGGATGGGGTGAAATAGTTGTATCCTTAAGAATCAATGGATGACAATTTTCAGAGTTTTTTTTGTTTGCTAAAGGTTGAAAAGGTCTTTAATTTTTAAAGATAACCTTTCTCTACTTAATAAACTTAAAATGATTTACATTTTCCTCAAAGTTTCAAAAGATCATGCAAATGTTTTGAACAAATTTTCAAAGTTTAACATTTTATTTTAAACTATCCAAAACTGTAATCATTTCCCAAAAAATTATTATTTACACAAAAATAAGTACTAATAATATTCTTCCTAAGACATTTTCTAATAGTAAAAAGTCAATTAGAGACTATTAACAACCTTTATTTACAAAACAAACAAAAATTGCAGAAAGGAATATGTACAAGTAAGAAGGGGTTACCTCCTTATGAAAAGAATTTATTTAATACAAGCCCATTTACATGAAGAGATTCTCTCTTTCCTATTAAATCTTGGAGTATGAATGTATATGAGCCTATCTTTTCAGCAATCTGAAATGGTCCAAGCCACATTTTCTAAAATTTGGTATGCTTACCTTTTCCTTCATGTGCTTTATCTCATTTCAGAACAAGATCACCAATTGACAAATTTTTTGAGCCAGTGGAACTTGAATCAAAAGAAGATTTTACAAGTTGTTGATGTTTTTCATGAATATTTTTTTGTTTCTCTCTATCTTCTTCTAATTTAAGGATTTGATCAAATCTCAACTGAATAGATGAGGAAGGATTTTCTTCAATAAATTGCACTAGAGCTAATGATGGGAGAGCTAGATTTGATGGTATCACAACTTCTTTTCCATAAACTAAATTGAAAGGTGAAGTTCCTATTGGAACTTTAAGAGTAATACGATCAGCCCATAGTGCAAAAATTAAAGACTTGCGCCAATTCTTTTGATTTTGATCAATGGTCCTTTTAATGATTTTGATGAGACTTTTTTTAGTGGATTCAGCTAAAGCATTACCTTGTGGATAATAATTTGCTGAATGTTTCAATTTAAAACCTCTTTTGATTGCAAATTCCATTATACTATTTCCAGAAAAATAGGATGCATTGTCGAAGACAAGAGCGTTAGGTACACCAAACCTGGTAATGATGAAATGATCGATGAAATCAATAATTGCATCATAATTGGCTACCTTTAGAGGAATTGCTTCTACCCACATTGTGAAGTAATTTGTTGCTGTAAGGATGTATTTGTGCTATTAGGAAGAATGAGGTACTATCTCACCAATGATGTCAAGCCCCCATTGCTCAAATGGATGCTTAATTTTTACTGGTTGTAAAGGAAAAGCTGGCTTCCTTTGTCTTCCACTAGCGGTTTGACAAATTTTGCACTTCCTCACATAATCATGTGTATCTTTGAAAAGGTTAGGCCAATAATATCCACCATGGATGATTTTGTGAGTTGTGCTATCACCTCCAAAATGACTTCCTGCTGGTCCATTATGTAATTCCTGCAATACCTTTTTTTCTTTAGTCTTTTTAAGACATATTAATAGGATTGAATCATAATTCTTTCTGAATAACACAACATCAATGATTTCATATTTAGTAGCCTTCAATCTTAAAGCACATTTATTCTTATAGCTGAGATTAGAAGGAGCATACCCATTTTTCAAGTAAAAGATCAAATCAGCATACTGTGATTCAGAATCTGCAACACTTATCTGACTTACTTGAATAGCATTATCTGGATCTTGATTTTCTGGTATGTTGTGAGCTCCTGCTAATAATCTGCAAAAACCTTGACCTCTAACAATCTTGACTGGCTTAATATTAATAATATATTCTTGCAAAGTTGTGACCCAATTAGCCCTTTTTTCTCCTACTTCCTTTTGAATTAATAATTGTCTCACTGCAGAGAATGGGACAATAATTTTTGTATGTGTTTTTAGGAGAAAAGGTCTAAAATGTTTGATTGACTTAAACACAACAAAGGCTTATTTTTCTACATCGGAATAATTCATCTCAGCTCCTTGCAGATTCGAGCTGAAGAAAGAAATTGGTGCTTCTATTTGTTGGTCATTGAGCTATGTTAAAACAACAGCATAGGATGTTTTGGTGGCCAAAGTATACAGAATAAAATTTTTAGAAAAATTAGGAGTATTCAATGTAGGCGCGTTAATGGTTGCTTGTTTGATTGCATCAAAGGCTTCTTTCTCTTTATACCCCCATTTGAATACTGAATTTTTCTTAATCATATTCTACATAGGTAAAACAATTTGAGAAAAATTGGGAATGAATCTTTTTACAAAATTAATCTGCCCTAAAAATGATTGCATGGATTTTTTGTTATGAGGTAAAGAAATATCCTAAATTTCTTTAACTCTGTCAGGATCGATATATATACCATCTTTTGACACAAAAAACCCTAAGAGTTTTCCTTCATTGAGAGCAAAGAAGGATTTATTTGGGTTTAAATAAATTCCAAACCTTCTACATCTTTCAAATATTTGTTTCAGATTATGTAGATGATTGGATCTCTTCTTTGAATATGAGGTTATGTCATCAAGATAAATAACAATTGATATATTGATCAGACCCTTGAATGCTATATCCATGGCTCTCTGGAAAGTAGCTCCTGCATTTATTAAACCAAAAGGAATTTTTTGATAAGCATAAGTTCCCCATTTGGTTTTGAAAGTATTTTTTAACCTATCATCTGGATGTACTAATATTTGATTATAGCCTAAAAATCGATCAAGGAAGGACATGAGTTCAGAACTAGCTACCTTTTGGAGTATTTTCTCCATGGTTGGCAATGGAAAATTATCCTTTTGGCATGCTTTGTTTAAATTTCTAAAATCAATATAGATTCTAATATCACCATTTTTCTTCCTGACAGGTACCATATTGGAAACCCAATTGGAATGCCTTACAGGAAAAATGATTTTGGCTTTCAAAAGTTTGTTGAGTTCTGTTTTGATATGAATTTCAAGATTTGGATGAATCTTTTTTAACTTCTGTTGAACAAGCTTAACATCAGACAGCATTGGAATTGTGTGTTGAATCACAAAAGTATCATAAGTCTTTAAGTCTTCATAATTCCAAGCAAAGACATTTTTATACCTATTCAGAAGTTTGATGAAGGCATTTATTTCGTCTAGAGTTAAATTGAGTCCTAGATTAAATTTTTGAGGTTTAGAGTTAGAGCCAAGATTTACTAATTCAAACTTCAAAGTAGAACTTTGAAGTTTAGCATTAGTAACTTTCTTGAATCTGTCTTTAATATCATATAGATCCTCCAGTTTAACAACAGATTTAGGAATAGGATTTTTAGTACTTTTTCAAATAATTTGCAGATCATGATCATCTTCATCAATAATTTGTTCATCATAGGATTTCTCTAAAGTCAAGAAATTCAATATGTCCTCATCGTGGTAGAATACTCTCCATTTCATGATATTCTCAGGAACAGATGGTCAGAAAATCAATTCTACTAAAAATCTATTAGGACTACAATCTTCAGCAGGAAGGAGTTTGGATACAACATTAGCTAACAAATTAGCTTATGTGTTTTGATTTCTAGGAATAGAAGAGATATTAAATGCTAAAAATTGAGTGGTAAGGTCTTTCATAAGGGTTTGATAATGTTTGAGATGTCCTGAAAGACAATGGATGGTATTCCTTACTTGTCTTATGACAATTTCGGAATCACCATATACTTTCAAGTATTTTACATTTAACCCTATAGCTTTATAAAGCCCTTGAATCAAGGCTTCATATTCTGCAGTATTGTTTGTGCATTCAAATTATAGTCTACATGATAGCATGGTTTTATCTCCTTCAGGATCAATTAGGATGCATCCTTCTCCTGCTCCATCACTAGATTTTGATCCATCAAAATATAATAACCAAAATAAATACTTATCTACATGTTTATCTATAGATGTATCAGAAGTATTAACAATTCTAGAAGAATCAGATTGCGAAAAATTTTCAATTTGCAAAACAAAAGTATTTACAGAAAAGGGTGATTGTGGTGCAGTAAAATTCCCAAGGAATGAATCAGTAGAATAACCTCCAAGAATATTGTTGTTGAAAGATACATGTTCATTTGGTTGTTCAAATTCAGTAACAGCGTGCGTCATGTGTTTTTCTCGCTCAATTTTGATTTGATTTGGTTTTCCTTTGTAGGGAAGCCACATATGTGAATAATTAGTTGCGATATAACCGTTAAGCTTTGCAGCCCAATCCCTGCTTAAGACTAATCCATAGAATTCAGGAATATCTGCAATTAAAATATCAATTCTTTGAACAATCCTAGGATCATAAGCTAGTCTAATGGTAACTGAATTGATTTCTCCTACAACTTGAACTTTAGAGCGATCTAATTGTACAATGTGAACTACAGACTTTTGTGGTTAAATATTCAATTTCGCAGAGACTGAAGTAGGAATTATATTAGAGGATGCTCCAGAATCTATCAAACAATTATGCAAATTCTTGTTGTAGATTTCATAAGTCAAGAGAAACAGAGGTGTCTGAGAATTTGATCTTTCTCCAATAAGAATAGTATTTGTGGCATCTACTTTGTATGGTGGCTTACCAGTTCCTTTAGCTTCTTTGGAAACTACACCACTTGGTAGAGGAGCAATAGGTGTAGAATTTAATTCTTTTAATAACAACTTTTTTTGATTTTTAAGTTTGCTGAGTTCACGTAAAGAAATGTTCGCTCTAGTCTTTTTCATGTCTTCAACAATGTTATAATCCATAGGATATGATACCACCAAAGTTTTAGATGTTGATGTAGGAGGATTAGAAGATGATGGCTGATTCTGAGTGGGTAAGGGAGAAGCTTTCTCTGCAGGAGATTTGTCTTTGGTACTTGGAGTTGTAGTTTTCTTCATAGGAATAGATTGAATAGGTTCTGATGTAGATTTGCTTCTTGTTCTATTTCACTGTCCGAGTTAGGGAGAATGAAATCCCACATTCCATGTAATTCAGCTATTTCCTCTTTCTCTTCTTCTTCATCTAATACTGGAGGAGTATATTCTTCTTGTTCTTCTTTTGATTCAGCATTGGAAATTGAATTGGGAGGTTTAGATTCAGCTTGATTTCTCTTGAAATTTCTGAATGGTCTCTTTATAGAAGTCTCTGCTACTTGATTTTTAATCTCAGCCATCTCATTAGACATGGTTTTAAGAACTTTCTGTAAGCCTTCCATGTCATATGGATCTCTTGGTGTCTTTTTATTTGAATCATCCTTAAAAGTGACTTTCTTTGATTTTCTTTCCTCAATATAATTTTTCTTATTTAGAGTAATCATTCATTTTTCAACTGAACTAGCTTCTTTCATATTCTCAACTAAATTAGGTTTTGTAGCTCTATCTACAAAAATTTCTACGTTTGAGGGCAAAGCATTAATATACCATTCACTTCTAACCTGCTCACTAGGTTTAGATGTTGTACGGATCTTATTCAAGAGTTTATTGAATTGAGAATTAAAATATTTGATGGGTTCTTTGGGTTGTGTCTTTAAATTGGAGAGATCATTGATTAGGGTAGATATTGATCTATCATCTCCATATTTGGTTAAAAATTTCTCTTCGAACATATACCAACTTGTAATAGAATCTGAAGGTAAGGAAATGTACAAGCATCTTGCTGTCCCTTGCAAAGTATAGGGGAATAATCTGATTACAACATCTTCATGCTCTACTGCATTCAAATTTATAGCAAGCATAAAGTTATTGATGTGTTCTTCCACTTGTATACCAATATCCTGACTAAATTTTGGCAGCCATTTTTCAGGATGATCAGGTAAATCATGTAAAGGTGCAGCCATATTTACAGCTCTTGGTCTAGTCCATGGTCTCTGTGCCATTGTTGTGATGATGATTGAAGAACTAGAAGTGACAACTAGTGTATGAGTAGTAACAGTTTAAGTAATAGAAGAGACAATTGGTGTTTGGACAGATGTTATTTGAGCAGATGATGATGATGAGACAACTGCACTTTTCTGATCTAGGGCTTGGGAAACAGATTATTGAATTTGCGATGAAGAACTAATATCACTCTCTATTTCCGATGGGGTTCTTCTTGTTTTAAATCTTCTGGGTAAAGGAAATTCCTATACCAATTTTTTCGCTATGTGACCTAGTGAGAGGTCTGGAAGAAACAAATTGTGAGATAACACTACCTTCAGATATTTTAGACTCTTCTTATGATAATGAGAATCCTTGAAGTTTATGAACTAAAGTCTCAACTTCAGGAAACTCAGGAGGTGGATTATCTGATTGAATTGAGACTTTGGTAGTGGGTGTTTGAATACTCTTATCAATTTCTTCTCTAGTGATTTGAGATGTGGAAGAAATTGAAGAAGGTGATGAGGGTGAGTTGCTCTTAGAATGGCCTATAGATTTGGATTTATTTGCCATTCATAGCTTAGGTCCTCCTTCTAGCGCCAAAAATGTTGAAGCCTCGAAAATTGTTGCTTCAAACATTGGGGGATAACCACCTGGTCGGGACCTTAGGACAACTACTTTTCCGTTTGGTGTGGTGGCTCCGATTGGACTGATAGGACCCGTTTCCTAATAACTTAGATGGGTTGGTGATTGAATGATTAGATGAATGGAAAATGGGACTAAATGACTGAAATAAACTATCTAATCTAATCTATAACTGATAAATAATTCTATTAAACACCATGTAAAACACACACATGGTGTATAATAAAGAATAAACACACAACAAGAGACTACAAATATCAGTTCATATACGGAGGCTTTTATTTTTCCATTATACATGATGTACATTTATAGTACAATGGTGTGACTCTTGGTTTCACATTCCAAGGTCACTTGGACTCCATTGTGACTTTTCACATTCCACACCTACCCATGTAGGATCAGGTGTTCCAACATCCCCCCTTAATCCGAAGGGGTATGTGTGAGTCCAAGAAAAGAGTTGTAATACAAATCTGCAAAGTATACATGGTATCACTTGGGCTGAATCAATTCTCCAAAATGTTGGAAAAAAGAGGTGGTTTAAGGATGACCACCAACACTGGAAAGCAATACTTGTTGCAGTTCCCGAAACTCTTCCAAAACTGGCAAGAAGCTGAAGGCTTCTGCTAGAGGAATTGTCCCTCATAAAAAAAGGGATACCTTCAACCTAAAAGAATGGAGGTCTACTACCTGTGATGGTTTTAGGATGACCAACAACTCTGGAATGCTTGAATCATTTCTTGGAACTCAACTAAAGCTGGAAAGAAGGTGAAGGCTTCTGCTAGAGGAAGTGTTCCTCATATATGAAAGGGAGACCTTCAACCTAAAAGAAGGGAGGTCTACTACCTGTGATGGTTTAAGGTTATCCACCAACCAAAGATGATGGTTTAAGGTTATCCACAAACCAAAGGCATGCTCATGGGCATCCGTGTCTCTGGCTACATCTCTGAATCTGGAATGACGAATTGTGGCTCAGGCTTGCTTGAACTGTTGTGTCTCTGGCTACAACTCTGAACATGGAATGAGAGATTGTGGCTCAGGCTCGCTTGACCTGATGTCGAAGCTTGTACACGACCACCATTTTCCCCCCTGTCAGGGAAAAGGTGAGATGATGGCGAAAACTCAACTGCAAGTTTGCTCAATATCCGCGAACAAGTTCTCACATGTGTCTTAAACATCTTCTTGGCTGCTAATGCCCATTGCCAAGAAGCGATCCATCCAAGATGAATCTTGGTTCTTGTAGGAGGCTTGTGTCTAAAGAATCTGTGTGAAGAATGAGTATGCCGACCACAGTGCTTGCATGTATGAAGATCAAAACAATGATATTTCATATGGCCAACTCGATCACAGTGTTGGAATTTCACAATCTGTTGTTGTGGAAGCGGAACAAGATCTAGAACAGCTGCAGCTGAACTGTCATACATGAATCCAGCACTATGAAATATGATGGGCTTGGTGTAGTCTGGAATATGAAAGGACACATCCTTGTCATATCCAAGACCAGTTTGGTGCTTGTTGTGGACAAGCTCTTCCCAAGGTCTGATGATGGGCTTAGGAAGTGCAGGCTGAGCTGTTGCATCTGCATGTAAATCTTCTCTCGTACAAGGAACTGAATGGGAATCATCTGGAACTCTGTTGACTTGCTACTGATGGGAGTCCTTCTCAATATTCTAAATAGAAACAGGTTCATAATGGTGACTCTTTTGCTGAAGTTCATCTTATTGAAGCTGAGTTTCCAACTGCAAAAACTCAATCTTTTCTTGTGCATCTTGCAAACAACTTTGAATGTTAAAAAGAGCATTCTTGCTCATTTTTATCATATCATCAACATTTGAATGAATGAGGTTATTCAACAACTCTAATGCCTCATTGATTTTAGCCATTTTTCAAAAAAGTAGGCTAAAAAATGAAATGGTGTTGGCTTCAACCGAAAATGCACCCGTTTACAATGTGATTCAATCTTCCTTTCAAAAATTACAAATGACTCAAAAGAATTTCCAACTATGGAAATCTCAAAGTACAAAATGTGCTGATTGCAACTATGAAGAAGCAATACAATGTCAATAGCTCTGCAAAAATATTTGAATGTGCAGCAAAAACACTTGTGCAAGAAGCTTTTAAGGCAGCTGAATTTTCCTTCAAAGAGTTGTTTTTCACCAATAAAAACTCGTCTTCAAATGTCAATTTCTTCAGAAAATCACCCTTATGCCACAAATCACACAATGTAAAATTCACTTTTCTCTGAGTATAGTCCATGCCATTTCTTCAATTCTGCTGTTCATTTCCTCTTCTTCCTCTCTCTCTCTACTGCTTTTTTCTTTTTTTTCTTTTTTTAATTAATTAAAAATAGATTAATTAAAAATGGGAATTAATTTAAAATGGAGGGAAGGAGAATATAAAAAAATGATTTTTAAAATTGGAAGGCCGAATGGCCAAGTTGAAAGGGAGGGGGGGCGAAGTGTGAAGAGAGGGGGCAGGGGTGTCGTGTAAGGGTATAAGGATGGGGGCCGAGTGCTGTAGTGTGAGGGGAGTGAGTATAGGGAAGAGGGGTGGGTATGTTGTTTGGAGGCCGAGGGGTATAGCGTAGGAGGAGTGGAGAGGAGGTAACGGTCTACGTAGGATAGCAGAGCGAGCGGGTAGAATTATGGCGTTGTCGTGGGGGGAGAGAACACTTTGTGCATGGGGGAATGGTTAATGCGTAATGCAAGGGGAGGCGGGGGCGAGAATGGGGTGCGGCGGCAGGGAGGTAACGCAGGGTGGAGGGGTGTATAGTTGAGAGCCGAGGGGAGTCGCGTTAGGAAACTGTGTCGAGGGTGCTCGGGGTGAGGGGTGAGGTGAGTTAAGCTGTGTGGGAAGAGAGCTGGGTAGAGTGATGGTGAGGGGTTTGCAGACGTAGGTGTGGGGTTAGAAGTATTGGAGTGTGAGCGTCTGGTGCGTTGGGTGGGAAATGGAATGGGGGCAGGGAGAGATAAGGGCGAGGGGGATAGGGAACGGTGAGGACCGTGGTGAGGGGGTGGGTAAGTATGGTGATAGTAACAAAAATGTAGGTTGAAGGGCAAGTTGCAGAGGGCCGAAGGGCCAAGTTGTAAAAAAGAATTTTTTATTTTTTATTATATATATATATATATATATATTTATTTATTTTTATTTTTAAAACAGCAGAGGAGTAAGAGATTTTAAAATAGCAGCATATTTTTTTTCTAAATACTTAGCAGAACTTGTAGACCTAGAAGTAGCAGGAGAATAATTTTGCTTCTTTTTCTTTCAGCAGCAGAGAATGGTGAAATTTTCAGCAGAAAAATCCATAAATCTGTAGAAATTTTCAGTGAAAATCCCAAAATTTTTCCATAAACCCACTTTGAAAAATTTTCTAGCAGCTCTTCAATGTAGAAATTAAAAATACTCAGAAATATTTTCCGCTAAAAAACTCATAAACTTCTTCAGAAATCAACTTTAAACAATTTTTCCAACAGCTCTCCAAAATGCAGAATTTAATGGGCAGAAATTGCACGAAGAAATCAACCTTCAGATGTGCAGTGCTGCTCTTCTTCAAAACCACTGCTGCTCTTCTTCAAAACAAATTTTGAATGCTACCAATTTCTGAATGCTGCTCTTTCTTCAAAACAACTTTCTGAATGCGGCAAAAATATTTCTGCAGAAATCTCTGAGTGCTGCAAAAATTATCAAAATTTTTGCAGATATGCACAGGCCATAAACACAAATGGCTCACTCAAGGTTGAGCTGGATATGTACTTCTCAGCTCTGATACCATGTTAAACACCATGTAAAACACATACATGGTGTATGAGAAAGAATAAACACACAACAAGAGACTCAACACACAATAGAAGGATAAGCGTGAGGCTTTCTTATTTTTCCATTATACATGATGTACATTTATAGTACAATGGTGTGACTCTTGGTTTCACATTAAAAGGTCACTTGGACTCCATTGTGACTTTTCGCATTCCACACCTACCCATGTAGGATTAGGTGTTCCAATAAATTCTAAAACTAACTCGGGTATCAAATATGAATACAACTTTAAAATTGTTTCAACTAAATCAATAACCATGAAAATGTATTATAATTTAATTGAAATATGCAGTATCAAATAATGATAAATCTGTTTAAGAAAATAAATAGAGTTATAATAGCACATTGTACTCATCATTTTATATATTATTTGCATATATTGTAAAAGATGAATATTTCTACACACTAAAAAATGATATGTATAAAGAAATATTATAAAACAAGTATATATAAATGATAGTAAATTTTAAAGAGAATATCTCATAACATAGGAAAATTAATAGTGAATAGATAGAAATACCATATCCATCTTGATACTTTCTGATGCAATTCTATATCCAAATCCAGCAACTTCAATGTAAAAAAGACTCCAAGATACAGAAATGCAATTCTTAAAGGAAATTTTCCATAGAACCACCAGATGTGATCCTTTATAAAAATATAAGAGTCAATGGAGTACAGAAATTTAATCTCCAAGTCAAAATATTACAAATTCAGGACCCCTTTCTAAATGCATGAAAGGGGTTTAAATAGATACTTAATAAAAAAAAATAACTAAAACTATTCCTACAATATATCTAATCAGAAATATAGAAACAGAATTGCGATGTTGAAGTGAAACCGATTCATTGATTGTCTCCTATGTTTAATGTGCCCAGATGGAAGATTTTGAGAATATCTTTCACTTCTGTTGGATGACTTAGCCTTGAATGTAGCTGCCCAGTATACGTAACATCAGAGAATTCAGGAATGACACAATGAATAGCATTCGAAAGGAATTTGATGGTCATCTATTGGCTGTGTGGCTTGATTAGATAAGTCCACATAATATCCCATGAAATTCTTTGAATTTTTCTAATCTGTTGATTCGTATTGATTATCTCTTCCTTCCACCTAGAATCAGCTTCTTTTACTTTTGGTAAGTTGCCTGGGGTACAATATGAGATCAAATTAGTGGCATACAAGCTATCATTAACCAGTTGTGTAATATTATTCATCATACTTTTAGCTCTTGATATGGCTCTTTCTGATTTCATCACCTGCTGTTCCCATTCTGCAAATAAAATTTCCTTGTGTCTCCTCTATTCTGGGAAGACTAGCTTTTCTTCCCTACTCTGTATCCTGCCATGAAAGGAACTCAGAAATTTTATCATCAACATCATCAATTTCTTGCTTGAGAGTGACTGCTTCATCTATCAAAGATGATGTTATTTCGTACAAAGGCTCAGCTTGTGTCAATTTCAGACAAAACTCATTTAACTGCTAAGATAACAGTTTGTTTGTTTCAAGGGCTTCATTTTTTAATTTCTCTAATTTAGGATAATCCTTGAACTTGTCCAATGCTGATCGGAATATTTTCTCTTGTTCAATATTTGCATTTTTGTTACTTTACAGAAGATTTTGTAGCTTTTCTACCTCTTGACTCAACTGTTGTTGTGTGTTCAAGGCTTGTTCATCAATCCTCTTCTTTTCAATGCTAAGCTACTCTTCTAGCTGTTTAGATCTGAGCTCCTGATCTTGCAATTGTTTTTCAAGTTGAACAATATTTTGTTGGTTCTTTGTGGCTTGTTCTTCTAACATAGCTATCTGTAAGTCTTTTTGTTTCATCAACTGGGAGAATTCAGAATCTTTTTCTATAGTTGTAGCACTATAGGCACCTACATACTGAGATAATTTAGTGAGATCCTTAGATGGATTCACCTCAGCATCTTTATCAACAATATTCATAAGCTCCACTTGTGATGTTGAAAGTGCAACCTGATCAGTTCTTCTCCTCTTCCTCTGCTTTCTCACAATAGCCCTATGTTTGGGATTGTAGAATATGTCTAGAGGAGGAATTTCCTCTACTTTCAACATAATTTCACTTGTAGGATTTTATGGAATGACTTGCATATCCTGATCTTCCAGATATTTAACTTGGGGATTATTTTGTCGTCCTATTTGCTGGGTAAATTGCTCATATTGACTCAGCAAATGGGGAGAAACTATAAGTTCAGCAGATTCCACTACTTTTTTAGTAGTTTCCTCTCTTCCAAGTTGAGAATCTGGATTATTGCTTATATCTCCTTTCATTGTTTATACAATAGGCTTATTGCCTGTATCCCCTTTCTAAATATGCACATCGATCTAAGTACCTGTGCTTTCCTTTCTTGTCTGAGCTATAGATTGCTGATTAATATGTACATTGAGTTTATCATTAATATTCTCTTTCTACAAAACAGGATTAATTCCAGTGACTTCCTTCTGTGTCTGTACATTGGCCCCGCTGGTAGATGTTTCTTTGGCTGCTTTATTAGATGCATCCTCTTTTTCCTTTTGATGTGTTTCAGATTCTTGCACGGGAATTCATAATTGATATAGAGGAGATTTGAGTAGTCTGTGGCTTCTAAATAACATGAATTTATTTATCTCTTCATTCTGAAATTTAGATTTGGCTAAGTCATAAACTTGGGACAAATTATCAGGAGAAACAAACAAATCACCAAACTCATCTGGTTCATGCTCAAATTGAGCGATTGAAACTAAAGTGGTGAAATCAAAAGCCACCTTCTTTGGGTCATATTTCCTTCCTTGTATTGTAGAAAGCTTAAGATCTCTTATTTTGATAACCTCCTTCTCAGCATGTGTGAAGTTATTGAGAGTAAAATCTCCACAATTAAATGGAAAGGTAGGCTACATCAATTTCTTGTTATTATTCAAAGACCTAGACATACCTTCTACTGTTAACTGATAGGAAATATCTTGTGCCAACAATTTATCAAGAATATACAATGGTAAAATATGGGGTTCTACGATGCTCCCAAAAATTCTGACATATGTAAACTTCTCTTCCCCAAACCAGTCACCAATCTGAGATAAATTAAACTTAGTTTTTTCAGAAAGATGGGGAGGAAATCGGCCAAAAATAGTTTGATAAATAGGGATGAGGAAACCGTGAAAAAATCTATAAAAATGGTTTTTAAAATGCCCCTTCCACAAGAACTTATGGTAAATATGGATAGAAACGGGTTATTTGGGGGTCCATCTCCATCCTAACATGGGAAATTCAGAGTTGAAACAAAGGGCATCTAGAACATAAGAAAAAAAGTAAAAAGGAGTAGTATTTCCTGTGTTTTTGTCCTTCTATACTCAAGAATACTGTTGGCTATCTTATCATAAAGAATGACAGCCAAGTCCATTATTTCGGAATTTATAGCGGAATGGATTAAAGGTACCATCTGTATAGAGAACCTAGTTGAATTGTCATTTCCTAATAATCTGCACATCATTGTTGTGGTGTATTAGTATGAAGGTAAAAGGGATTCCACTGAGTACATACCTGATGCCTCGTTTTTGTGCTTTTCGGGAGCCCTTGTCCATTCTCTAACCGGCTTTGATTGATTTTCATTATTTGCAGCAAATTCTTTGATGAAGGATTTGTTCCAGATTTTCTGCAGGTCCAAAAGGTGGTACATTGCTTTAATGTCCTCTACTTTAAATGACCCTAATGTTGCTCCAGAAGCTGAAAAAAAAGTCCTATTCTGGATGGCCACATTTTCAATCACCCACTGAATCAGATCATAGTATGGGAAAATGTTTTCCCAAGCTGCAATTCAATGTAGGAACAAATTCGCAAGTGCTTGAAGAGAATTTTCTGAATCAGACTCTGAATCATCCTCGTCGGGAACTGTTGCCTTCGCCACAGTGACCTTAGGATTTTCCCTTTCAATGAGGTTATATACCTCTTCCCAAGATAGTTTTCCAAGAACTTGGCATGACATGTTTGTAACCAGCTTAATTTTAGCTGGTTTTTCTTTAGGTACCATGGTGAAAATAGGGGCTTTTACATCAACAACAACTTTTTCTTTCCTGGATCTCTTTGACATTTCGGTATCCGGTAATGTTTCCCTTGCTCTGCGAATGAAAGGGTTGGGTGTTCTTTGGTTCTGAAATGGAGGAAAAGCTTTCTGAAGTGATAGAAATAGAATAATGAAGACATTTGTATGAAAGATCTATTCATTGATTTTTATTTATTAATCTCCATATTAAACTTAAATGATCTCTTTAGAAGTCACACTCAACGCATTTGAAATAGAATCAATAATCATTATTTGTTTGATTTTCTATTAATAACAAACGTACAATCGGAGATCAGTGTTTTTTGAAATGAAAACATAAAACTTTCCCATTGAATCATGCGATTGCAATGGATAAATAGCATATGCACAATGTAAAATATGAAGCTTAAGTATTAATCGCATCAGAAATTTTCAAAAGGGATAACAAATAAGATTTCATGATTTTCTCCGATTTTCGATTGTGATGATATATATCGCATCGTCTCTTTTCAAAAGAAATGATTTACAAACGATGTTAGCCGATTTTTCGATTGCAATTACAGTGGGGCCCATCACATCAGAGATTATAATATCATGAGTGAATATCGCTTGTTTCTCTGAAATGCGATTGCGATTGATCACATTGCATCGGAGTCGCTCCATTGATCAAATAAAGAGATTGCATTTGCGATTTTCGATGGCGGTGGGGCCCATCGCATCGAAGATTTATAAAAAAAGTGCATTCTATACTGCTCTTCCGAAATGCGATTATGATCAATCGCGTCGCATTGAAAAAAATATGAAAGTTTAAAACCTTTGCGATTTGCGATTGCGATTGGTTCAATCACATCGGATTTTTTGAAAAACAAATATACAACTTATGATATCTCCGATTTGCGATTGCGATTACTGTACATTGGAATTTTTTCCATTCAAATACCTTTATGTAATAAAGTCTTTATATTTCATTGTATCGGAAATTTTCAATGTTGTATTTGTTTATACACACTTGCTAATAAAGATATGCAATATGTCTTTCTAACAATGAACACTTATTTATAATTCAAAAATGATTGGATTGCTTCTAAGTATTTTATTTCTATCTAAAAAGAAAGAGGGGACCTATTTCTAAATGAAATTTATTCTAAAAATTTAGAAATGGGGAGGGTTGTTGTACAATACAACAGGACGATAAAATTTGTGATCAAGTTGTTTCTATTTTGATTGAACTTTGATATAACTATAGTTATATTAATATTGGCATGATGGATAGTGTGGTTTGAGTAAGGAAATGCATGCAAAATCTTGGTTAGTGGAGTTGGCCACATGTATGAAGAGAAGATTTCACCATTGGGTAAGAGTTTGTGCATTTCATTTAAACGGTATGGGTCCAAAAATGTACTCGAACATATTGCCAATGGGTTCCTACAGTATGATATTGGGTATGGATTGGTTATATCTTCAGAAGACCAACGTATATTTCTATGAGAAAACTATTGAATGTTTGTATGGTAATTGGGAGCCAAGAGTATTACAGGGAAAGAAGAAATCACATTAGTTAGGATGGTGACATGCATGCAGGCCAAACACATTCGTAGAAAAGGATGCATAGTTTTCATAGTTCATATCTCTAGTGAAGAAGGTAAAGAAGTTCAGTATGCATATGTGATGAACAAGTATCTAATGTTGCAACAATTTCAGGATGTGTTTCCATTGGAGATTTCAGATTTTCCACTGCATAGGGAAGTGGAATTTTCTATTGCATTGGTGTCAAGGGAAGCTCAAGCATTAAAAATACCTTACAGGATGAGTACACCATAGTTGGTAGAGTTAAAATTGCAGCTCAAGGAAATGATTGAAAATGGGTACATTAGGCCAAGTGTATCACCATGGGGTGCACCGATGTTGTTTTTAAAGAATAAAGTTGGCACTCTTAGACTATGCATTGACTACAGGAAGCTGAAAAAAGTGACCATCAAGAACAACTACCCACTACCGAGGATTGATGATTTGTTTGATCACCTGAAGGGACCAACAATGTTCTCTGAGATTGACTTGATATCGGGATATAATTAGGTATGCATCAAGGATTAGGATATCTACATGACCGCATTTAGAACCATGTATGGGCATTATGAGTTTGTTGCAGTTCCATTCGGTTTGACTAATGCCTCAACTACATTTATGTGTTTAATGGACAATGTGTTGCATCCTTACCTGTACATTTTTGTGATTGTTTTCACTGATAATATATTGGCATTTTTTAAAACTGAGGAAGATCATACTAAACATTTTGTAGAAGTGTTGAGGTTTTTGGGAGAGCATCAATTGTATGCTAATCTCAAGAAATGAAACTTCTTCTAGACTGAGGTACACTACCTAGGACACGTTGTCTCTAAGGAGGGCATTGCAGTAGATCTAGAAAAGATAAGGGTGATCATGGAGTGGGTAGATCCTAAGAATGTGGATGAGGTGAGATCATTCATGGAATTGGCTAGCTACCATAGGAGTTTCATCAGGAAATTCTTACAGATTTCTTATCCTATCACATCATTACAAAGAATAGGTAAGAAGTTTGACTGGACAAAGGAGTGCAAGTCTAGTTTTGAGTAGCTTAAGTAGTTACTGACACATGCTCTAGTGTTAATGATTTCAGATATAAACAATGAGTTTCTACTTTGCACATATTCTTGCAAGAGGGGACTTGGTGTAGTCCTTATGCAGGATGGACACGTGGTATTCTATGCATCATAAGAATATAATGAGCATGAGTATAACTACCTAACACATGATCTTGAGCTAGCAGTGATCATTCACGCACTGAAGATGTGGAGGCTATCTCCTTGGCAGGTTGTTTGTACTTATGAGTGATCACATTCTGTTGAGGTACTTGTATTACTAGCCAAATATAAATGTCAAGCAAGCTAGATGCTTGGATAAGATTAGTGAGTTGAAATTCGAGATTAGGTATATCAAGGGAATGGAGAACAGGGTTGTAGATGCCCTTAGTAGAAAGGTATGGGTAAATTACTTAGCAACAATGAGATACTATGGGATAGACTTACAAAATAGGATCTTTCATGCAGATCAACTAGATCACATGTACATGGATATCGTGCACAGGTTGTAGTAGAGTACAAGTACATGTGTTGGTAAAGGCACAAGTATAAGTACAGGTACATGTATTGGTACACATATAGGTATAGGTGTTGGCACATGTATAGGTACAATTATAGGTATGGGTGGTACATGTAGAGGTACACAGGTATATTATTTGGACTACGGTCTCACTGCAAAAGGATTGGTCATATTTCAAGACAAGATTAATGTACTAGACAATAATGAGCTAAAGAAGGTGATCTTGAGGGTGTTTCACATGAAACCATATTTGGGTCATCTAGGATACCAAAATAATTTGAATGCAATGAAGAGATTCTAATATTGGTCGAATCTAAAGAGGGATGTGGCATGGTTTGTAGCTAGATGTTTGAAATGTCAGATGCTTAAGGGAGAGTGCAAGCATCAAGGTGGATTGCTACAACCGATTGTCATTCCACAGTGGAAATGGGAAGTAGTTTCCATGGAATTCATCACTTGTTTTCCAAGGACAACTAGACATCATGATTATGTTATGGCGGTTGTGGGCTGGTTAAGAAATGTTGCACATTTCCTAGAGATGAAGACTACGTACTTAGATAATGATGTAGCATAGGTGTTAATTAGAGATATAGTCATATTACATGGTGTTTCAAAGAATATTGTGTCTAACAGGGATACAAAGTTCACTTCGAAGTTTTGAAAGGAGTTATTTTCACGTTTGGGCACTGATATTCCCTTTAGAAAAACATATCATCCATAGAGACGTGGGAGGACTGAAAGGGTCAACATCATATTAGAGGATATATTGAGGATGTATGTGATGTGTTAATAGAAGAAGTAGGAAGAGTATATTCAAGTGCTATAGTTTTCCTACAACAATGAGTATCAGGAGTCATTGAGGATGGGTCCATTCGAGGCTTTTTAGAGATGGATTTGCAACACTCCTATTAGTTGGAGTGATCTAGTTGACAGGATACTGATTGAACCATAAATTTTGGAAAAAATAGAATAGGAAATGTAGGTGATCAAGAAGAACTTGAAAGTAGCGGATAATAGGAAAAATATTTATGTAGATAGGAACATGTGGTTCAAGGAGTTTTAGGATGGTGATCAGGTTTACTTGCATATCAAGCCCAAGAAGAGATCCTTATGGATTGGATTGTGTCCCATGTTGGCACAAAGGTTTTGTTGACCCTTCGAGATCATTGAGAGGATTAGACCAGTGGCATTTTGACTTGTAGAACCTTCCACAGTGAAAGTCCATGCTTTTTTTCATATATCGTTGCTTAATAAATATGTTAAAGATGTTGACCATTTTATTAACTGGCCTGTATTGCAGGTGGAAGTAGAAGGATAGTTCTAGCCATAACCGTAATGCATTTTGTAGAAAAATATGCTCATGCTCCGGAATCGATCAATATAGAAAATTAAAGTGTCGCGGAAGAACTTTGGGCTCGATTAAGCTACATTGGAGATGGTAGATTAGATGTGGGCTATGTATCCTTCCTTGTTTTCCAATTGAGAAAAAGCATTTTTGGTGTGATTTTGGTTTTTGTTTAGAATATGTTTTGGCGATGTTTTGGTATATGTTCAATGTGATGCCTATATGTATATACATATGTATATGGCTATAAATGCTGCCATGAGATATGTCATAAAGATCCAACAAACGATATGGTTTCAAGTCATTGTATTTTTCATATTGATGTGATGTAATGTTGGTTTTATTTTTAGCAGGCTGATAGTTGTAAGCATTGCAATGAGCTATGTTATAAAGCTTCATGGCCAACATGTTTGCTTGTAAATATCTTTTCTGAGGTATATGTTTGATTGAACACCATGTACGGTGTCCCCCAAGGGGGAGGATTTTGTAATAGCCTTGGTGAAAATTCCATGTGATAAATTTTAAAAATAATAACCACGATTGATGGGACACATATTACAAGCTGAATTTTCAGAAAAAAATACTAGTGATGGAGTTAACATGTTTTTTTATGGCTAAGGAAATCAGAAAAAGCTCTAGCTAAGGCAATACTTAGGCAAAAAAAAATTGGGTATATTTATTTATGAAATTAATGGAAATGAGGAGAAAAGGGAGATGAAAGGTCACAAGTTGCATATGAGGAGGAAATTGACGAAAAATAATGGAATTTGAATAAAATATAGGTCTCTTCTATAAAAAGGATTCTGGGGATCAATTGGTAACTTTTGTCAGTGCAGTTTTGGGAATGTCTCAGTATTCACTGTCTCTCTCATACTCCTGAATACTTATATTTTTCTTGGAAAACTCGTGGAGATTGTGGATACTTGGTGATTTGGAGAAAGAAGGAAAAGGAAGAGAAGGAAATCATAGGTGGCCATCAGGATCAAAAACTATAGTGGGATTTGATTGAAGGTACTGAGTTTCATGCACGTTTTCCTCATTGTTTTTGGAACGAATGGTGTATGCATGTAAATTTCCTAGTCTTTCCATTTCCTAGACAACTATGGTATTGTGGGTTTATTTCCATTCATTTTTTTCTGGTTGGTTCGCATCAGTCTTTAGTTCTTGGGTTGAGTTATTAATTCCTGGAAGCCTTGGTTGGACAAACGATCTAGAGCGTGAAAATAATTGTGGCTTGAGTTACTTCTTCTGGAAGCCTTGTTTGGAAAAATGCTATGGAAACATTAGGTGGGTTGAGTTACTAGTCCTCAAAGCCCTGCTTAGACAAATGATCTGGAATCCCTGTAAGAGTTGGGGTTGAATTACTAATCCTGGAAGCCTTCTTTATGATGCAGGAGCATCAAGGCCAATTTTCATTTCTAATTATGTAATAAAGGGGGCATGGATAATTTTAGGGGCTAATATTCGCAGGTGGGCTAATTTTCCATGGTTTTTCCAAAAAAAAGATTCGCCAATTTCCATTTTTTTATAAAAGTGATTCGCCCAAATTTTACAATACAAAATTATTTTACCTTAAAAATCGCCAAAAATATATAGACAATATATATAATATCATTATAAATTTGAATAATTTTACAAATACATCAATAAAATTTTTATATTTTTCACATTAGGGACTAGTTAGATTCGCCAATTTTTTAAACTTCAAAATAATTTTCCATCCTTAAAATTTTCCCTGAAAGGGGGGTGTGACATTTTGATTTTTTTATTAATTAATTTGTTATTTTTAAATAAAATAGGAGATAAATTATAAAAGTGAGGATTTTTTATATATTCTTTTATTAATTAAAAGGATATGGGAGAAAATAGAATTAGGTAGCAAATTTAGGTAGTAGGAATTCTATGTACGGGACTTTGTTGAGTCCACACCTAAATTGAATTTAAATTAGATTTAGTTGAGGATTAGGTGGAGAGATTTTTGGAATGAATTAAATTCATTATTTGTGTATAAATATGAGTGTTTTTGTGAGGAAAAAAATATAGTTGAAGAACTGAGATAGTGAAGAGTTGAGTGAGTGAGGAGAGGTTGCAGGGCCAAGAGCCAGAGGCTGCCCAATGTAATATTTGGCCATAGAATTTTGATATAGTTAATAAAGTTGATTTGCATGGCTCTTTCCGCCTTCATGTAAATTTGAGCTGAATGTTTTTTTTATGGATTTATTCTATAGAAGAATTGAACATTTTTTTTATCTTGTTTGGGTAATGAGTTTCTTATATTCCAGGTTTTTCTTTCTAGAAGAATTCCTACATCATTTTGGTATCAGAGGGAGGGAAAGATACCTATTTTGAATTTGCAAATATATATATGTATGAAATATGTATAAGCTGTGGATGCAGGAATTAATGGCAAAGAGAGGAGTTTGTCAATAAACATGGACATTAAACGAAGGCAGCGTTACAAATAAAGGGCCAGCGTTAAGGTAGTAACAGCATTAAGAAGAATGGATGAACGGTGTAATGTCAAGAGATAGCGTATATGAAAAGGACAAAGTGATGGTGATGTCAGTCTGGCATAGATTTTGAAGAGCACGGTGGCGCTCAGAGCTGGCAGATTAGCACAGAGTGAGAGAAGCGGATGATAGATCCAACCCTTCGCTCTCAGGTCCAAGAGGATTCGAATCTTACCCAAAACACACAGGATGTAAATTAGTTAGTTACTCAGATTTAACGACGAGTCCAGACGTTTGCCCTTTGGTCGACACATTCCAAGGTTCAAAGGCATTTTTGTCACAACATTGGTGTTGGGAAAAATACTGCGAGGGGGGGGGGGGTGAATCAGTATTTACTGCATATTCAAAACTTTTTACTTTTTCATTCTCTAAAACCCATACGCTACTTTCCTTTAGTAAACTCGCGTATACACGCGGATATCCTTCATGCAACCCGCGTATTATCAGAGATCTAATCATGCAGATATTTATTAACTTAGTTCTTTGCAATATTCATTCATTTGATGTTAGGTTATCAATAAACATGTGCAGTAACAACAGAATAAACCATCACACAAAGCATCACACATGAACACTAGGATTTTTAGGTGGAAACCCAAGTCGGGAGAAAACCACCGCTGCAGTTGCTCAGCCTTCAATATTTTATTATAGAGAAAACATCTTACAACATATGTGTCAAAAGTAGCTCTACCAGCGCACGTGTAGCACCACCGCGCTCGTTTACCAAATTTTTCCCGGAAGGAGCCCCAACCCCCCGACTCGTTTTTGGCTTTCAAATCTCTCTCTCCAGGAAGGGAGCTACGACCCCCTGATCTCGTTTACCAGCCTCACCGGGAAGGGAGCTACAACCCCCTGACTGAAGGCTACAACCCTCAACACCTCTATGGACCACGTTTCATCAATTTTCATATTGGATCCAAAGCTTCCTTTAGGACACCACTTGCAGGCCATGTTTCATCATATTTTCAGACTAGACCCTTTCCATACTTTTGCTACTACCAACCATGAAACAAATACATATAACCCCATCGACGTATATCAAGAACTCAAACAGTAATGGCATCGTACATTTCTTACCACGTACCCCCCGCAAGCCCCAGTTTGCATACGCGCTTTCCCTTCACTGATGTCGCACATATTTACTTCGTTCACACAAACCACGTATACTCGTACATATTATAGTAGTTCATTTCATTGCTCTCTACGCGCTTTTTCTTCGCAGAAGCCGCGTATATACGCGCTTCCTCTCGCGGGGGAACCAGCGTATAGATCTTCAACCATTATAGAGCAAGATACTTCTTCGACCGTATATTCGCCCCCGTATTTACCCTTTCCTTGGAGACACGCATGTTCGCCCATCTCGCATCTAGGTTTCCATAAACGTACTCCAGCGTATACAAATACATTCCAGATCTAGATTCCCT
The DNA here is from genome assembly GCA_034641835.2 of Pinus albicaulis. Classification (NCBI taxonomy): domain Eukaryota; kingdom Viridiplantae; phylum Streptophyta; class Pinopsida; order Pinales; family Pinaceae; genus Pinus; species Pinus albicaulis. The sequence continues at coordinate 368,142,531 of CM076581.1, forward strand.
TCTTCATCATTTTCTTCATTGGTGCATCATAGATTCAGATCTATCATCAAACTGTTACCCTTTCCATTCAGATATACTTCAGAGAGAAGTATTCATTCAAGCTCAAACATCTTGCACTCACGCTCTACATTTTCACAATGAATTTCTTCTCCTTATATAGGTTTACCCTTTTTCAATACCATCAGCCAAAAAAAGGTCATGAGCCCAGTACTGCATTATCGAAATGGTATTCCGGACGGGGTCATTTAGATTTAATCATTACCCAATACAATGGGTCAATACCATGGTGGTTACCCCCGGTTTTGCACTTTATGAGCGCTTTTGCCCATACGCCCGGCACATTGCTTTCCGTGCAGACGCGCGACTTCCCCTAGATAGATCCGCATATGCCTTGAGACATACTTTTCACCATAGATTTAGCACATGCCGAATTACTTTCTTCATTGCCTTCTCGTACCACCGTAGATACATCGCATTTACTTCATCAAGAACATATTCTATCAAGCACAAACTTCATCAAGTAAGTTGCCATCATCTTCATCAAGTGGGTTGCCAACTACGTATCAAACACCAACACGTCTTCACATCGATTTTACATCATTTACCAAGTCTATCAAAGGAAGAATAACTTCATCAGGTGGATTGCCATTAATGACAACACATGTCAACAATCTCATGTCTTCATCTTCATTCAGTGGGTTGCCATCAAGGACAACACTCTGCATCATATTGCCAACAATCTCCCCCTTTGGACTTGATGGCAACCAGGATGGTGTTTGGTTACCACAACAGATAGGTACATTAAGAATACAATGACACCATGTCACTTTCTCCATTTTTGACACCACATGTCTTCATCCAAACACCATGTCACTCTCCCCCTTTGACATCAAGGGCAAAGGGTGGATCAAAACCAACATACTCTCCCCCCTTTCTCCTCATGTGGAAGAAGCGTTCTGCAGATCTGATATATACTGAAGTGACCAAGCTCCCCCTGAGTTCATGCTGAATCTTCAAACATATTTTCCAATGATTCTATGAATTTCCTATCACCAATGACTCATACTTACATCAAAGATCCATCCAAGTGGATTTACATATGAGACTCAACTACCCAACCAAGTGGGTTTACAAAATTTGACTCAGCTACCCAACCAAGTGGGTTTACAAATTTGACAAGTCCTTACATGACTGAATATTACAATTTTACATCATGGATCTCTACATGACCTTTTTATCAAGCTACAAATATAACTTTAAGACCAACACCAGAAAGTCCTCAAGAAAGAGAACATATTTCAGAACCAACATAATGCCAACAATGCATTATGCTCAGCAAAGCTAATGCTCCCCCTGAATCTGTGCATCCAAGCAACCTTTCCATGTGACTAAGGCTCCCCCTTAGTTTGTGCATCCTGAACACTTTCACCAACAAATCATCAAGGCATCTTCATAAAATCATTAGAAAAGGAATTATGAGAACTGGAACACCACCAGAGATACCAAACAGTATCAGAGATACCAAACAGTACTGCAGCTGTGCTGAAGAGAGCTGACTCCAACCAGAAAATTGTCATCAATCAGACATACACGGTTTTCTGTGCAGGAACTCGCGTATATACGCGACTGTGTTTCACGAAATCTGCGTATCCAATGCCATCTTCTAAAATTAACCACATATGATCCTCTGTGAGAGAAAGACAATGTTCTGCTTCTTTCTGAGACATTTGAATGCTTCCCTGGAATACAGATAGATAGAACAGTGTAGTTGTGTCTTCAAGTGTCATCCAACGGTCATAAGCACATTAGTACCCAAGTCTTCAGATTCCGTGAAGCATCAATACATTCTTTCCAAGAGAGATTATCATATCAGAACATCATCTTCACATCAGAGTCAAGCAATCATCCATGTGGTCCAATATCACCATGATCTTCAAGAAGTAACATATGTAGGCAACAGATCTCAACCATAGTAACAAACTCTGCATAATTTATTTCTGAATCAAACAACTTCCAACTCATCCATGTGTGAGCACAAAAGATACTTTTCAGTAAACAGGGATCAACATCTTATCATAATAAACCATATACCAAGTCATCATCATTTTGAGCATGAGCATCACAATAACCGAAGAATAAGCAGTCATAGTGCCAACAATACAATCATTAGTAATCAACCTGCTGCTCCCTCTTAACTTGTGCAACCTGAATACGTTCATCAGCAAGTCATCAACAACAATCTCTGCATGATCTGTCCTTGTCTCTGAATTATAAGACTTTCATTTCAGCAACGAATACTCTTCATCAAAAAGCAAACAGGTCTCATCCATAATCTTCAACATAAGAAACCAAGTATCATATCATCATTATTTAGAACCGAGAAACTAAGCTGATACAGAGTCAATAATACAGTTATTAATAATCAGACTAATGCTCCCCCTGAACATTTGCTCCAGATCTTCAGCTATCATATAAATTCTCTTATCATCAATGCATACGCGACTGTGTCTGCTGGAACTCGCATGTATACGCGACTTTAGTTCACCGAACCCGCGTATGGAAAGTGTCACATTGAAAATTTCACTTTCCTTCATCTCCTCCTGAACTTATGCCTCCTGTACCTGTCTTCTTCACATCAGATGCACTGTCAGAAATAAATATAACCAGAATCACCAAGACAACCATGGGAATAACCATACATTGCTCCCCCTGTGACGATACATTACTAAATCTCATAATGTATCCCACATCATTCCTGCAGTCAATCAGAGAAGTAAGCTTCAGAAGCAGATGACTGCAGTAGGGTCAGAATTCCCTACGTTTCTGATTGGTCCTCCTTCTTTTTCCAAATTTGCTTGACTTTCCTAACTGTGTGTTGAAAATTGTCCACTTTCTCAGATCTGTTCAACCTGCATTCCTTTTCTACATGTCCATACTTGTTACAAGAATAACATCTCATGTGTCCAGAGAAATAGGCATAAGAATCAGAATGAGTATTTCTAATCTTCCTCCTTTTACAATCAGCTGCTTTATGTCCATACTTGTTACATGAAAAACAATATCCCTTGAAGCTACCAGAGTACCTTTCTGAGTAGAATCTGTTTGTTTGTGGCTGAATAGTTCTGCTTCTGCAATTTGCTGCAACATGCCCATGATTATGACATTTAAAACATTCAACGTTCTTGAATGAATTCCTTTGAGAATTCATGATTGTTGGTCGATCTTTTGTTCCTTTCAACACTTCAGGTTTTGCAGTGACATCCTATGAATTTTTAGCACTTCCTTGTGAGCTAGATTCACCTTTAACAGTTTCATGAAAACCAAGACCAAGTTTGATAGTAGGAGACCTTTGATTACTCAGCATATTGTCCAAAATATTAGCACTATCTTGAAACCTCAAAAGTTTAACCTTTTCTTCTAATTTACCTTTGAGAATGTTTACCTCAACCTCCAAGGCTTGACATTGCTTCATCAAACTTTCTTCTTTCCTTCTTCCATCTTCTACTTGATCCTTTAGATTTAGAATCTCTTCTTTCAACCAATTTTCGTTTTCTTCACATGTTTGTTGCATCTCTTCATTCTTCTTATTTGATTTTGACAGATTTTCTTTGAGAGAGATGATTTTTGCTTCAAGGCTTTCCCTTTCAAATGGCTGTAGAGGTTCCTCATTCTTCTTACTTGATGCTTCTAGATCTTCTTGTAGAGAGATGATTGCAGCTTCAAGTCCTTCATTCTTCATGCGTGATTCTTTGAGATCTTCATTTAGATTGTTGATTTCTGATTCTAGTTCTTTAATTCGATTGGATGCATAAGTATGAAACCTTTGATATTTTTCCACCTGTCCATTCAGCATTTCTATTTGTTTTTCCATTTGAGAGATCATATATTTGTTGATAGATCCTTGCTTCTTAGATGAACTTTGTAGTTCTTCAACTTTAACCTTGAGAGCTTCTTCTAGATCCACAACTTTACTTTCACTATCTTCACCATTCATTGTACCAATGAGACAATTAGGACCCCAATCACTATCTGATTCATCTTCTTCAATTTCTGCTAACCATGTTTTCTGAGAGATCTCCTTGTTTCGAGTAGGCTTCCTTTTTTGCTTCTTTTCCATGAGCACTTTCAGATCATGGTCAGAATCTTCTTCATCTTCACTGGACACTTCATCATCATCTTCTTTTGCATAATAACTCTTTCTCTTTTCAAATTGTTTCCCTTTATCATGTTTTTCTCTATAAGGACATTTAGCAGCATAGTGACCTACTTTTCCACACTCAAAACATTTGAAGGGAAGCTTACCTTTGAATCTTCCAGTACCTAGTTGGAGCTTTCTCACGAAATTTGCTTCTTCTTCATCAGATATATAGTTGGATTCTTTGACAACTTCCTTTTCCTTTCCTTTTGTAGATGCCTTAAAAGCAGCTTCTCTTACTTGAGAAGGACCTCCTTGTCTCATTTCAAAAGCAGTCAGAGTACCATGTAATTGAACAATAGTAAGAGTTTGCAAATCTTGCCTTTCTTCAATAGCTGAAACTTTAGAGTCAAATTTTGAAGTCAATGATCTTAAGACCTTTTCCACCAGAGTAGTATCAGTTATGGTTTCACCCAAATTCCTCATTCGATTTACAATATCATCCAGACGAAGAAAGAAACTGGCAACACTCTCATCACTATGCATCTTCAAATTTTCATATTCAATTCTAAGAGTTTGGAGTTTTGTACTTTTTACCTTTGTGTCTCCTTCATAGCTTAGAATGATTTTGTCCCATATTTCTTTTGTTGAATGTAGCTGCATCACTTTAGCAAATTCTGATTCAGACATGCTTCCCAATAAGACATTCACTGCTTTGGCATTGATTTCATACTTCTTTCTTTCAGCTGCATCAGTAGGAATACTTGCCGGGTATTGATAACCTTCTTCCACGATTGCCCATATATCTGCACCAAGACTTTGCAGATATGCTTTTGTTCGTACCTTCCAGAATATCAGATTGCTTCCATTGAATAGAGGTGGCTTTATAGACATCACTCCTTCTTGACTTCCCATTGCGACGGATCTCCTTCAAGTGATCAAGCTTCTGCAGAAGAACCTGCTCTGATACCAATTGTTGGGAAAAATACCGAGAGGGGGGGGTGAATCAGTATTTACAACATATTCAAAAATTTTTACCTTTTCACTCTCTAAAACCCATACGCTACTTTCCTTTAGTAAACCCGCGTATATACGTGGATATCCTTCATGCAACACGCGTATTAGCAGAGATCTAAATATGCAGATATTTATTAACTTAGTTCTTTGCGCTTATTCAATCATCTGATGTTAAGTTAGCAGTAAACATGTGTAGTAACAACAGAATAAACCATCACACAAAGCATCACACATAAACACCAGGATTTTTAGGTGAACCCAAGTCGTATAGAAACCACCGCTTCAGCCTGCTCTCACCTTCAATATTTGACAGGAGAAAACATCTTGCTACCATATGGCCGGGTGGAAGTAGACTCCTACCGCATGTGCACCCACCGCGCTCGCTACTGTACCCCTCCCCGGGAAGGGAGCTCCAACCCCCCGACTCGTTTACCAGCCTTCCGAAGGGGGGAGCTACGACCCCCGATCTCGTTTACCACTTCAATTGAAGGGAGTTGGAACTCTCCACCAAAGGCTACAACCCTCAGCACCTCTATGGACCACGTTTCATAAATTTTCACACTGGATCCAAAGCTTCCTTTAGAACACAACTTGCAGGCCACGTTTCATCATATTTTCAGACTGGACCCACTCCATACTTTTAAGCACAGTCAACCATGAATAGATACATATAACTTACTGACAGATATTAGTAAACCAGCAGAATAGATCAGACATTTCTTACCACAGACTTCAGCAAACCCTAGTTTTCATACGCACTTTCCTTTCATTGATGTCGCGTATATACGCGTTTCCGTTCACACAAACCAGCGTATACCTCTGTACATATTATAGAGTTCATTTCATTGCGCATACGCGCTTTTTCTTCAGATAAGCCGCGTATATACACGCTTCCTCTGCGGCGAACTAGCGTATAGATATTCAACCATTATAGAGCAGCATACTTCTTCAGATCAGATATTCAGTTCAGATTTACCCTTTTCCTTCAGACAGATGTTCGCCTCATCTCAGATCTAGGCCTTCCATAAACAGATCTAGCAGATACAAATACATTCCAGATCTAGATATTTCGCTTCATCATTTCTTCATAGGTGCATCATAGATTTAGATCTATTATCAAACCTTTACCCTTTCCATACAGATATACTTCATAGAGAAGTATTCATTCAAGCTCAGACATCTTGCTCCCACGCTCATGATTTGCACAATGAATTTCTTTTCTTTATATAGGTTTACCCTTTTTCAATACCATGAGCCCCTTTTTCAATACCATGAGCCAAAACAATACCATGAGCCCAAAACTACATTACTTCCGATGGTATTCCTGGACGGGGTCATTTAGACGAATCATTACCTAATACAATGGGTCAATACCATGGTGGTTACCCCTGGTTTTTCACTTTATGAGCGCTTTTTCCCATACGCGACTTGGCACGTTGTTTCCTGCGTGCATACGCAACTTCCCCTAGATAGATCCGCGTATGCCTTGAGACATACTCTTTTCACCATAGATTTAGCACATGATGAATTCCTTTCTTCATTGCCTTCTGTACTCACTGTAGATACATCAGATTTACTTCATCAAGAACATATTCTATCAAGCACAAACTTCATCATAAGTTGCCACTTTTACTTCAATTACAGGAGCAAGTATTCATAACACTCATGATCATCATATTTGCTCACTTGATTAGGGGAAATACCAAGTCTATCGTCAAGAGAGATATAGACAGGTGGTTTTCCATCAAGGACAACACATGTCAACAATCTCATGTCTTCATCTTCATTCAGTGGGTTGCCATCAAGGACAACACTCTGCATCATATTGCCAACAATTGGAGCTGTTCGAACTCTTCTATCGCAATTCCAAACTAACGAATTTCGTGAACAATTCAGCGGGCATTTCGGTTTAACATTCGATGAACAGCAAGATAGAAAGATCGATGAATTATTTTTATTCAGATGTATTATTGTTTGATGCGATGGTGTATATTGGTGTGGGGCCAAATCTATGTGTCGTGTTGTGGGCGTTCACGAAAGACAGTGTGAGGAAGCTACGAATAAAAATCCTAGGTAACACATGTTGATTCTGTTTCGATGGTTTACTGGACTGATTGTAAGCTGTAATGAAATAGTCGATGCCAAATTGCAGCATTAGCATGAGTTTGTGTTGCAGCGTTAAGTGCAGAGCTGAAAGTGAACGAGAATTGTAGTGGAAGCCATTGCAGAGGTAAATTGTATCAAAAAAACATCATTGAAGCCGATTTTGAACATATCATGCCCATGCCGAAACCATAACGCGGAATGTTAGAGTTTGTGTGAGTTAAAGTGTCTGGTGAACTAACAGTGTTTGCGTTTGGATGTGGTCGAACTCAGTATTGAAGCACATTGCAATCAATGCAATGCAAACTGTAACGCAGCATTGTTAAAGGGGTTTTGTTGGTGGACTTGGAGCATGTGGGAAATTCGATGGTTGAAATGGAAAGACAAATAATGGTGCAGTAAAATATGAATCAAAGGATTATTCGATTGCAAAGATTCTGAGATGCTGAAAAGCGTTGGAGATGGTTTAATTGCATGACTGATCTGCACCTTCTTCAAGGAGTATGGAGGTCACATGGATAGTTGCGAGGGATTTAATCCAAGGTATGGGTTTAAATGTTTATACGATTTGTTGATATTTACATATGAAATGGGTTCAATCTTTGAGCAAAATGAAATGATAAGGTATGGCTCCAAAAAATATTTATTTTCTTGTTAATATTCAGATTTGTGAGCATATATCTCACATTTTAAATGTGAAATTTTGAAAGCTGTGGGCCATTATCACATAATTGAATGTTGGATTCAAATAATCATAATAAGGACTTAAATCTTGATTAAGAGAGAAATGTATGAAGAGGAACAACTCTGCATATAAGCATTGTTTAAATATGATTTGTTAAGTGGGGTCAAATGCATCAGGACTGGTGAGCATATAGTTGATGAAAAGTGAATACATTGAAATGTCAATTCCGCATAGAGTTTGATAATGGAAATACAAGCTTCCACATACAAAGTAAATGCATTAATGGAATGGGTAATGATAGATTTGAAACAGGTGAAGTTTCTGCACATGAATATTGAAAGGGATTTGCTTTACATTGGTTTCATAACCACAAAGTAAGATAGAAGCTTCTGCACATACATATATAAGATTGCCCAGATTGTGATATTATTTGGGAATTAAATTGACATGCATTTTTATATGCATACTGAGAGAGAATATGTGGATTCTTCACAAGGAAATGTTTGCATTAAGATGACAAACTTGTGAGCATGAAAATATTGACGGTGATGAAGATGGTACAAAGGAACAAAAACTAGAATATTGAGTTTGCATAAATAAAGGTTTACTAATAACCTTAACAAGAGCATGAGGTATGATACTTCAGGAAGATATTTTTGAACATTAAAGATGGAATGGTTTATTTATTTTCACCTTAAATAAATCTTGGAAAACTTGAATTGCAATTGACTAAAGAATTCAGTATCATGTGGAATGATAAGGAAAATTGATTATTTTTCTTAAAGAATGAATCATGAAAGAAAGTGAAGATTGTATAACTTGAAACATCCATTGTCATAATTTCGGTTCGAGTGTTGAAGTGAAAACATGTGTTAGAGTCAAATGAAGTTTGGATAGTTTTGAGTCGAGATTGAGAATTTCATCCAAGATGGAAATTTGGTATAAGTATGAAGTCAAAGAGTTGTAAGATAAGTCCAAAGTCTGAATGTAATTGGGTGGATGATCGGAAGAGCCCGACACCCAAATAATTGGTTGTTGTAACACATGTGTGCTAAAGTGTTCTTGCAGCAAATTGTAGCAAGAAGGTTGTCAGAGATTGGTTCCAGGACAAAGAGAAACCAAGCACAGGAGGAGAAGTTGCATTTTTATGAATGAAAAGTGCAAAGGATTGTGGGGAAGTGGCTTAAATGAAGTCCACATGTGAACAGATGCAGTTCACAAAGGAGGGGAAGATGATTGTTGATAGTCATTTCCAGAGATCTGATGAAGAGTATGAGCAGGAGAAGGCTTAGATAACAATTCCCCTTGAATTGTTAATGGAGTTGTTGCAGGAAAATGTGAAATACCAAACACATGGTTGGACCATGAGAAAGAAGGTGAAGTGGCAGAAGCTACACGCAAAGAGGAAAAAGCAGGTAAACATACAGTTGATGGAGGAGCTGAGGAAGCTCGAGCAGATGTTGAGTTGTGAAGAACTCAGAGAGGCTGAGTTAAAAATGGATGTTTCCGATTATGGCCCGGAACATGGCAAAATTTTGGGTGAAGAGATCAGTGGAGAAAATCTCATGAACTATTGGGATAATTTAGAAGCATCTGAAGATGTGTTCATAAGAGAAGCAGGTGAGGCTATGAAGCCTTGTAACTTTTCTCACAGTTTATGTATGTTGGCAGGGTGTGCGATTCTGATGGAACTGTCACAAAGGAGAATGAAATTCTTGAGGTAAAGTCTGGTAGAGAATTCCTTTCAGAGAAGGAATGTGTTGATTGGTTACAACAGGAAGAAATCATAAATGACTTCTTGTCTAGGGTAAGACAGCAAATCGAAGCTGTTATGGAACAAGAACAAAGTGGAAATTCTGAAGGAAAATTCCAAGAAGGTAAACAAGTGTATTTGTTTAATGGGATTGCTGAAAAAAATTTACAATGTAATGATGTTGAAACCAGAAAAATTCAGGAAGATTGCCAGAGGGAGAATGGAAATAGTGATGAGATAGAAGGGAAATCTACAGAAGAACTGAATCAAATGAAGGATTCACAACAACAAAGAGAGATGTCGACTGAAGCATTCAGTGAGATCACAAGGTCTTATGTTTTTAGGACTAATGATTTGTGTGTGATGACAGGTATATCACAGGGTGTTGAACAAACTTTGAAGTTTGTTAAAGAAGAAGAGTTGAATCTGAAATTTGTTCAGAATGATGCTGAGATAGCAAGATCTCAAGAAGAAATGAAGACAGAGGGGTCTTATGGAAATATTCAGTATAATATTGAAGCGGGGAAAGAAGGACCATTTGATGATTGGTCGACAGCAAATTAAGGTATGGAAAGTTGTATAAAATTTCCAAGTTCTACTCCGGTTGAGATTGTTAGGTTATACAGAAAGTTAGATCTTCAGAGAAGAGAGTTGGAAAAGCAAAGGATCTATGTTCAGGGAAAGTTATTGAAAGACACAAAACATGGAAACATTTTTCAAGCAGATAATGTAGAGGAGGGACTAACTGATAGTCTCAGAGAGGAATTAAATCAGCATATTGAAGTGCTTATGGATGAGGGAATTTCAGAGCAACATACTGAAATGTTACCAGCAGCGGAAGGGGCATTGAAGCCTTATGTTTTTTATTCTAACAATTGTTTTGTGAGTACAGGTTTTATTGCTGTTGCTGGAGGAAATTTATTGGACCGAGAAAGTGAACTAATAAGGAAGATAATGATGAAAATATCCCAGAAGAGGCCAGCAGCAGTAAAACAAAGAAGAAGCAGCAAGAGAAATATAGCAAAATATTGTGAAAGCATAGCCAGTGGGGCAATGCAACATAAAGTGTGGAGACCTGGAGAAGAACAATAGACAGAAGCAAGGACAAATGGAAAGTTACAGTACAAGATATGGGATCCAGGCAGACGAAGATCTGAACACATGATCAGGCGATCATGATTAATTTCAACCTTGGGAGACTGATGCAGGAGCATCAAGGCCAATTTTCATTTTTAATTATGTAATAAAGGGGGGTGTGACATTTTAATTTTTTTATTAATTAATTTGCTATTTTTAAATAAAATAGGACATAAATTATAAAAGTGAGGATTTTGTATATATTCTTTTATTAATTAAAATGATATGGGAGAAAATAGAATTAGGTAGCAAATTTAGGGAGTAGGAATTCTATGTACGGGACTTTGTTGAGTCCACACCTAAAATGAATTTAAATTAGATTTAGTTGAGGATTAGGTGGAGAGATTTTTGGAATGAATTAAATTCATTATTTGTATATAAATATGAGTGTTTTTGTGAGGAAAAAAATATAGTTGAAGAACTAAGATAGTGAAGAGTTGAGTGAGTGAGGAGAGGTTGAAGGACCAAGAGCCAGAGGCCGCCCAATGTAATATTTGGCCATAGAATTTTGATATAGTTAATAAAGTTGATTTGCATGGCTCTTTCTGCCTTCATGTAAATTTGAGCTGAATGTTTTTTTTTTATGGATTTATTCTAAGAAGAATTGAACATTTTTTTTTTATCTTGTTTGGGTAATGAGTTTCTTATATGCCAGGTTCTGCTTTCTAGTAGAATTCCTGCATCACTTTAGAACAGAAACTATGGAGCCTTGGACCATCTTCAATAGAGACCAGTCTATGATGGGTGTGATGTCTTACAATGACGTAGAATAACTAGTTGAGGGTTGAGGTCGTTGGCCTCTAGAAGCCCTAGATTTATTGTGATTGATGTGTTTTATTAAGTCCCAAATTCGTCCTTGGAATATTGCACAAGTGTGATTCGCTAAAGTGAGACTTGGCTCAACCAATATATGATCAGGTGGAATGTGGAAGTCCCATCTCCGGTTGGATTTTACACTCCATAATGAAGAGCTCATTTATCTGGTATTCGGTATGAAAATGTATTATTTTATGTATGGATTCTATTTCTATTGCATCCATGGTATTTCTGTTATTAATATGTTAGTTATGGGCATGTATTCGATCAGTGATGATGTATGGCTCTATTCACATTTTTTCCTGTAAATGAACCTCCCATGCATCTATAGTAAAATGATTTTTATGACATCTTATTATGTAGAGGAGAAATTCTTATTATCCATCCTCGGATAAGGAAGATACCCCTTTATTTAAATCTGTTGTTTCTACCTATAGGTGTTATGTATCTGACATGTTTGATGAAATGGTTGTCAAGGCTAGGTAAGGTTGGATGAGTTTCGATTAATGTGATTGCTTCTGTATATTTTTTTTATTGTTATTTACCCTCTCGCAAATTTACAGTATGTTCTAGGTAGTGACCTAGGTTCAGGGGTTAAAAATGTGACAAAAATCTTAGTGCTACAGGCGGCAATTTTGTTGTTTGGGCTTGAGCCACTACCTTGAAAAGGCTAGCCCATGAATCTAGGTTTTAGATTTTCTCCCTTTCCCTTAAAATACTATGGCTCATCCTCAAAGGGGGCTAAAAAATAGTCCCCCCTTAGGTAACAGGGCCCTATGAGGTTGGGTTACCTGCTACGGATGTCAATGTTGTAGTGTAAGGTATTTTTTTTGTGTTTCCTTCAGTTCCACTTCCTTAAGGTCATCCAGGAGGTTGAATATCATATTAGTAGCCTCTCGTCACATGTTTACCTCAATTGGTTGGTTACTTGGGTAGATGTGGGAAGAGGGTGTTACAATATTGATCCTCATCCTCCCCTTCCACAGTTTTTCTCTCATAATCCTTAGGATTAGGACTAAGTGGAAAATTTGACTCTGGAAATTCTTCATCCCCCCCTTCCTGAATGATGCTCTAATAATCCTTGGGATTATGAATAAGTGGAAAATTTTACTTTGTAAATTATTCATCCCTTGCTTCATCAATGGTGCTCTCATAATCCTTAGGATTAGGACTAAGTGGAAAATTTGACTCTCTATTTACTAGAAATTATTTTTCCTACCCTTCGTCAGTGGTTCTCTCACAATCCATAGGATTAGGACTAATCGAAAAAATCGACTCTCAATTTATAGAAATTTATTTTTGCTGCTCTCATAATCCTTAGGATTAGGACCAAGTGGAAAATTTGACTCTCTATTCATAGTGAGATAATTCTTGTGTCTATTCATTAATATGAATATATTTATTACATGAAGAAAATGTTGATGTTGCAGAACGAAAAAAATTCACTATTAGAATAATCCACATCTTTAAAACAAAACATGTTGAATGATACAAATGCACCCTCTCCCAATGAAAATTTATAGCTT
>CM076581.1:368160702-368321296 GCA_034641835.2 Pinus albicaulis
CATTTTACTCATATTTAAACTATTTTATTTTATTACTTATACATATATTTTTTTATCTCATTAAACATTTTAAAGAAGGATGCAGATACAGTACCAAATACCTTCAAAATATTTATTGAAAAAATTAAGTTCGAAAGGGTGAGAAAGTAGTGTCTTAGGAATCTTCATCTTGATCCTACTCCTCCTCATTTCATTTAGAATGGGATCTTCACTATCCAATATCAAATAATGCAAGATGATTTTGAACAAATTGCAAACCTCATACCTAAAAGGGATTATGCCCTAGTTATTGAAAATATTCCTCATGGTTTCAATTTCTCATATATGGGATACGACAGTGAACCTTATACTTATCAAGTTTTTAATAAAGTGGTTACGAGCTTTCAAAAAGTCACAACATCATTAGTTTGGAGATTTGTGACATTTCATTCAGACACAATTTTCAATGTTATTAACAAGCTTCAAGGGAAAAGCAAACTCAAGGATGCAACTTACATCGTAAGAAACTGAAATTGTATGTTTGATTAATGTTAAAAAAATATCTATGTACAATTCAACTTAACTTTTACTATGTCATGTTACATGAAAAATTCAAATCTTTTTCCTCTGGAGATAAACTAATTATAAGTGATTGTGAGTTCATCCATGTTGAATGTTGGGAAAAATATGATAGCTATAAGCCTATTATTTTGAATCAAGTAGATGGAAAGAGTAATAGGCAAGTACCAGTTCATGATGTTGACTTCAGAAAACTAACATTTGAGGATAAATATGAAAAATCATAGATAGTTAGCATTTATAAAAAAATGCAAGCATTGATTAACTATCTTATATTTTTATGTTCAAAAGGAGATTGGGTTTTGGATTTATTCTCACATTCAAGTAAGTTTTATTATATAAAATTGAATTTAATATTTTATTTTTTAGTTTTTATGTTTTTATACTAATTTACTTAAATTATTTTTTTGTGCTTGATGATTAGTTACAACACTAGCATGTTTCCTACAAAATGGAAGAAATTGCATTGCCATTGAAAAAGACTCACTACAATGCAATTTTATTCAACAGATAATTAATGCTCTTTACTTTCTTCGAGATGCAAGAGAAGGAGTTGATTTGAAGAAAGGGGATTTTAATGAATCATGTGTGGCAGAAAAGTAAAAGGAACCTCAACCATCATTATATGGAATCATTGGAAAATGACACTTTGGGAGATTTGCAGATATCAAAGATCCATTAGAAGAGGAAAATGACCAAACTGAAGAAGGAAATATTGTGGAAGAAGATAATATTGAAGCTCTTGGAGATGATTAACATGGATTATATGATATTATTTATTATCTTTAATTTATGTTTGAAAATCAAGCTCAATTTTTAGAGATATTCATTAGTTTTACTTGTAATGTTTTGACTTCGAGATTTTATGAGAAGAACGAGTATTTGATTATTGTTGTTATATGATTAATAATTGTATTATCTAATTTTCAGTTTAATTTTTATGTGAATCATTAATTTGTGTAAAATAAACTGTTATTACTATTCATTTTTGGCATAAAATTTATAAAAAATATATAATTTTAAAATTTTTTGTTAATATTTTCCAATAGAAATCATTTATTTTACATGTGATTTTTAAGAAAAAGTCACAAATGTGTATTTTTTCATTATATTTATATTGACAATGTGTATTTTTTTGTCAAATGTTTAAAAATATTTCTTTTTTAGTGACAATTAAATATTTCCTTTTTAGTGACAATTATTTGAGTGCATTGAAATCTTAATTAACAATACATAAAAATATAGAAGTTCCTAACTTTAAAATATTGAACTTATTTTTTAGTTTTTTAACTATGTGAAAAAATGAAGATTTAATTAGAGAAAATAGAAAAGAAAAAAAACAAAAAACAAAAAAACTTAAATACACTTAAAATAAATATATGAGTGAAGAATAAAACAATAGAAATTTAGGTTATCGGTAATTTTCTCCTCTGATCAGTAACTTTTATATGTTTAGATTTTGATGATGTGAGTTGATAATTTTTATGGCTATTATCACAAATGAAAAGGAAATTATATGGAAATGGAATTTCCTTAGCTGCACCACAAACAAAAGGTCACCAAATCTCAAACCACATGTGAGGTTCACATTTTCTCATAATAATTTGTGAATATTCTCTAACTCATATATTATTACCAATACGAATTATTCCAATGATAAATATGGGAAATATTAGTTGAATATGCTCGGTGAGTGTAAATGATATTACAACAAGTGGCCATTGTGTGCAAAAAGAACATAAATGACATCCAAATTATAGAGTTAAGAGTGCTATAAGAAAAGTATTAGATTCTATATTATGACAAAAATGATTCCTTTCTTTAGATACCCTGAAAAACACATGCACATTTTCTCTATATTCCAAGTTCAATTTTCAATTCCAATGGATATATTTTAAACATCCAAATGGATAAATAGGTTGGAAATTGTCATTTTCCCAATATTTTCAATGAACAATAGGTCTAGGAAAGTTATTTTTTAAAAGAAATTTATATTATGACTTTATATTTGTATATACCTTTATTTCCCCCCCTTGGATTTCAATATTTTTTTCTAAGGAAAACCTCATTATATCCCTCCTCTTCCCTGGAATATCTAGAATGAGAGTGGCTCAACAACCAGCTACATAGCAGTTGGTGACCTCGAGGGAATTTATCCAACTTTAACATGAGACCTATTTCTATCATGTTGCTACCATGCCTTGGATAGATGGTTCAAGTGATTGAAGTAATTCTTTGGGCTTTGGACCTTTTGTGTACATTGTAGAGTTTAAGGAATCCCATTACCAAAAAATATTTAGGCTTTTCTAAACATCTAGATATAATGACATTGTATGTACAAGCAAATATTTCATTTTTGAATAATTTCTTATATTTTATGTGTTTATAAAAAATTATTTAGGATTTTGGTTGTCAATGGAATTCATTATTTTTTAACATTTGTATATTGTCTACATATATTGCATGTATTTCTAAATAATCTAGTTGGATATTTTTTCATATCATGGGCTTTTGATTTTACTCTCTTTTTTTAGCCATTTGATGTTGACTTATGCTTTGTTGTTTAGTTTCCTTGCAATTTTTTTTTCATGCCTTCATACTTTATCCACCAATATAGAACATATTAGCAAGTGCATTTATAACCATAGTAATGAAACTCACTTGGTTAGTTTGGACTAGTGTCAAACTTTTTGCATCTCATAAAATGAGTTGTTTTAAGTTGTGTGTGAGCCAAAGTTGTTTCTTATGTGTCTGACTAGCCAACAATGTGTTTCACCTGCAAGAACTTGTTAGCCTAAAATCTAACTTCAAATTAAGTGGTAAGTTTTATTTTTTATTTTTCAGTGGGATTGACTCATGAGTTGCATGAACTAAATTATTGTTTCACGCTATTTTAAAAATAAAATATAAAATACCCATTATGCGTATATTTTTTGCAAGAACTTCTCCATGTCATCTTTAGTGTTTTTTTCTCGTGACTTGTAAACCTATGAAATAAGAGAAAAGTAACATATTTTTAAGGAAAAAAGAAATAAAGTACTGGAATATTCACATTTTACGCAAGATTTATTGAGGATACCAAAAATGGGAAAACGAACCAAACAACCACACACTTCACAAATCTACTTAATCCTAATACATTAAACTAGATATTTCCCCTTTTTTTCTTGAGTCCCAGAATTTGAATTTCCATATTTTATTTTTTTAGTTAAGCAGTTAAGATATTTATGATTTGTTATATTATGTGATTCATTTTCTCTTTTCTTAGTTTTCATACTACACCGATCTATTCTGGTACACTAAAATAGTTACTACATGCCAAGTTAAAATGATATTTTTCTTGCTGCAATTAATTCCTAGCCAAAATTTCATGTACTAGTTATATATAATACAACAACATATGTTCTAATGAATTTACTTCAATTCTTGGTACTTCTATAATAACATAATAATAATTCCCATTTTATCACACTAGGATTTGAAACTGGAATTTACATTAAGAAAATGAAGCACCTAAAGGATGTATTTTCAGATAGTATTTCATTCTTTTATATTCAGAATAATATACAAAAATTGTCACTTAATTCTGTACTATTCTATTTTATTACATAATAAATTTAACTAATGGTTGAGACACAATTCTCCAGATTTAAACCCATTACAGGTTTAGATATTCTGGCAGATAGGTCTCTCCCTATCTCTCACATACAACCATACATATTTCAGACAACTTTCTTGTCAAAATCTATTAAATGTATGAGAATTTAATAAACCATCCTCAAAATATTATTTCACTGCAATTCCTAGAAACTAGCGTTTACTCATAATTATTCCATAACACTTGAAACAAAATTAACTTCTATTTAGTGTGCATACCTCTTTATATGAATATTCCTCCCAACCTTAGAGTTATTTGTCTCCCGAACTAACCCCCAAGCTGAGATCTTCCAGTGACAGACTCCCCTTGTCTATCCTGGAGCAACTTATTTAAGCTTGTGCTTTCCCCAAGCCTGTTTCCAATTTCTGCGTCCAGAAATTTCAGGATGCTTTCTTCATGCTTTTGCCTAGGCTGCCCACATTGGGGTCTTTTAAAGCTGTCTTTTCTGCTTTTCCATCTTTTCCACCTCTTCCCAATTACTTTCCTCTTCATTGGGGAATTAGATTTTTCTCTCCCAATCTAATTTAGAAATATTCCCTTCAAGGTTTTCTGAAAGGTTTTGGGAAAGTCTAACCTTATCCATATCCTCATGGATTAGGTTTATGATCTCCAATCTCATCTAGTCATAGTGCACACACAAATATTCCATTTATTTAAATATTTAAATAAAATCCACACAATGTTTCTCCATTGGGGTCCACTTTCCCCTTTGGACTTTGTTCAAATGTCACTTTAAAAGCATAGATCTTGGGGTGTTACATGAGCAGAGACAAATTCCTCCAAAGTGCAGACAACCTATTCTCTACCCAGGAATTGGCTATTTAAACTTTCTTTCCCTTCAGCATGTTTCCATAAATTTTTCCAGTTAATCATGACATTGTTTTCCTTTGTGCCTAGGTTTTCCTTTTGTTTTTCCACAAAAGTACCTTAAAACTAGCTTTTTCCTCTTTCTAGTTTTATGTCACCTATTCTCAATAACTTTCCACTTTATCGAGGTATATTTTTAGATTTTATCTCCAATGTAATATTCAATTTTTTTATTTATTTTCTCCAACAATTTTTGGAGAATCTGGGAAAGTCTTTGGAATCTTATCCATCCTCATGGACTTTAAATCCTCATCTCCATTTATACTCTAGTCTTTGCATAATAATTCTAGTTCCACATTTATTAAAATTAAAATAATAAAATATGTCCACAATAATTATTTTCCTCTAGGTCCACTTAACCTTTAGGATTGTTCAACTGTCTAATAAAAGTAGTAAAAATAACGATATTACATATTCACCCTCTAAAACAAAACATCGTACTTAGTGTTGCAAAATATTACCTAACTTTTCAAACAATGATGGATATTTTTCCTTGATATATTCTTCTTGCTCCCAAGTAGCTTCTTCAGGTGCAAAGTGCTTCCACTGCACTTTCACCCTAGCTACTGTCCTGTTTCGAAGCTCAATCTATTCCAGTGTCAGGATATGAAGTGGCTCCGGTAGAAATTCCCCTTCTGGTTCCACCTATATCACATTCCAATCAATTACATGAGTAGGATCATGTATATATCTTTTTAATAATGAAACATGAAAAGAAATTTGAACATTAACGTGACTGGGTAAAGTCAACTTGTAAGCTACTATCCCCACTCTTTCTAGCACTTCAAATGGTCCATAGTAGTGTGGTGCTAATTTAGCACATCTACTTGTATATTACTTTTTTTGGGTTTAATCCTAAGGTAAACATGATCTGCCACTTTGAATTCTCTATGAATTCTCTTTTTGTCACCCTTGAGCCATCATAATGTTTCACTGAATTGTCTTCACAGTTCGTTCCATTTCTTGCAATGCATCTGGTCCAAGAATTGAATTATCCTCTGGTTGACTCCAACTAAGAGGTGTGTGGCACTTTCTGCCATATAATGCTTCAAAAGGACTCATTTTTATTGGGGCCTGATAACTATTATTATATGCAAATTCTGCTAGATGCAAAAAGTTTTCCCACCTTGTACGTCTGTCCATAACATACATTTGCAACATGTCTTCTAGAATCTGATTTGTTCTTTCATTTTTTCCATCTATTTGGGGATGGTTTGTGGCACTAAAGTTCAATTTGGTACCCATTCCTCCAAACAGAGTCTTCCAAAAAGTTGAAATAAACTTTTCATCTCTTTCTAATATAATCATCATAGGAATCCCATGAACTTTACAATTTCTTTCATAAATAGATTAGCTACTTGAGTTGTACCAAAAGTAGATTGTACTAGTAAAAAGTGTGTAGCTTTATTCAATGTGTCTACAACTACCATTATACAGTCATGTTGGTATTTATTTCGAGGAAAACCAGTTATAAAATCTATGGAAACTATTTCCCACTTCCATTCTAGAATAGGTAAAGGATTCAGCAGTCCTATTGGATGCTGATGTTCTACTTTTACCTGTTGACATTCCAAACATCTAGCTAAATAATTAGGCACATATTTCTTCATACCTGGAAAAAAAAAAATTCTTCCTCAATACTGGAATTAAATTTTGATAACCTAGGTGTCTTGCATAGCGTCGTTTATGATAATCATCTAAAATTTCACGTTTTAATGACCTCACATTGGGAATGTACAATCTATTTTTATAAGAAATCAGCCATTTCTGGTTTTGAGTATATCCTAATATTTCAGTATTCTGAAATTTTTCTTCAAGTTTTTTATAGCTTGAATCTTGACTCATCACTTCTTTTATTAATCCTTCAATGTCAGAATTCGCATTATTTCCAACACTATTCAATATTTTATGAACATTCCTACTCAGACAATCTGCAATATTATTTTCCTTTTCATTAATATGTTTGAATTCTATGTCAAACTCACTAAGGAAAGAAAACCACCTAGCTTGTCTAGCATTTAAATCAGGTTGTGTGAAAATGTATTTCAAACTTATATGATATGTCATCAATACAAACTAATTTCCTAATATATAATGTCTCCACATATTCAAAGCATGTAATACAACAACTAACTCTAAGTCATACACAGTGTAATTTTTCTCATGCTTCTTTAATTTTCTTGACTCGTATGCTATGACTAAGTTTTCTTGTAATAATACCGCTCCTAATACTTCTGCACAAGCATTTGTACACACTACAAATTCCTTGTTTGGATCAGCAATCTTCAAAATAGGAGCAGTTGTTAGTTTAAGTTTAACTCTTCAAAACTATGTTGACATTTTGTTGTCCACTCAAACTTCGCTCTTTTCTTCTATAGAGAGGTAATTGGATATGATAAGGCTTAAAATCCTTCTACAAATCTCCTGTGGTATCTCGTGATTCCCATGAATGATATTATGGCTGGAACATCAGTAGGAATAGATCAATCCATGATAGCTTGTATCTTTTGTAGTTCTACTTCCAATCCTTTTTCTGAAATTACATGACCCAAATATGGAATTTTATCTTTATAAAATTCACATTTGCTAATTTTGGCATATAACTTATGTTCTCTAAGTATTTTTAAGACAATTATGAGATATTCTTTATGTTATACATCATACTTGAATATACTAGAATTTCATCAATAAACACCAAAACAAATTTATCGAGATACTTATTTAACACATTGTTCATTAGAAACATGAGGGTTGCAGGTGCATTAGTCAACCAAAAAGGTAGAACTACAAACTCATAGTGCATGTATGTATTTCTAAATGCAGTCTTATTTATGTCTTCATCCTTAATTCTCAGTTGATGATATCTTGTTCTTAAATCAATCTTTGAAAAGATAGTAGCTCCTCTCACTTGATCAAATAAATCATCTACTCTGGGTAGAGGATATATGTTCTTTATAGTCAATTTCTTCAATTTTATATGGTCTATACACATTATGAATGTGCCATATTTATTTTTAACAAACAATAGAGGTGCTCCCCATGGTGACAAACTTGGTCGTATATAACCTCAATCCAAAAACTCTTGTAGTTATAGTTTTAATTCCAACAACTCTAGGGTACTCATTCTATATGGTGCTCTAGATATAGGTGTATCTCCTGGTATTAACTTAATTGAAAAATCAATTTATCTTTTAGGGTGTAGTTGAGGAATATCCTTTGGAAACACATCTTTGAATTCACTAATTACTGGTAATTTTTCTACATCTTATTTTTCAGTTTGTTGTCCTAATTCCTCCACTTGGACGACATACACTTGAAAACCCTTCCTTGTTATTCTCTTTAACTATATAGCTGAAATCTGTCTTATTGATATTGGTTTGGATTTTCCTTCTACTATCACTCATCTTCCCTCACCATATATACAATGAACTGTCCTATCTAAGAAATTAATTATTTCTTTCTGATTTTCTAACCAATACATTCCCACTAACACATCATATGAGCCTAAAGGTAAAATATTTAAATTCAGTTTGGTTTATATCCATTTAAATTTACAGCAATCTTTGGTAATTTGTGTGTCACCTTTTATTTTGTCCCAGTGGCTAACTGAACTAACTAGGCTTGCTGAAATTTTCCTGATTTTAATTTTCACTTTTCCACCATTTGTGGACTTATGTAGCTTGAATTTTGTCCTGGATATATGAAAATAGAAACAGGTTGTGCAACAATCATACCTTCTATTTTGACCATGGTTGATTGATTTTCATCTTGGTGATCCTCTAGTGCAACATTGATTCTTAGAATGTCTCTAGCCACATAATTTACAGTAGTTTCTTCTCTCAATACTTAAATATTTTGAATTATTTGATGAGGAAAATCATGTAATAGATGATTCTCTCCAGAACCCCAACACCTTAATGGTTCCTTAATTTTTATAGTTCCTTCTTTATTGTTGTTTATTTCCATTTGTTTAGATCCAATTTGAGATTGGGCTAGCTGACTTTCTCCATTTTTGCTAAACTTCTTCCTTTGATGATTTTTCCCAAAAATTTTCAAGTATGTTGGTTTTACTCTTTTCCCACTAGAGTCACCTTTCACTTTTTCTTTGTTTTTCCAATTTTTCAGCTGATCATTTCTGCCTTTAAATTGCTGATAATAGAGTCTTGCTTTGTGTACCGCTTCGTCCATTGTCTTGGGATTTTCAAATTCTATTCTCCCCTTGTACATAGTAGGTAGTAAGTTAAAAAATCACTGTACCGTAGCCTTCTATTCTCGAATATAAGGTACATAATGAAGAAAATTAATGAATTTGGTAACAAACTCATCTAGTGTGAGTTGTCCCAATCTCAACTCATGAAACTCTTTACCTTTTTCATCATAGTATCTTTGATTATGATATATAGCTTCAAATTTAGTTTTGAAATCTTCCCAAGTAACATTTTTCTCATTTAGTACATGTACCATTTTGGTTTCTTCCCACAACAAGGTAGCCTTACCCTGTAGTTGGTAAATAGCCAATCTAGCTTTCAAGTTACTTCCATATTCATAGACTTGAAAGTATTTTACCATGTTTGGAAGCCAAGCTTCTAAATTCTCCTTGCAATTCTTTTTTCTTTCTGGATTGTTGTCTAGATGCTTCACCTTCCTCAGATCTTTCTGAGTTGGTTTCAAATTCCTTTCTTATTTTTCAGGGTCATTGCCTTTGTGAAAATACCTTGAGGTTAATTCTTTGATCAACCTTTCTTGCCCCTCCTTGGCTTGCAACAATCTTTCATTATTGGTTCTTAGCTGAACCATTTCTCACTGCAATTCCTGGAACATAGCCAACAACTGAGCATTTTGATCTGGTGGATATTCCTCACTACCCAGACCTGCATAAAACCCTTCCCCATCACTCATAATTACAGTTGTACTTTTCTGCACTAATTCACTATACACAGAAATGAAATTAGTGTAAAATTTTTCAATAAAAAAAAAATTACAGCAACATAAAGCTTGGATTTTTAATTTCTTGTGTGAGGACACATATAAGTTGTGTTTCAACATGGACTTTGATACCATCTGTAACAACTCCACTTACCACAATTTTTTTTTCCATTTATGGCATAGCTACTTAACTTGTTTTCCACTACATTCTATACGTTTTTCACTATTTGATGAATTTTGTCATTATTCCTTCCTTCATGTTTCGTCATTATTCAACAATTCCATCGTTACACTTTTTTTAAATTACGAATGCAAGTATAACACTTTGGCCATTGATTTTACTTGTCTAACTCGACAATTTCTATTTCATTTGACTCTATCTTGTCACTGTCTCATTCTATTACAATTTTCATTATTAAATGTATACCCATTTTGAATAATTATACTCTTTGCAATCTCAACTATAAGTTAAACTTGTAATAATATTATACAACTATTACATTAAGTCTAACTTAATTATCTTATGGTAATTTATATTACCATTATGTATTCATTTCTTATAATACTCTTTTCATAATTTTTGAGGTAATTCTAATCTATCCAAAGGAGTTACTCTCCTTATCCTAATAGACTATACCACTTATTAAATATGATTTGTTACCCTTTATTAACCTTATTTTTCATTTCATGTTCAATAGTTTGAGTTTCTAATATCCATAATGAGGAATATAATGTAAAGGATTATGTGACCCATCTTTTGGTTACCTTTTTGAACGTTATATTATTTAACAACTATGGTTAATTTTCTCCGCATTCAAATTATATGTTACGACTATAGGTTGAATTTGTGACTTAACACATATCATTTCACCATTTAATTACCTTTTTATCATGTATTAATGCTAAAGGAAATCGTATGCAGGTTATTGATCAGAATTTATGTTTCAGATTTTGTAATCGGGATTACATTTATGATTTGAGGATTTTCTCCAATTGACAGTATGTTTTATTTAATTGATTTCACATGGCTTTATGTTCTTGTTTCCATTGGATTTAAGCCACATGAACGATTTAGATCTAATCTTGATTTCTAAGTGAACTTACGACAACCCAAACCCTACTACGATTTTTCATTTTCCATTTGGTAAAATTCGCCTTTGACTCTGCAACCCTCATTGCTGCACGCAGCCATGGATTGAACCCGATGGTTTCAATGTTTACATAGATATGCAGGAACAGAAATTCTTTCATTCCACTTAATACTTTTCTCCCGAGGTTCTACCTCTATTAGAGGTGAGATTTTATTTCAGAGTTAATTTTGTTATTGAATTTTTGACATTCCTTTACAATTTTTCCTTTTTCATTTATGTTTTAGTGGTTTGATTCTCCAACTTGCATACCTATTAAATTTACGCTTTCATGGTTTATTTAAGGTTTAATGGAGTTCGAATGGGGTCTCTCTCCACTGTTCAACCACGTCTTCTAGGTTTTGGATATTGGTCCTTTTAATGACTCATGTTTTGAATACGTTTTTTGTTTCAGTGTTCCCCTTCTATTATGTCAATATGGAATTGACATGGCACAGATTTGTTTTCATG
Organism: Pinus albicaulis; assembly: GCA_034641835.2. NCBI lineage: Eukaryota > Viridiplantae > Streptophyta > Pinopsida > Pinales > Pinaceae > Pinus > Pinus albicaulis. Next base: position 368,172,310 of record CM076581.1, read on the forward strand.
GCCTTTCAGTCTTTTGTAACGAAAACATATATATTTTATACGTATATCATTCTGAGGATATTCCTCTCTACCTCCTTGTTGGTTTACGATTTAGTTGTTAGCAATTTTACCAACCAATACCTCTCTGTGTTTCCTCCTAATATGGATTTCCTTCATATTTAATTGAATCATAAAATTATGGGTTACAGTGTTTATAAACACAGTGGTTAAATATTTCTCCCTTTTGGATTTTTGTTTACAAAAATTTGCTGCTTCATGTTAGTTGCTATCTTTGAAACAGAATGATATATGGAACGTTTATCAATTTGGCTATGTAGCCACATTGTTTAAATTGATTTCTTGGTAAAATTACAGAAATCCCTTCTTCCCTTCCGTTTGTAATTCATTTTTTTATATCAAGGCTTCTTTAGCACTTCACGTCATTTTTTACCTAATTCTCTTGTGAGAAAAATTATGAAGTAGCAATATTAATAACTTGGAATTTAATTGAAATAGTTAGATATATATGTCATACTACTATTTAAGAAATTTCTATTTGAAATCTAGTTAAACTTTAGGAATGTCAATTCATTGTTTAACCATGGTATTTCTTAAGCCCTAAATGGTTATATATATATATATATATATATATATATATATATATATATATATATATATATATATATATATCCGTACGTTATAAATTCAATTCTAAATTTATCTCAACACCATTCCTTACTTATGCAATTATGATGTTTTAAATAACATTTCACTGTTTAGGAATTTATTCGTCGGTTTAATAAAATTTGTTTTATAAAGTTACAAAATTTCATTCTTCATTAATTTCTCATTTTATCCTCATAGGTGATATTTAAATCCTTTTAGAATTTTATTAATTTCCTCAATTAATAAATTTTTCTATATACATGAATCATTTCATTGAATTCCATATTATCAGAGATTCTCCATTTCACTCTGTAATTGAGAGGCAAGGTACACCTTCTATTACTTAATTAATTTACTTTACTATGCTTCTTATATTTTCATCGCCTTCTGCACTAATTATTTTCCACATTTTTACTTGGAGCTTTCAGTACCACTGTCAATTTAATAACATTAAGGTAATAATCTCCCACTTAGTTTCTATTTTTCCTTGAATTAACTCCTTATGTCTCTAATTATTTTTTAATATAATTTGTATTCATTTTATTAAATTAGATGTTTGTATGTACACGTACTCCTTATGATTCCTTGTACATAGCTACAATTTAATTACTCCTCTGTAATTTCATGAGTAATTTAATGAATCATACATCGAGCATAGATTATGGTTGCTTATTTACAGGTTGGTTTTCATCACTTTGAAGAATCCAGCCTAGATAATTTCATATTCTTTTGTACTAGTTAAATTGGGGCTATACCTTATGTCTATAATTTTATGACAGAATTATATTTGCAATATGTGTCACATATTCTATCATACATTAAGACACTATTGAACTGTGTACTCCTTCTGAGAGGTTTTACTGAACATATGTATTTCCTTAATTTATTCCTCTTTTTGCTACTTTTGAGAATATCCAATGAGTTGTAATTGTGATCAATTTGTTTTATAATAGCAGATTTGATTTTTGAAATGTATATAATATATTTGTAACAAATAAAATAAATATCCTTCTCTCTAATGTATTTTTCTAGTTTGCATGTCTTTACAATATGGCTATTTAACACCTAACTTCAGATCTAAAGATATTAATTCGGTTTAAAAATTCTGAGTGTTGAAATATAATTCTACTTTGTCTATGTAACCGTACAAATCAACAACTATTTATATATTTTTTATCTGTTAAATAGATCAGAATATATGAATAAAATTTACACAGACATCGACTAATAATTATGTATAAATTTAACTTTTCTTAACCAAACTAACTCTAGTGAATTAAAATCTAATTCCACACAATACCATATAAAATCTCAAAATATTTTTGTGCTAATAAAATTCATAACACAAAATTGAATTTCTTTGTGCATACCAATTTTGGTAAGACTATTTTCCACCCAACCTTGAGCTTTCTCTCCACAACTCCCCCCGAGTAGAGAAAAATTCCTCCAAAGTGAAGAAAACCACTTGTCTACCCAAGAATTTCTTATTTAAGCTTGATTTCCCTTCAACATTTTTCCATAATTGCGTCCAGTTAATCAACATGTTGTTTTCCTTTCTACCTAGGCTTTCCTTTTGTTTTCTCTACAAAAGTACATTAAAACTAGATTTTTCCTCTTTTTGTTTTTATGTCACCTCTTCTCAGTAACTTCCACTTTACTGAGGTATCTTTTTAGATTTTTATCTCCAATATAATATTCAATTTTTTTATTTATTTTCTGCAAGGATTTTTTTGGAGAATCTGGGAAATTCTGTGGAATCTTATCCATCCTCATGGACCTGAAATCCTGGCCTCCATTTATACTCTATTCTTTGCACAATAATTCCAATTCCACATTTCTTAAAATTAAAATAATAAAATATGTCCACAATAATTTTTTTCCTGTAGGTCCACTTAACCTTTAGGATTGTTCAATTGTCTAATAAAAGAAGTAAAAATGGGATATTACACTTATATACCTTAGTACAAGTGAAGACACACATTCCTTAAGCATTGCTACAAGGTTTAACTCAAGGGGTGTCCCATTCATTAATGTAATGTCAAGCAAGCATAATGAAAAAGAGAAAGAAATAATAGTAAGCAACCAATACTTTTCAAACAATAATGTTGGAATGGGGGTGAAAGGAATATGAACTATCATTGAAGGAAAAAATATTAAACTATGAAATGTGTATGATGATATAATGAGTAATAAATCTTATCACCATGTATGCAATACAATATATAAACTATGACATTAGAGGTCAAAAAGGTATAACCACTATGTTGGTGAGTTAATAACTAAAACATGTAACCAAATAATGAGTGAATATAATGATAAAAATAACATATTAGTCATAATATGATTGGTGTATTTAATAGTGGGAAGGTGATTGTTATAATTATTTATATGAAAGGGATCATTGTCTAGTTACATGGTTTTATGTGAACTAGACACTTGCATCACAAAGGCTAGCAACTTGTCCAATGTACGGTAGGGATATTCAAAACAATTGTTAAGGAAAGGGTGAAAGAAAGTTGAAAGATGGAAAGGGAAACATGGGAGGTGAGAAGAGGTGTCAAATTTAGGGTGAATTATAAATGGGAAAGATATGTAAGGTGGTGATGCAAGTGTAGGAAAATAAATTTTGATGGGATTTTTAGTTACTTCCAATTATCTTGGTAAGAAATTGATTAGTTGTACATTTAAAGTGTCAATCTGAGGTTCATTTGGAACTCACATTTTTTTGTGTGCTATATATGATAATGCAATCTATTATGTGTCTTAAATTTGTAGCAATATGATGGTTTTGAAATTATAATATAAATATTCTTTAACAACTCACCAATCTAACTAAAAACACCATGCTTTGTGGGAAATAAAGCACTCTTGAAGAAAATTTAATTGCATGGAAAGTAAGTCATAATTCTTGAAATTAAACACACTATAAAAAAGGTAAACACAACAAATACTAGAAATTACCTATTCAAGTGTAATGATATTCTTGTATTTTTGTAAAAAATATACAAAGGAACATGCCTATGACACAAATAATGACAAGAAAATGACCATAAATCAATATTGACACATATTAGAACTCTCAATCGTAAAATATTTACTAAAAACATAGTAAAGGTAAGACACAGGTGAGTTGCAACAACAAGAGTTGCATCAACAATCAAAATTTTCAGAAACATACAAATATGTTAGCCAATCATTAATCCTAGAATCAATTCCTTAATTACATAATTTGAGTTGCAACAACAAGTAAAATGACTATGGCATGGGAAAGTACTGAAAATGCATCAAAGGGAAACTAAAGGAGTTGAAGGAAAATAAAATTAATGGAATTGCAACAAACATAAACAAGAAAATTATAAATACTAATTACCTACTAATGCTACCTAGAGATACCGAGCTAAGGAGGGGGGCCTACCTCCTTAGAAAAGGTACTGTGAAATCTTCAAGCACATCATTGCAAAATTAACATCAAGAAAATAGAGAAAAGGGTATTTTATATTACAACGAATAGAGAAATTACACAACACTTCATAGAAAATTTTTCCTTTATTTTCTCCTCCCATAGGATTCGAACGAAGCTAGTTAGTTATAAAAGGTTATTTTTATCCAAACTAAGTAAGAGGTTGGATGTTTAGATCAAGAGAATCAAACAACTTATTCTATTACAATATTTTATTTAGAAATCCGTATAAATTAAGCAAACATTGAATAACATAATCTACACATCATTTGATATAGATTTTTCCTTCCTAATCAGCCACCTAGTTTCCTTTGGTGTATTCTATCATGAGAGAATTGTGTTGAGCGTGTAATTGGACTGCTCACCAATGAGTTGGGATATTATGGTGGATTTGCAGTAATGTGAGTTATAAACATAAATATCATGTATGCAATATATTACAATCATTAACTACATAAATGATGATATAATGAGTAATAAATTTAAATGTCATGCAAGCAATACAATAACTAAAATATGATGTTATAGGCCAACAAGTTATAATTGTATTTTGGTGAGTTAATAATTACAACATGTAAGAAAACCATGAGTGAATGTAATGATAAGAATAAAATATTGACCATAAAATCATCAATCATATTAAGAGTGAGAAGATGATACCTACACCTACATATATGAAAAGGAATCATTGAATAGGAGCACGTTTTGGCATGATCTAGACATTTACATCACAAATTCTAGCAACTTTCCCAAAGCAGGTTAGGGATATTGATTCCAAATCTTAGAGAAAGGGTGAAATATAAATGAAAAGGTAAAAATGGGACATGAGAGGAGGTGAAATTTAGGGTGATTCCAACATATGAAATAGATGGAAGGCCATGATGCTAGGGTACGAAAAGAAATGGTAAGAGGAGAGAGGTGATAATTCTAGTGTAGGATTAGTGAAGAGAAGAGGATAAGTGAGTGGCATATTTAGAGAGGTAGCTCCATATATACAATATACATGAAATTATAATTGTATTGAATACATTTTATAATTAGGATGGTGATTTATCCCACTGAGATGTTGAATATCTCAAGTTAGTCCTTTCTCAGAATGAAGAGTTATAAAATAAATGACTAGCTAGAAGGAAACCAAAGGGAGAGGTTGTCATTATCCAATTCACGCAATGCTCAAATAATCATATGTGGTATTAATATTTTTTCTTCTTCAAAAGCTTAAAAATCAACTCCAATGCCACTTTTTCATATACTAAGTCCCCTCACTAACTTACAAAGCTTATAGAGTAGCCAAAATTTTCTTTATTTTTACTAGCTCAAAACTAAGCTCTAATACCACTTTGTCACATACCCTTAGTAAATTTATCCTAACCATACTCATAAAAAAATTATTTTAATATGTCATACATTTTGACAAATACTTCACATATTTTCCTTTCTTCAAATACTTTTAATGCAAACAATTAAATAATTTTTTTCTTGTATATATTTTCTCAAACATTGTGTAAGAAATAAATTAAGAAAATTTTCTTTGATCCATCTTGTAGAATACTAACTAAAATATACCGCTCAATCATTACAACTTTTGATTTCTACCTTTTTGGTATTTTATTAAATAGTTTTTATGAAATTTGTAATAAAACATCCTTAATACATTTCTTCAAATTCTCTGTATGCAAATTTGAATATATAAGCTACAATAGTACTATCATACAACAATGCTAACATATAACAATAGTATCACCATAAAAAAATAACGTTTTCATTGTGGAATTTCATCAAACACTTTTTATGCAATGAACCATTGAACCGTATAGGTATTTATTCAAAAAAATTATATGTAAAATAGTATAAAATTTTTATCTCGGAATATCTCCTCAATTATATTAGTCCAAGTTCTAAAAATTGCATTAGATGATCAATGGGAGTTCCCTTCACTATGCTCAAATTTTAATCCTATGTAACCTCCAATATTAAAATTTAGAGTAGAAATTCCAATATGAAATGTTTGATGCACGATTTTATAAGAATCTAGGAAGCTCAACTTCCTCTAATCATCTCTCCTAAAATATCTTGACGCAATATAGAAAATTTGGACCAAGTTATTAATGGGATCTTCCTCATTAGGCTCTAAGTTTCAACTTATTGAAGCTCTAAGAAGAAACGTTATAGCAGAAATTCCAACATGAACTACTTAAATATGAATTTATAAAACTTATCTTCCTCTACGAGTGTTATTACAAAATTTAATTCATATAAAAAGGTACAACTAAATAGTATAAAAAATAGAACCATGATAAATTTTCTTAATGGTAAATGTGTGTATATATAAAAAAATTTAAAACAAAAAATAAAAAATCATGAACAAGAGATATTTATCTTAAGTAAAATATTTTCCAATCTAGAACTAAATCAGGGAGAGACACTCTCCACCCAACCATAGGCTCAACTATATTCCAGTGTTTGTCATAATTTCCCACCCCTGAGCTAGATATTGATGCCTCGAGGGAAAAGCTAAAATTAAGGATTTATCACACAATTTTAAAACCATATTTAAAACAAAAAATGAAGGCCACTCTCCTCCACACACATGAAATAATGTCATTGTTCATCCTTTTCATTCCTTGACCATGCCCATATATATTTAAAAATTTCGGTACAAGTATGTATAACAAAATCGAGTCCTTATTTGATCTTTGTAGTCCGTCAAACCTTTGTTCCTTACTGTTATTTTTTCCACACACAAACATGACAACTCCCTATACTTAAATTCATCCAATCCAACAAATAAATAAAACACATTCAATCCCTATTATAAAACCTCTCAATAATTCTCATACCAATTCAAATTTTGAGTGAGAGAGAGAGAGAGAGAGATGTATGAGAGAGTAATACAAGTGAGAAAAATTCAAATCTTAAGAACCAAGAAGAAGAACCCCTTGATTGATCTTCCTTATTATTTTTATAATAAAACATTTTTTAATTAAGCTATACCCTCATAGATACTTACTTTCATTGGCTTACCCAGGGTACACATGAGATGAGCGGATGCTATGAATAGACTCAACCTCCTAGGTGACTTTAAATAAATGAAGTCAATAAAACAAAACTTACTAACTTCACTCAGGTGTAGTAGGACCCTGCAAGAGTAACCCAAGCCCTCTATATGTCCATCCCTATGCCAACTTAACTTTTCCCTGAGCTAGAGCCCTAGTTTCTCCCTTTCCAATCCCTCCATGTGGCTAGAAACCCCTAGTCTCTCCCATATGACTACCATGCAACTATGGACTTTTATTCTTAGTATTGTGCAAGCGACTACGAAATTTAAGGATATTTTTCAGGGTTGGGGCTAAGCCTTTTCCTGTAAGTCCATATAACTTTTAGAACTCATAAAATGCATGACTAAAATGATTATAAACCTAAATTGAAACGAGGACTAGACATGACGATCCTACACCGGGACTAAAATTTTGCCAAACACTTGGTAGATAGGAAACCTATAGGTCATGAATTCGAGTTTGAGAATAAATCAATGAAAAGGAATATGATACTTAACGTGATGGATCACCACCCTATCTCATTAGCTTTCTTATCATCAATTAGGTCTTGCATATTTTATTTTTCCAGTTACAAGTAAAAACATGAAAAGGGGCATGACTAAAACTAGTCATATATCCATGCTTATAACCAACATATAAACTAATAAATAGCCATAAGCTAACATCCATTTCCATATAATAAAAATTACAGTTACCAATCAAAAGTAAGATAACTTATATTTCATTAAACATAGGCTAGAGCTAATTAGGTTTGGGACTTCCACGTAACACCCAACTATATATGTGGCTGAACCAGATATTTATTTCAACTAGTCACCCTAGTTCCATATTCCAAGAATGAATGTGGGATACCATGGGATAAAAAAATTTAAAACAACCAAGGGAATCAATAGGTTAAACTACATCCACCCTCACCATACCGTGATCTCACCTAAACTGGCCCCAAGGTCACAAATATTGAACCAAACTTGGAATGCATGAATATTCCTTCACTATCCTTGAGGAATTTTCCTCTATACACCCTTAATATTACCATTTCTCTCACCATTACCAGTTAATGGATCCTAGGCCTTGGGGAATTTCCCAGAGAGCACTTTTGATTTCAAAAATTTCTTGAAATTCCAAAGATCAAAATTGAGAACAATCCCATCACACCATGGCTATCAATAAATGGAAAGGAAAGGCTGATAACCAATGTCAAAACCTAACAAAACCATGCCATTGACATCAAAATAACCAAATACCAACATGATCATACCATGCATGTCAAAAGATACAAGGAAATCATACATGGAATCGGTTACCTACAAGTATTCTCATTAAAGCTTGCTTGTTCCAACCTTTTCTTGCTAGATATTTTATTTCTTTCCTTTCCTTTTCCTTGCTTTGCTTGATTTTTGTTCCTTTTCTTTTTTGATATCTTTCTCCCCTTGGTGGTATTATCCTCTCTAAGACTAATTTTGAAAATGAACTCAGAAAAGGCCGAAAAAAAGCTTTTCGATTGATACTTTGAGGTTTTTATTATTGACGAGGCCTTTAATTTCTCCAATTATCCATTATTTTCCTTCATTTTCATCCTGACATGAAACCAACAATATTTCACGTTCCTTTTCTCCTCATTTCCTTTATTTTCATAAATAAATGTGACAAAAATACCTTTTTCATTTTTAAATATTTAGCCATTGCCTTTGTTAATTTCCCCTTAGGCATAAACACATCAAGTGATTCCCACTAGGATATATTGTCCAACATTCATCTTGGAATAACTGTCCCTTAGTCATGATTTTATTATTTCCTTTATTAACTTTTATTACCTGAAATTTTAGCTCGGGTCTGTTCCATAACCCCTCCCCTTGGGTAACATTGTCCTCAATGTTAAACCACACCTATACCTCAGAAAAAAAAACACTAAAAATCAAAGATACATCCCATGGAGCTTTATAACATAGCTCGATGGAGTATTTACAATGAATAATATTCTCAAATTAAAAAAACATCATAACAACATGACAATATAATAACCATACCACTTATTGGAGATTTATAACTTAGCTCATGATAATATTTACAATAGAAACCATACATAAATATGCACAAATACAAAAATTTCTTTGCCTCAACCATCTAACTATGAAGGATACATAGCCTTGATTTGATCTTTCATCTCCCATGTATCTTCTTCGGTCCCAAAGTACTTCCACTGCACAGTAACTTGCTAGATGGCTCTGTTCTAGAGCATGCGTTGTTTCCTCTATAATATGCACTAAAGTTCTCGCTATAATTATCCTTATTGCTCCACCTGAAATACATTCAAGTTAATAACATGATGAACATCCTTTATATACATTTTAAGCAATGAAACATGGAAAACATCACAAACTTTCATTGTTGGAGGTAGTGCAAATCGATAGGCCACTGGTCCAATCTTCTCAAGGATCTCAAAAGGCCCAGAATACCATGGTGTGAACTTTTCACATGATCAAATACTCAAGGAGTTCTTATTGGGCTTGATGCACAAATACACATGCTCCCCAACCTAAAACTCCTTAAATTCCTATTCTGGCCTACATAAATATTCTGCATGTTTTTTGTTGCCTTAAGATTCTTCCTTATAACCTGCATTTCCTATTCCATGTCTTCCAACATATCTGTCCAATAAGTAATTTCTTCATTGGATCACTCCAATTGATGGGAGTATTACGAATCCACCCATATAACCCTCGAAAGGACTCATCCTCAGTGACTCATGATAACCATTATTGTATACAAAGTCAACAAATGGAAGGTACTCCTCCCATCTCCTCTACTAGTGCATCACATACATCCTAAACATGTCCTCAAGAATCCTATTGACCCTCTCTTTCTATCCATATTTTTTTTTATGATAAGTTTTATTGAAGGCAAAATCTACCCCCAAACCTACAAAAAACTCCTTCCAAAACTTGGAAGTGAATTTGGCATCCCTGTCTAACACAATATTCTTCATAACACCATGTAATATCACAATATAGTTGATGCATAGTTATGCCATGTTAATAGATTAATATGTAGTCATCACTGGAATGAAGTGAGCCACCTTGACCAACTTGTCGACCACAACCATGATAGAATCATGCTACCTCATTGTCCTCGGAAGAACTATAATAAAATCCATCGAAATGACCTCCCATTTCCATTATGAAATAAGAATAGGTTGTATAAGACCACTTGGATTCTTACATTGTGCCTTCACCTACTGATAATCCAAACATATAGCCATGAACTCTGCCACTTCCTTCCTCAAATTCTTCCAACAGTAGAAATTCTTCACCGACATCAATATATTTTGATATCCTGGGTGATCTGAGTATGGCTTGAAATCAATCTCCCTCAAGATAATCTTCCTGAGCTCACTGTCATCCGACAGATAGATCCTTTCCCTAAATCTTACCAAACAATATGGCATGTGACAATAGCATGCATGTTGATCACATGTACCTGTACCTATACTTGCACCTGTACATGTCGCTATACCTACACTTTTACCTATACCTATACTTTGTTGTAACCAGTGCATAATCTCCATATACATCTTATCCTGTAGTCCTGCCTATAATATTTAATCATGTAAGTCTATCCCATAGGAACTCATAGCCATTATAATTTTCCCTTGTACTTTCCTAGAGAGATCATCTGCAACCCTACTCTCCTTTCCCTTAATGTATTTTATCTCGATGTCTATCTCATTAAAGGTGGCCAAACATCTAGCTTTCCTAGCCTTCATATTCGGTTGATGAAATAGATACCAAGGAAAATTTTAAGGATGGAAAATTATCTTGAAGTTTAAAAACATTGGAAAATATTACTAGTCCCTAGTATGCAAACTATGAAATTTTTAGTGATGTTTTTGTAAAATTATTAAAAAATTATAATGATTGTATATATACTTGCTACATAATGTTGGAAATTTGTAAGGTAAAATAATTTTATATTGTAAAATTTGGGTGAATCATTTTTATAAAAGATTGAAATCATAAAATATATATATTTTTTTAAATCATAGAAAATCAGCCCACCTACAAATATTAGCCCCTAAAATTTCCCATCAAAGATACCTTAAACCAATGTGATCACTCATCAATATAAATCTCTTGCGAAGAAGATAATGCATCCACATCTTCAAAGCATGAATAATAGCTACCAACTCAAGATGTTGAGTCATGTAGTTCTGCTCATGCTCATTTAAGTTCCTGGACTCATGGCATACCACATGTCCCTCCTAGATTAGGATTCCACCATGTCCTCTTTTAGATTCATATGAAAACACTAAAAGCTCTATATCCGGATATTAAATATTAATAACTAGAGCATTGGTTAATAACTGCTTCAATTTCTCAAAACTAGTGGCACAATCTTCTGTCCCCTCAAACTTCTTACCTTTTCTATACAAAGATGTAATAAGATATGCAACGCATGAGAAGTTCTTGATGAACCTCCTGTAATAACCTGTTAATCCCATACATATTCTAACCTCCTGCACATTCTTAGGACCTACCCACTCAATGATGGCCTTTAACTTTTCTCGATCGAATTTTCTTGATGTGGAAAGCCTTGACAGATTTATTCCAAAGCAAGAGCGACCAGAGGAAGTTGGCGCTCAAGGATAAACTCAGAAACATAAAGATGGAGAAAGGCGACAGTATGCCCAAGTACCTCACGAAGTTCGCCCAATGCAGGGATGAGCTGGGAAGTGTGGGGGTGACTATTGATGATGAGGACTTGATGACCTTGGCTCTCCTTAGGCTTCCGAAGAGTTGGCATTCCTATCAGGACTCTGTCAATGGTCGAGAGAAATTGCCAGGATGGGAGCGACTTTGGTCGGATCTTGTGCAAGAGGAGATAAGGTGGAGTACCAGGGATGGATCTTCATCAAAGAACTCTGATGAAGAGAATTGTGCTTTGGCTACGAAAGCAAAGAAGGGGAAGAGCAAGAAAGCTTCTCATTCTGGTGTGAAAGGTAAGAAGCATGACATGTCCAAGGTGAAGTGCTTTCACTGTCACCAACATGGACATTATGCCACAAATTGTCCGCAAAAGAAGAAAAATAAGCAGGCTGCTGGATCTGCAGCTGGAGAGGCCTTAGCCTCGCAGTTTGAGCTGGATTTTTCATTGATCGCATGCTTGGTCTCAAGTGTGATGGGTTCAATGTGGTTTCTGGACAGTGGTGCGTCTTTTCACATGACAAGAGATCGAGATTTGTTTAATGATCTGGATGAGAAAGATCTTGGAGTGCACATCGAGATGGGCGATGATGGTAGATACAGTGCGACATGTATCGGTACCATTTCCTTTGAGAGGGAGTCTGGTAAACCCTTCGTAGTGAAGGAAGTGATGCATGTTCTAGGATTTAAGAAGAATCTTATCTCTATGGCGATGTTAGAAGACAAGGGATATGATGTTGTCTTTAGCGAGGGAAAGGCTTTCCTGCGCAGTAAGGCAACTGGTGAGACCCGGAGGATAGGGGTTTGAGTTAAGAACCTTTATCAATTGCAGGTAGATGGTTGCGCAACAATGGCAGGCAAGGCAAAAGGAGTGGTGAGCTGGGATGATGGCGAGTTGTGGCACCGGAGATTGGGCCACCTTCACCATGGAGCTTTGAAGATACTACAGTAGATTTCTACTGGGCTTCCTAAGGGTACTCTTGCACAGTCAGATCAGTGCAAGGGATGTACCTTGGGAAAATTTATGAAAGCCACCTTTCACGAGAAGGATAGTCGCGCCACGAAAATCCTTGAGAGAATTCACACAGACGTGTGTGGACCTTTCTCAGTAGCTTCGACAACAAAGCATAGGTATTATGTGATATTTGTTGATGATTTTTCTCGTAAGTGTTGGATCTTCTTCATGCAGAAGAAGATCGAGACGTACTCAAAGTTCTATGAGTTCAAGGCATTGGTTGAGAAAGAATCGAGGAAGTAGGTGAAGGTTGTTAGGAGCGACAATGGTGGTGAATTAATCTCTGGAAAATTCAAGGACTTTTGCAATGCAGAAGGAATTCAAAGAGAGCTCATAGAACCTCATAACCCACAGTAGAACGGGGTTGTTGAGCGGAAGAACAGAACGATCGTGGGTGTTGCACGGGCGATGTTGCATGATCAGGGCCTACCCATTCACTTGTGGGTGGGGGCATGTAATACTGCAGTATATGTGCAAAACCGTTGTCCTCACAAGATACTTGGCATGAGTACACCCGAGGAGGCGTTTCTGGTAAGAAGCCTAATATTTCCCATTTGAGGATTTTTTGTTCACCTATTTACATTCATGTGACGAAGGATGCCAGGAAGAAGTTGAAAAAAAGAAGTTGGAGTTAGTGAGAGGTTGGGATATTTGTGGGGTACAATGATACACCCCACAACTATCGTGTGTATTTTCCATAAAGTCCTCAATTTGTTGTGCAACGAGATATCAAATTTCATGAGGAGAAAGTCATGAAGTGTTCTCTTGAGAGGGAGCCACACTTGCATGCAGATGAGGAGATATTAGTTCTTAAGGATGAGTCTCGGGATGTGGATCAGCCACAAGATGAGGTTCATGGAGTGGAATAGACCACTCAGGCAGTGCCAACCATCAGAGGGTGGAAGCGCACTACAGAAGTTGAGCCACTGGCTCAAGATGCATAGAAGGTTGTAGGAGCACCTACATCACAGCACAGACAGAGACAGTCACCTGACCGGTATACTGGATACATGGCTCTCATGAGCAAGTGTATTGTGACGGAGCCATCCTATTTCGAGGAAGCTATGGAGGATCCTGCATGGGTAGATGCCATGGTGGAAGAGTATGATTCGATTTTTTAGAAACAATGCATGGGAGATTTTCCCGAGGCCGGAGGAAATCGATGGTAGGTTCGAGATGGATCTACAAAGAGTGAAGCGAGCGGCTGATGGGAGTGTGGAGAAGTACAAGGCAAGATTTGTTGCCCGAGGCTTTTCACAAATAGAGGGGATCGATTATGAGGAGACCTTTGCACCTGTCGCAAGGTATTCTTCCATACGAACGATCCTAGCTCTCTTAGCGCAGATGGGGTGGCACATTCATCAGATGGATGTGAAGACTGTGTTTCTCAACGAATTCATTGAGGAGGAGGTGTACATAGAGCAACCCGAAGGTTTTGAGATCTTTAGCAGCGAGTTGCATGTGTGCAGGCTCAAGAGAGCGTTGTATGGGTTGAAACAAGCACCTCGTGCTTGGTACACACGGATAGACAGTTATTTCACCGAACTTGGATTCTCCAAGAGTGAGGCGGATCCGAACCTATACCCGGATTTGGTGGAGGGTAAGTTGTTGATCATTGTACTTTATGTAGATGATTTGATTTTGACAAGTGATGAGTTGTTGATACTCTCATACAAGGAGGATCTTGCAAAAGAGTTTGAGATGAAGGACTTGGGCATCCTTCATTATTTCCTGGGATTGGAAATTTGGCGGCGTAGTGGTGGACTATTTGTTTCTCAGGGTAAGTATGCCCAGGAGATACTGGATAAGTTCAACATGCGTGGCTGCAAGCCTGTTGATACTCCTCTTCCCGGTGGATGGAGGAAGGAGGATGCTACTTCGGCGGAGGTAGTGGATGCCACTGTCTATCGACAGTTGGTGGGGTTGCTTATGTGTCTGGTCAATACACGACCCGAAATATGCTATGCAGTTAACCAGCTTTCACAAGCTATGGTTAAGCCTACTAAGCTCTTTTGGAAGGCAGGCAAGCATGTATTGAGATATCTGAGAGGCACATCGGGATATGGATTGTGGTACACCAAACGGTCGAGGATGAGGTGAGGCTATGTGGCTTCACGGATGCAGATTGGGCAGGGAGCCCAACGGACAGAAAGAGCACATTTGGAGGGATTTTCAGTATCGGGTCGACAAAATTTTCTTGGTACAACAGGAAGCAGAGATCCGTGGCACTCAGTTCAGCAGAGGTCGAGTATATGGCAGTAAGTTTGGTTGCATGCGAGGCTATATGGATGAGGAAGATCCTGGTCGGGTTGTTCAGTTCACACTTGGATCCTACTGTGATTTATTGTGATAATCAGAGTTGCATCAAACTCTCGGTTAATCTAGTATTTCATGATAGATCTAAACACATTGACATCTGGTATCATCATATCGGATATTGTGTGTAGCAGAAGATCATGTTACTTTCATACATTCCCACGGAGGATCGGGATGCTGATATCTTGACGAAGGCGCTCACCAGGAGCAAATTCGAATACCACAGGGGTAGGATCAGGGTGGAAAATAATCCCTATCTTGTTGAGAGGGAGTGTTGAGATTTAAAAAAGATGATGAGCTTAGTGAAAAGATTCACCTTCACTAAGTGGGCCTGCAGGCTATTTTTGGCGCAAGTCTATCTTTAGACTATGTCTATTTTTAGACATGTCGATCATATTCTATGAGTTGCGGGATGCTATTTTTGGATGGTTGTTCAAGTTGGAAAAATAGATGGACTTCTATTTTTAGACATATTGAGCGGAATCTATTTTTAGATTGCCGGTCTAAAAATAGATATGTCGAATATTATTAGCTCTTAATAATATTTGGACTATAAATATTATCTTATTCTCTTGAAGCACTTCAGTTAAGTGCACAGATGTGGCACAACAGCTGACAGAATTAAGCTATTCCTGAGGGTTAAGTGGAGCTATTTCATGGAGGACTTCAGTTAGAACTCATGTGACAGAGTTTGGTGGAGTTGTAGAAGTAGTTGGTGGAGTTGTGTTTAGTTTAACTCGGTTAGACACAGTTGAGCTAGTTGTATCTAGTCTAACTGATTGATACACTAGTGAGAGTGGTGTGAATTAATTAATAATTAATTCACTAAATATTAACTCATTAATCAACTGAAGAATACATCAGCTAACTACAGTGCATGGACAGTTTCAGTGCAGACTAGTGGAGAGGTAGGTGAAAGAGCAGGTTGACTATCAGTTGTGACTATAGTGTTGCATGAGTTTGCACCACACATTGATGAAGATGCCAATGAGGATTGCGCAGTACACACTAGGTGGATTCGAACTCAGTCAAGGCTATTATTCATCTTGGATTGTGCAGTAGAGGCAGGCTAACAGGTGGAGTAGATTGGAGCATGTGTTTTGCTAGATCTGAGCTTGTGTAGTGTGTAACAATTGGAGATTGTACTAAGAGCTTGTGAGGAGTTTGTACAATGATTGTTACATGATCTCTATCATTATAATATACAGATAGTTGGGGGTTTTCAGCTTTAATCTTTCCCATAAATATTGTTTTTATATGTGTGATTGTTTATGGTTTTAATGTGCGCATGCGATTGTTTATATTTCCGCAAATTGATGATCAATAGTAGAAGAGGTTATGTATTATGAATGAAGCTCAAATAGTGTGTGATCAGGATAATCTCGGTGAATAATTTAACAGTTATTCAAATTTCTACATAGCATCTTAGTATGCCACCTCCACCTGAATTAGGTGGCGTGGCATTTCTACCATTATAATCCTATATGGTACCATATACATTTGTATAATATTTATTATAACATTTGAATTCATTTATTTTGGACAAGGTTCGTAGGAAGTATGTTTTTAAATATTTTATAGAATATTGTATTTTTAGTTGTCCAGTTTATTCGAACTACGTATGGCCAATCAAAAATTCATACATTGTTAATCCAGAAAATCAAGCTATTTATTTGCCTCAACAAATTCTAATGGTGCATTATACAACTCATAATTATGGATTTGAAAATCAAAATAGTGTCCCTACATATTAAAGGATGCATACATGGAAACAATCTAATATTGGTGTTGCTTCAGCACTCGTAACATTTTGAACATATTAAATTTATTCCATGGGTTTTGTTGTAGATATCTTCCAAAGAAGCTAGGTTTTCTAAATTTGGAAACATGGAGCTACTATAATTATTATATTTGTAGTCATATGAGTAGTATATTTTTGAACTGACTTGAAATTTATTCTGTATTTTAAAGGGAGTTGTTGTACAACCTGGTAATTCCAACTTAAAATTTTCCTCATTTTAGAAAGAACATACAATCACGAATGGAAGAAGGTATGAGCAATGGTAATTCAAAGGTGTATTATTAGTTTTTATATCTCATTATCTAGTCATAAGTGACAAAACAAGGTTGATATCATGAGTAACAAGATGAGGGATACATGTAATTTTTATCTTGTGGTGCTGCCCATTTATTACATGTTCAATTTATGTTCAGTTAATACATTTAACAGAAATATTGCAAACATTAAAATCATTTATATTATTGAGGAAAGAAATTTTGTATAGAATAGTTTGGTAGCTTTGTGAACTTTATTGCACTAGGAATAAATTTAATTTGTACATTTCAATACATGCTAATTATATGTTTTACAATACCTGAACTCAAAATGAAAATTTTGAGTGAATTGCAATCTTCTTATCTTGTGTGATAATATTTTAACAAGAAGACAAAGAAATAAGGCTAGGAGGAACCTTTAGAATATGCTATCTTTAGCTTGGTTTAATTATTTTAATATATGATTCCATTCTTTAGAGATTCAATAGATATAAAGATTCATAACATTTCTAGAAGAAATATCTTCTCTCCATAGTAATTTTTTTTGGAGAATGGTTGACTCACTATGTTTTAGCTATATTTAGGAATTTTCTTGCCCCATATTTGTTGCTAGAGACATAAAAATGGGAGAGGTTTTGTTGTTTTTTTCCCGCTAGTTATGAGGTCCAAATTCACATGAGTGCTACTCGAAGTACATGGATGAATGTAAACATAATTCTTAATTAGTTTACTTTAATTTGCAAGGTGAAAAAGAAATATAAATTCCTCCCATTGATTGTTTCATGGATGAAATTTTTGTACTATGGAACTCTTCCAAGTTTCAATGCTTGGGTCATAGTTGAGTTGGTATCAATTAGCTACGATAATTTACCTGTAGGAGTCATAATCATGAATCAATATCATGTTAGGCATGAATATCCTTTTACATAATGAAAAAGTAGAAATATCCTACTTGGGAACAATTCCCTTTTTCTTTTATTGGGTGAGAAAGTAGAGGTATTCTTCTTTGAATAACTTCCATTGTTCTTGTGTTAATAAAATAATTTTATTCTTACATTGATGTATATTTGTGATGTATAAAATATATTTATTACAAAATATCTATCACTATAGAGAAAAATCTGTATTATGGGATTTCTTTAAGGAAATTCCATTGTTCTTGTTTAATCAAATAATTATATTCTTTAGTTGATGTATCTTTGTGATGTATAGAATATATTTATTACAACAAAGCTATTACTAGAGACGAAAACACCTATTGTAGGATTTTATTCCACATCAACATTAATTCTGTTGACACTTAACTATTGTTCTATATTCTAATAAAGTGGGAATATGCATCCATTGTTTGAAAATAATTCACAACTCTAGAGGGGATAAAGTGGTAAATATTATTCTTTAATTAGATAGGTTTTGGAACTATGTTTAGGAAAAATTGGTAGTTTGTTGAATTTATCTAAAATTCCTAACTTCTGAAAGATCTTGTTTACACAATTACTATTACGACAAGATCTAAAATAATAGAAGGGGACTATCCCTCATGAATTGAAGGTTTATAGTATTTCTTGTTTTTATTTGAGAAGCTTGGTGCCTTTCTGTTTTGTCAACTTTTAGTAATTTTTTTTAGTATGTTTTTTAGTGGGATTTCTCATATCACTTGAGTGCAAGAAGAAAAAGTAGTGGCTTCAATTGGAAGCTCTCTGAGGGTTCATTGTCCCATTATCCATGACTAAATCCCATGTTTTAGTTTTTGTCACATCATATCCATCTACAGTATATCTAAATATACCTTCTTCCAACATATCCGTATCCACTACAGTCTTAGCATGAAAAAACCCTCCAATAATTGTTGCTCATGTCATGCATCTTTTTCTGACAAACCAAGTTAATGTTATGGTTGATTTGACACGAATTATTTCCACATGTATTGGAGTTGCCTCATTTTCCATGGCCACATTTTTCCTCACAAATTCTCCCACAATAGGTGTTTTTCCATCAATCACTTGCAGTTATAGTACTGCTTTCCACTACTGCATCTTTAACATGAACTGTTGTGGTTCCCACAATTACTGCAGTGACAACAAGTGTATTGCAAATTGTAATTACTGCAAGAACGTCAGGGTAAATTATATTATTTGATATGTACCATATTATATCAAAGATATGGAAGATTAGGTTCATTGTCTCTTAATCATCTTCTCCCTTTTTCTGTCATTCACAGGTTAGATATTGATAAAATAGTAGTGGAGTTTTAAAGGAAGAATTGATGAATCTCTTACATAGGATTTCAAGATAAAAATTACATCTGTAAATGCTAATCATATTATTGTTTAATAACATATTTACTAGAATCAATTTCTCACCCTTTGCTATATATTCATTCTTAAGAGTGTTATTTCCTTGTTAGGGTTGGAAATTCATTCCACTTTTCAGAAACATTGAACATAATTCAGAATTATTTATGGATCCTCATACATTCGACCCTTCAATTTTTGCGTTTAGTGAATGTGATATATGAAATATGTTTACATTTTAAGGAGGATTAGTGTTGTTATATATATATATATATATATATATATATATATATATATATATATATATATATATATATATATATATATATATATATATATATATCTTTGTGTGTGTGTGTGTGTGTGTGTGTGTGGTTTAAAATGGACATTAATGAAAATTTTTGGTTTTCACTGTCTTATTTTCAAGATCTACAAAGATATTGTTTACTTCAAAAATATTAAGGTTTATTTATTTGTTCTTGGAGAGACCTCCAAAATGAAACATGTTTTCACCCTTTTACAGTGGAGTCCAATCATGCCCTAAGAACAAATTGGAAAAGTTGGAGATGCTTATCATGATCCACCATCCTATGGAGTTCATGGTATAAGGTTGTGACATTGAACTAACTCTATTGAGTTTTTCTTCATTAAGTTAAAAATAAGGGTTACATGATTATATAACTTA
Source organism: Pinus albicaulis (assembly GCA_034641835.2). NCBI lineage: Eukaryota > Viridiplantae > Streptophyta > Pinopsida > Pinales > Pinaceae > Pinus > Pinus albicaulis. The sequence goes on from CM076581.1 coordinate 368,192,539, forward strand.
CAAATATGTCATTATGTTTCAAGCAATTTTTTAAAATCAATGCCCATATATTCAATTTGAAGGACTTCCATAACTCATATAATTCTTTAAAGTTTTCTATCTCGATGGAAGGGCCTCTTCCTTATAAGTAGAATATTGGTGGTTGGATTCCACTATACCTTAACATTAATTAATCAATGATATTGTAGATTAGAGCTTCTTCCTTATAAGAATAAGATTGGTGGTTGGATTCCACTATGCCCTAACATTAATTAATCAATGATATTGTAGATTATTTTTAATTCATTGCTCTATATTGTCTCTACACAAACAAAAGTGATATTTTATTGTATTTAAATATAAATGTTTATTTTCTCTAGAGAGACAATAACTAGGATAAAAGACAATTGTGTCTATAAAAACATTATTTTTTAATCGCAATTATTGTCTCTTGAGAGATAAAAATGAAATTGCCTCCTAAGAGACAATAATGCTTGTGCTATATATCTGTCTTTATAAAGACAATATTTTCATAAAATAATATGAAACACTAGCTTAAAAACAATATTGAAGACAATACACAACTTCTTTTTTTGTCTCAAGTTAAGACAATTTACCCAAAAAAATGTCTAAACTATGATCTTAAAACACCTCTTTATATTGTAATGTATCCACAATATATATGTGGAAAATCGATCCCAAGGATTAAATGCGTACGTATATAGTACTACAGATGGTGCTATATTATGATGACACATTTCAATGCTCAGAAATTTGGAAGATTCTCATATAGCTTCACAAATAACCTAATCATAAATATAATAGACACATATCTATATTATCCCATATTTATACAACTAAATATGGTTTGAGCATTTAACAATATTAACATAGTTTAAGAATAACGACTAGAGGTATATCCGTTGTATAGTCAAGACATTGGAAACATAACATATTTATGAATGCATGGATCAATTTTATCGATGCACGTATAGGTCAAAAATTAGATGAACTAAAAAGGTTTGGTAGAAATGGTAACAACAATTATAAAGCTAGGAATACATATTTTTGTAAATAATATATAAATATCAATGGTGTCAAAAATAATGAGAAAATACCTAAACATAATGAATAAAATAATGATCATATCGTCATAAGTTAATGTAGTTAAATTTCTATATAAGAATTAATAAATGACAAATTGTTTGAGATTATAAGTAAATCCTTAAATGAATTCCACTAAATTAATAGTTTAAGGTATATGTAAATTTATAAAGAAGAAAATATATGTTATTTTTTTATTTATAGCCTAAGTATAAACATAAAACTTTAAATCAAAATCTCAAAAATAAATCACATATTTTGAAAGATCATAAACCATGGATAAGTTTAAATTTTTAGGTATACTTTTTTTTTGTGATAGAATACTTGTTATAATAATTATAAAAAATGGTTATGAAAGAGGGATGTTACAAGTGTTATCATTGTTCTAGTTTACAACTTTGGACCTCTTATGGGTCCTAAATTGAAAAACGATTTATGTGTGATATGAGTTTGGAATATGGTTGGATATTTAAACTTTGTGGGATGACCTAGAGGAGGTGAGGAGCATAACATTATTTATGGAATGTTGGGTGGAGGAAATAATAGTAAAAAGAAAAATGAATCTAAAATATTACAAGTTTTTCACAATTTGAAGGTAGACTAAGACACCATTAAATCAATTTAGGAAATATTTTCCAAATCAAAGGAAGAGAAAGAAAATATTAATGGTTATATACGCATAAAATTAGAAGGAAAAAGGAGTAAAAAATATCTTAGCATAGTCACAGGAAAAGGTCTAGAAGTGAATCTTGTAGTAAATCAAACTCCATAACTTCGAGTGAAATCAAAACAAATGAGTACAGTGAATAGGAAGAACATAAATGATGTTAAGTCCCTATATTAAATAGTATAGCCCCTTATTAGGTTAGTGTAGCCCCCCTTATTGTTATTATTGTACCCCTGTAACCCCCATATTGTTATTATTGTGCCCTTAAATTATTATTGTTAGGTCGGCTAGGATTACATTGTGGCCCACTAGGATTACATTATGGCCCCATGGACTCCTATATATAGAAAGGAGGTTTTTGTAAATTGTATCATACAAGAATTGTTCATTTATGTAATGTATTGGAGGTTGCCCCCTCGAAGTGGCTTATTTTTAAGGCGTTGATATCTCTTTTCTTCTCTTTTTGGAGTTGGTTACACAACATTTGGTATCAGAGCTTGGGATTCTAGGGTTTCGCTGCTCCAAACAGGTCATCGTGGAATTTTCGCTATAAACTTTTTTCTACGAAGTTTCAGAAGCTGAAATTTTTAGGGTGCGAAGCCAAAATCTTGAGGAAGCTTGTATAAAAGTTTCAGAGCTTGGTTCGCAATTTGTTCGGAGATATGATCTGTGGAAGTCAGGTCTTTTTTCAGGCTCCTAAACAGGTCATCGTGGAATTTGCGCTATAAAAAAATTTCTACGAAGGTTCAAAATCTGAAATTCATATGGTGCGAAGCTGAAAGCCTGAGGAAATTCGTCAAAAAATTTCAGAGCTTGGTTCGTAATATTTTTGGAGATATGATCTGTGGAAGGTAGTGATTTTTCAGGCTCCTGAATTTCATCTCAAAGAGGTGATCGTGGGAAAAGTTCAATAACTCTCTCTCTGGGCATCGGATTGGAGTGCTGTAAAAAGTGGTCACAAGTACACAGACTGTAGTTTATGGGATATCAATTTCAGAGACAAAAGACGAAACAGTGACACGTGGCAAGTCATACAAGTTCACTCTACTGAACGAGTCCATAATTAGGTCATTGTGGGAGATTGGACACAACTTTGTCTTGGAGAATCCAAATCAAGTCAGACCTGTGGCATTCAAAAGATAATTCAGAGGGATACTTCAGTGCTGAATTTTAGATATTGAAGATCTTCAATCACAGAGATAATCCAATTTCAATATCGAGCTCCTCAAAAGAAAGAAAAAGGTGTGTATTGTTTTTTCCGAATTGCATAAGTCTTGTTTGAAGAATCAAGTTGAATTGATTCCAAGGGCATATTGAAGAATTTTTGTCAGTAATGGGTTCTATTATGCCTCCAAAAAATAATTCCATACCCATTAATCCCTCAAAAATATATACTATGACGCATGAAGAGGAAGAGTTGCAGTATGAGATATCAAAATTACGGTACCAAGTGCAACAAGTTTCAATATTACGAAGATCAATTGAAGATGAAATAGATGGTTTAAAAGTAGAAATGGAGGCTAAGTTGGATGGTTTGAAGGATCAAATAATAGCAAATATGGATGATAAATTAATGGAAGATCACATCGAGCATCAACAACAAGTTCTCCAACTCTCAAAGGATAACCCAACTTTGGTGCAAAATCTAATGAAACAACAGGAAGATCAACATGACATCGAAAGAAGTTATGAAGCAGTCATAGAAACAAGAACTCGACAAGTACGATCAATTTCAGAGTATCTCAGCAAGTGGAAGAACTTTCCTGTAGAATATTTCACATGGGAGGATGAAAATTTTATACAGAAGCATCAAGAAATAATCAAGCGTTGAGGACAACACTTGTTTGAAGGAGAGGGGCATGTTAAGTCCCTATATTAATAGTGTAGTCCCTTATTATGTTAGTGTAGCCCCCCCTTATTGTTATTATTGTACCCTTGTAACCCCCATTTTGTTATTATTGTGCCCTTAAATTATTGTTGTTAGGTCGGCTAGGATTACATTGTGGCCCACTAGGATTACATTATGGCCCCATGGACTCCTATATATAGAAAGGAGGTTTTTGTAAATTGTATCATACAAGAATTGTTCATTTATGTAATGTATTGGAGGTTGCCCCCTCGAAGTGGCTTATTTTTAAGGCGTTGATATCTCTTTTCTTCTCTTTTTGGAGTTGGTTACACAACAAATGAGGAAGAGTTTAAAAGTATTAGCCACCTAATTTTGATGGTGAAAATGAAGAGGGATCATAACCATCGCTCCTTAATATTTCCAAATATTTTGAAGTATACAACTTTCCAGGTAACCTAAAAGAAATGTCAAAAACTTACCAACTAATTGGTATGGTATCCTTATGGTGGGAAGAATTTTTTTTTTTTAAATAATTAGAAGTAAGAACTTAACATGGAAATTGTTCAAGAAAGAGTTCAAGAAGAAATATTTGACTATGAGGTACTTTGATGAAAAGGCTAGGGAGTTTAATGAGCTAAAATTGCCACAGTCCACCATGGATAAGCTTGTTAATAAATAGATGAACCTATTAAGATATTTATCTTATTATAAAGAAGAAAATGAAAAAATACAAATATTTATTGGCTACCTACCTTTTTCGTATAGGGAAAGGATTCAATTTGACAACACAAGTACCACGGATGAGACCATCAAGAAGGAGAAGTTATAATTTCATAAAAGAAAATTAAAAAAAGGAAAAATATGTAAAGTCCGGGTAGAAAAGAAACATAAAAAATTAAATATTAAGAGGAAGGGGTTTAATAAAACTACCTTTTCTACGATCAGGCAAGCATGAAATTATGACATAAATTTTAATCAACAAAAAAAATTGGGAAGAAAGGAATATTGGGAACAAGAAATAGTAAAACCACCAATAAAATGTTAGGGTTGTAGTTAAAATCTCCTATGGAGATGTTTTCCATAGAATCCATTGGATATGCCCCAAAGGAGGATTGGGAATAAGAAGCATAAATTTCAGTGAAATAGTAAAACCACCAATAAAATGTGAGGGTTGTAGTGAAAATCACCTATGGAGATATTGTCCATAGAATCCATTAAATATGAAATCAACATTAAACAATTTCCAATAAACATATACTATAAATGATGTTACCTGTAACATACCCAAAATCAATGTTGTATGGGATGGAAGTAAAGAAAATCACCAATCTTCCATGGTGGAAGTTGAAGGTATATTCTTGAAAAATATGTGTTTGTAATTTTTGATCTAGGATATATATTGAGTTATATTTCCCCTGCTATAGTTGAAAGGCGTAATCTTAAAAGGGAGAAACAAAAAAACCTTAGTTAGTACAGTTGGCTGCAAGAACTAAAAGAAGATTACTAAAATACACAAAAATTCTACAGTAAATATTAATGGAATGCAAAATACAATAAATATGAATATATTACCCTTGGGGTATTGTGATATTCTAATAGGTATGGACTAGTTGGAATCGATAGACTGAGATTAAAATATTTAGAAAATTATTTTATCTGTATTGATGATAAGGGAGAAGTTTGCATGGTCCAAGGAATTCCAATGAAGATCTATGTTAGCCAAATATTTTCACTATATATGAAGACGTATGCTAGAAAAGGGTGTCAAATCTTCATTGTTTAAATATAAAATATTTTTGATGATAAACCATCATTAAAAAAATATCCTATATTAGAAAAATATAAGGTTGTTTTTCTAGAAGAAATACCAATACTGCCTCCTAGAAGGGATATTGATTTTACCATTGATTTTATACTGAGTGTTTTTCTAGTGTCCTGCTACAAAATGAGTATCCGTGAGTTGATGGAGTTGAAGATTCAGTTACAGGAACTTTCAGATAAAATTTATATAAGACCAAGTGTGTCCCCTTGGGGAGCATCGGTTCAATTTCTTAAAAAAAGGATGGTACTTTGAGATTGTGTATATATTACCAACAACTTAATAAAATGACCATAAAAAGTAAATATCACATGGCCATGATAGCTGAATTTTTTGATCAGTTATAGGAACTTCTATTTTCTGTAAAATCGATTTGAGATAAGATATCTTCATATACAAATTAAGGATGAAGACATTCATAACATATTATTTTTTACACATTACAGCCATTATGAATTTTAAGTACTTCCATTAGGGCTTATGAATGCACCAAGTACGTTCATGTGCTTTATGAATAGTGTACTTAGACCATTCCTAGATAAATTTGTAATTGTCTTTATATATTATATTATGGTATACTCAAAGAGTAACTTGAGCATTACCAAGACTTGAAGAGTATCCTTAAAAATCTGAGAGGTAATGAACTATCATATAAATTCAATAAGTGTTACTTTTACCAGAAACAAGATCATTGTCTAGCACATGTCATATTAGAAGAAGGAATTGTTGTTGATCCAAAAAATATAAAAGAAATAATGGAGTGGTGAGTACCTAAAAGTGTAGAGGAAATTAGATCCTTTCTGGGAATCATAGGTTACTATAGGATATTTATAGAGGGATTCTCCAAACATGCATATCCAATTACTTCTTTACCAAGAAAAGGAATTTAGTTTGAATTGTGTCAAAAGCGCTGAGACAACTTTGACAAGTTAAAAAAACTTTTTACCACAACTCCGATTTTAAAATTGGTTGACCCTAACAGATAATTTTTGTTATGTACATATGCATGTAAAGAAGGTCGAACGAGATTTTTAAATGGTCATAGTATCTATTATGAATCTAGAAAATTGAAAGAGCATGAGAAAAACTATGTTGTCCATGATATAGAACTTTCATATATCATTCATGCATTCAAGGTGTGTAGAGATTAAATTATAAGAATAAAATTTTAGCTGAGGAAAAAAAATATTAGTCTTAAATATCTATTTGATCAACCTAATATAAATTCTAGACAAGAAATATTGTTAGAATTTATTAGTGAATATAAATTGTGAGATTACACATTTTAATGGAAAAGAAATGGAATACCAAATTCTTTAAGCATAAAAATTAATCAAAATTTTGCTACATCAATATTAAACTACTCAACGAGCTTAGTCAATCAAATCCAAATAACTGCAAATTTTGATTTAAAATATTTGAAAAATGAAAGAAAAAATTGCAGAAAACTAAAATATTGGGTAAGTATAGGAGTGATTTCTCAACATATAGTCAATATGTATTGTTCTTTAAAGGGATAATTTATAAACTTGATGATGTGAATAAATAAATCCTACATCATTTACACAAAAAACCAATAGCTTGAAATTCTATCTACAAGAAGTTGAGTATTGTGTTGAAGAAGGATTTTTATTGGACAAATGTGAAAAACGAGACAAAATAGTATTTTAAACAAGTTAAATCCTCTCACCAACACCCTGTTGGGTTTTTTACAGCCCCTACCCATTCTAGAAGGGAAATCAAAGACAATTTCAATGGAGTCCATTACTCAACAACCAAATACTAGGATGAAACATGAATCCATTATTTTCGTGGTTGATAAAATCATAAAATAATTACATTTCATCCCTATAAAATCCACTTTCAAAGCCAAAAACAAAAATACAATGCATAATGTTAATCAAGGTGAAAATTTTAGATCAAGCTTTTCTTCTCTCACACTACATATGTGTTTATAATTATTGCATTTATTTAGAGATTACTTCTCTTTTAGAATATCTAGCTCAAAAATTCAAGACATATTAAGCAAGAGGATTTCCTTATGAAAGATGCCATATTTTGGAAAGAAACATATGTTGCATACAAACAATTAGGGTAATTAAATGTCATTCATTGTGAAGAGTTCCAATGTTTTTTTTTTTCTAAATTGAGCTAATTCTAATTATGTAAATATAATAGTACAAAACTGCCGCAGTTCAGCTGCGTTAGCCTGAAACTGGGCCTGAAAGTCAAGCATAATGCTGAAAAGAAGCTGCCCATATAGGGAAACCAGCTCTGTAATAGCAGTCTCACCGCCCTTGTATAGGGAAACCGGTGGAATAGTTATAATTGTTATGAGATAGTAACAAAAAGCTAGCACTATCATTAACGAAAACCAGTAAGCTTCTATGTATTGTAGAAAACCAGCATCGCTACGAAAATAAACAAGTTCAAAGACCATACTGCGCCATGTCATTGCTGAGTCAGCTAGAGTTGGCGGAAGAAGGTTGTTCCTCCACTATTGGGAAACCGAAGTAATCTTCAGGATCATCCACATCAGCTTCTCTGTTGTGAGCCTTTGCGCCTTGTTCAGTAGTTGTTTCCACCTGCAAGGGAGAGAGACCAAGGGGGGGATTGGCTGTGGCAACAGGCTCGGCTAAGTCCTCTTGTGGCGCTGCAGCAGAAGTGGACCAAGGCTCGACAGAGGCAGGATGAGGGTCGAGAGAAGCAGGAGTGGAGACAATCCAAGTAGGAGGGCTAATAGTGGCATCCTCGCTCAGAGTTATGGTGATGAAGGCTGTAATAGAAGGGCGATTGAAGGCACTATCAAACCTCATCTCCGCTCTCTGAGTGGTCTGGCGGATGAAATGGCTGCTAGCGGGCGGAGGGGCGGAAGAGGTGAAGCGATGGGGGGTTTCAGGCAGAAGGGAGGCAGGCGGTCGACCATGGGCAGAAACGGAAGGAATTTCAGAGACAAGTCTGCTGGAAGAGGGACGCTCCCCGACTGAGCTTCCGCGTGTGCCTCCTCGACGGGTTGTCATGCGCTGCCTGAGTCGAGGCATGGCGGGCTCTGCTTCGAGAGGCTTGTGAGCCTGGAGAGAAGCCGACGCAGCAGAAGAACCGGGAATGAACTGAGGCACACCAGAATGATACAGAGCGACAGACAGGCTGGAAATATGCTGAGGGGCAGTGGTCACACCAGGGAAAAAATTACTGTTGGAGAAGTGCACACCAGGTAAGAATTCAATGCAGCTATAGAGCGAACAGCGTCGGCCTGTGACTGTGCGAGCACTTGGCTCAGCACAGTGGACAGGGCACGCACCGTCCAAGGGAACCATACAAACGCGAAGAATGTCGGAGAGCTCATCGAGCATAGATTTGGCCTCCATAATGCATAAACCAGGCGGACCAGAGCTATTGAAATGCCGGCTCGGGGAAGATTTAATGCTAGTTGCAGGCGGAGTGAATGCGAATTTAATTGCGCCGTGGAGGGCCATGTGGCCACCACGCGCTCTGTGCATTGGGAAGTGGCCAAGGCCAGTTGTCCCCATATGGCTAACGAACATCCGCATCCGGAGGAAGAGTTCCAATGTTAAATGCCTATTTTATGAAATATATTTTCAATGCATGTTTCACAAAGAAAGAAAAACTAATCATTTATAAATGAGAGTATCTAATGGTAATAATATTAAAGAACACTTCACCTCATAATATTTTTTAGAAAATAACTGTTTTGTTGAAACAAAATTGTTGGAATGATCATTTAAGATATAATTGCATAGAAAGTAGGATCATAAGTTCTAGAAAATGTATCTACCATTAAAATATTCATAGATAATACTATGACTCTTTCATCCAATAGAATATGAAATTCTCAGATGGTCCTAGTGTTAAATATGTAGGCATCAATAATGGAATCTACAAAGGATTCAATGAAAATGATAAATATCACTTGTTGGGTGATGAATTGGAGTTGATTATTTTTATAAAATAAATGCATATGACTAGTATTAACATTATGTACAAAGTGAAATAGAATAAAATGATCATATTTATGGGTTTATTTCCAAGCTCTCATTTTAGAGTGTTCCTATTGAATCCTCCCTTATTGTCGATTTCATGAAAAGGGGACAAAACATTGTAAATTTGGAGTGCTTAATATTATTATCAATAAGCTTTAGCAAATATTGCATATGTAATTCGTAGGCCACTTGCAAAGTATGAGAAATTTTATTATTATTTTCCTCATATTACTAAGCTACTACTTGTATATGTAAGTGTTCCAAACATTTTGATAAGCATAGAGTTCCTAATAAGCACATGTAGGTGTGAGATTGATGATGTTCCACTTATAAATATTTAGATTATTTGAATAAAATACAAAATGGAAGTTGTTTCATATGATTAATATTGAGAAAGTTGATCAAGAGTGGGGATAGTCGTAAATTTAAAATATTTATTGACTCACATGATTTGGATTTAGTAAATAAAAATGACAAGAAATATGTGTGTGTGTGTGTCTAACCACATGTACTAGATGATAAACAAATCCAAGATTTAGCTAGAACAATATAATTACTATGGTTACCTAGCTTCCTATTATGTTTAACTTAGGTTTAATGGGATGGAATATTAGTATATATCTCACTTAACGATATATGATATTTTAGTACAAGTGATAGAAAAAAATACTAAGGGAAATTTACATTAAAAAACTAAAAACGTTAGGAAGGTATATCAATAAATAAAATCAACACACTCATATGTACGAATCCATTCATTTTTTTAGGATTTAGTGTCAAATATCTCAAATTAAATGACTATCCAAACATATTACTCAATGTTGGTTTCTATATTCAATACATTTCACATAAAAGAACCAAAATTCTTGACAGTAATTGTTGGTATCCAAGTGTGAATGAATATTCAAACCCTTTCCCACATTAATTATCAATCAGGGTGCATTGGTTATTGCAAGGCTAACGCGCACAGTATGTGCAGATACAATAGCACAATTCTGATATCAGTCGTGGATTCAATAACTTAAACAATGCAAAAATCACTGTAACAACAATAAAATAATGGTAGTAATAAATTTTAAACCTTGCAATGCATTCACAACAATAAAGATACCAACAATTAGATCTACTGTTACGACAATTACGAAATATGCAAAATAGAAAACATAATTAACAATGTACAGAAATAATGCAGCACCTAATCAGGAGAGTGGGCCCAACTCTCAAATCGGGGCTATGATGTACTCACAAAATTACAAGAGTAACACGAAGATAACTTGCATTACCTTAATGAAATATATCTCCATTCCCTGCATAGCCAACCCTATCTGCGTTATCCCCTATGCGTTATATCCTACCCTTCTCTCTAGTTTGTGCCCTTTTAAATATACAAAAAAAAGGAAAAATAAATTGATTAAAAAATCTCAATAAACAAGATGAGATATGAAATATATTTCCATCATGATTTAGCTGGCACAAGTCGAATATGGCAATAACAATTGCAACAATTTTGGAAAATGGCCACAACAATAAATCTGCAAATTTGTCCTTCGAAGAACGCTGCGTTTATCTCAATGAAGTCTGAATTTTCTAAATATGCTTACAATTAAACTAATATGATCTGTTCTGCACAAAACCCATGTTTTATATTTTTTATTTTCTTCTTTGTTTTCCCGAAACATTCAACGCAAAACGGGTTCTTGTTAATCATGTGAATTTATGAGTTGGAATATTTAATTATCAGCTGAAGATTAAATCTACAATATGGAAGAGATCTTGGAGGCTAAAATAGTGAGTGATGTTATAATTAATTCATTAATAAACCATGATTGGAAAAATCATGCATATTAATCATTAATTTATTAAAATAAAGGAGAACAAGAATTATTTGTCCAAAAGAGCATAAATAATTATGAAATGGAAGTATATAATAAATTGTGATAAATATTGTGATAAAAGAACAGTAGAAATGGATGAAATGGATGTTAAGAATTGATAATAATAATACAAATTAGTGGTCCAACATCTCCCCCAAACTTAAAATGTTGCATGTCCTCATGCAGCCCAATGCCTCAGTAACCAAGTTGTAATACAATAATCAAAATGCTCACCCGAGTGCATGATATTGATGGAAGAGAAGGTTTCTTCCTCAAATTCTTCCTTAAAATAATTTTCATGTATACTTTCAATTGTATGTATATGAATTTGCAGCAAAGTATGATACAAGTAAATACAAACTTCACTACAAACCAGATTTTGCTGAAATTTTGTAAGAAAATTTATACTATATTAATGCTTCTCCAATCCGAAAATAAAATCAATGCAAGGAATGGATTTAAATATATCAGAAAAATGGTTTTAGGTAATAATGCATGATTTTTTTGGAATTAACAAATTTGTTTATCTTGAAAATTTATGGGTTTAATGATACATCTTTGTTGTCCAAAAATCAGAAGAATCCAGTTGATAGTTTTAAGGATATACACAAATCAATTTTAGGATTGTATACCTTATATGAGGAAGAAATATGGAATCATTCATCATGCATAGCGACCCTTCCCCCAAACTGGAGAATTAGCATGCCCTAATGCTACACTAGAAAACAAATTGGGGTGGTTTCTACAATCATGGCTGGAACCTTTGTTTGGTGTATAACAACATGGAATAAGGAAGATTTTGAGAATGAGTAATGAGATCGATGGATGATAAAGAATATTAATGGCATGTTCATGATAATGAAAGTAACTCTCCCCCAAACTGAAAGATTTTGTCTCTGAAAAATGGGAAGTGGTAAAGAAAGGGAAATAATGGTTGAAAATATGAGTGAATAATTCTCAATGGTTTTTCATGACATTCTCCAAAAATTTTAATAAATCAAAACCTTATGCTATTTTACCTCAAGTTTTACCTCCATAAAAATGTGGAACGGCATGTATGGATTGAATTTTTTTTGAAGTTGATGTAGGTTGAGCTGATTTTGAAAGTGATGCAGAAGGTGGAAGCCATGCACACTGAAAAAAGTAATCAGGAAGTGTAGTAGGGTTTCCTTCTACCAAACTGATTAGTTTCTCTGTCATCTATAAAAAATCTCATGAGTATCCTTAATCAGTAATTCATCACCTCAATTACCCCATTACATATAAAAGTGACATAAACATATTGTGAATGAAATGGGATAATAATGTATAAGAAGGGAAAAGATGCATTCTCTATACCCATAATATTTGGTTGTCAGGAGCACAAAAATTATGAGAATTATTTATCTTAGTCTTTTCTTCTCATAGCCTGTCCAATTACATGGGATTCAAAATCAGAATCAGGCCTCTTAGTGGTGTTTTAAGATATGAATAACTAGTGATTGATTGGGAAAGCAAGTGTATTTGGTTAAATGTGTGATACTTGTAGAATAAAGGAATTATAGATTAGATGCTACCAAATGTCAAATTTCAAATTTGCTAAAAGTTTCATCCCTGACATGTAAAGTAAATATTTATAACTCAATAATAGATATAAACCATAACCAACATCATCTAAGAACTAATTAAATATTACCCCATGAACCATGAGTTTTGGAAAACCTTGTATATGAAACATTCAGCTTTATCGAGATTTAGCTTTGAGAAAACAAGGTAACCAAGTAGATTATAGTATTAAATTAACTTCTATACCATAGGCATAGACACTGCTGCTAGTAGGCGTCCATAGCCTCGACAGGGATGCCTTTTTAACACATTGACATGACAGTGTCCCATCTATTAGAAATAAATACATAGTTACAAAATCCTTTCAATTTACTTAGATGTCAATTGAAGATCATTGCTCTTGCATGGTAACCAGTTAATAATAATGCCATTCATGGGGGCTAACAAAAGTGAAAAATTTGGGTCGTGATGAGGCCTTTTGTCGTTCAGTATTTTGACTGAAGGCCATTACCGTGGCTTGGTGACCAACAATGGTAATGTCAATTTATTAGGACTTATGATCATGGTAGGTCGGCTCTTGATGATACCTCCTATGCTCTAGTTGACCATTTATGTTTAATATTCAACTATGGTTATTTTTAATCAATAAATATTACTTAATAGATGGGGTGGTAGGTCATATCGTTAAGAGCTAGTGATGGCGTCAAATGTTGTGTAGTAACTATTTTCAACTTTGATATTTCTGCTTCTCAAAAACTAATAACCTTCAAATGACTGTTGATAAATATATTTTTCATTGTTGAGATTGGGATTGAGAAATAATTCATTAGATAATGGTGGAAAGATTTAAATACAATTTTATGGTCATCATCATAAATTTTACAAGATTAGGGACTTGACCAATTAGGAAATTTGAAAGCTGGCATGATGAAATCATATTTGCATAATTATTCCTTAGAAATAAGATTATATTTATAGATAAACAAAGATAAATTAACTAACCAAGAACTATGTCAAAGAGGGCTTAGACCATTAAAAGTATTTACTGTTCACCAAAGAGAAAAACAAATCAGAAAGACCTACATGTGTTGCATTCAATGTGAACATTGGCCAACAATAGTAGTTGTGATTGAGGTAACAACAACCATGAATTAGGTAATAACAAGGAAATAGAAAAAAGAGCGATGGTAGGAAGGTGACATCAAGGAGGATTAGTCACTTTAAAAAATAATGACGAATTAAGAGTGAATCATTCCTAACAAGACTTACCATAATAATCATCCTTATTACTAAATAAGAGACATCCCCCCAAGTAAAGTATGTCTTTCATCAGTCATAGCTGGTCATTTCATAAGAAAAATACCAATTAAATCTATGGAGTCGGTCGAGGACATACCTGGTGACTTACCCTGGTAGAGTAACAACACTGGAGGAGTAATATCACCAAGTACTTAGAAAAATATCACCATGCAGTAACATCACCGAAGGAGTAACAACACCAGAGGAGTAATATAACCCAAGGAGTAACAAAAATGGAGGATTCATAGCACCAAAAGAGTAACAACAGTGGCAGATTCACAACACCGACTGAGTAACAGTATTGGAAGATTCACAGCACCGATGGAGTAACAACACCCAACACTTAGAAATTTTTTTGAAGTAACATCATCAGAGGAGTAACAACACCGAAGGAGTAACAACATTGGATACTTAGAAAATTTTCTGGAGCAACAACAATGACAGATGCACAACATCGACAGAGTAACAACATTAACGGATTCACAACACTGACGGAGTAACAATAATGATGAATTCAAAACATCGATGAAGTAACAACAGTGATGAATTCACAGCACTAACGGAGTAACAACAGTGATAGATTCACAGCATTGATAGAGTAACAGAAGTGACAGATTCACAACACCGACGGAGTAACAGTAGTGACGGATTTACATCATTGACAGAGTAACATCAGTGATGAATTCATAGCACCGACGGAGTAACAACAGTGATGGATTCACAGCACTGGTGGAGTAACAAAAGTCACGGATTCACAGCACCGATGGAGTAAAAATAGTGATGGATTCACAGTGCCGACAGAGTAACAACAGGGACGGATTCACAGCGTTGACAAAGTAAGAGCATGAAGGAGTAGCAACATCGTGAAGTAAGAACATCGCAGAGTAGCAGCATCGAAGGAGTAAAAACATCCTAAGTAGCAGCATCCAGAGTAACAACATCTGAGGAGTAACATCAACCAAGGAGTAACAACATTAGAGAGTAGCAACATCCAAGGAGTAACATCAACCAAGGAGTAACAACATTACAGAGTAGCAACATCCAAGGAGTAACAGTATCATGAGTAGCAGCATCCGGATTGACAACATCACAGAGTAGCAGCATCCAAGGAGTAATAGCATCAAGGAGTAACAACATCGCGGAGTAACATCATCATGGAGTAGCAACATCCTAAGTAGAAGCATCCAAAGTAAAAACATCCAAGGATATAAACAACCAAGGAGTAATAACATTACGGAGTGGCAGCATCCAAAGAGTAACACCATCACAAGTATTAACATCTGGAGTAACAGCATCACAAAGTAGCAACATCCAAGGAGTAACAACATCACGAGTAGTAGCATCTGGAGTGACATCATCATGGAGTAGCCACATCCAAGGAGTAACAACATCAAGGAGTAATAGCATCGCAGAGTAACAACATCGTGGAGTAGCAGCATCTGAGGAGTAGCAACATTCTGAGTAACAATATCCGAGGAGTAACATCAACCAAGGAGTAACAACATTATGGAGTGGCAACATCCAATGAGTAACAACATCATGAAACTTAAGAACTTGCTCCTTTTATTTTGAGAACAAAACAAACAAACAAAAAATTGACTTTGAAGTAAACAATACCTCAAGCATAAAAACATAAGAGAAATCAGAAAATAAATGACTCTTTATTGAAAACAAAAAAATAAATATGTAACTTAAGTTACAATGTTGATGACTTTTGTTGCAGCAATGTTGTTTGTGAATAGTGAATGAATGGAAAAATGTTTTTTTTTGTAAATGACTTGGATCTTCAAATAGAAATCAATTCCCCATTTCTCATGTTATAAATCCATTAATTGATGAAATTATTCATGTTTTTTTCTTTGTGTGAGTAAACATCTCTGAAAATGTTTTTATTTCATTCTCATTTCCTTCAAGAATCACTTGTTCATCAATTGACCTCATTTATTCTCCTCGGACCTGCAATAAAACATGAAATCATGGAAGAATACAAGTGATTGGGCTCTCATAATCCAAGAAATATGAAAAAAAAACAAGTATTTACTCTATAAAAAAAATCCATGAGAAAAACAAAAATATCAAAGTAAAATTAATTTATTACCTGCAGGAGAGTGGTGGCCAACCATTCTAACCAACATTGTTTCAATGATAACTTCTTTGTTTTTCATCTGATTTGAGTGATTCCAAAGAAAAATTAAAGTGAATTTTGAGAGATTTCTCCAATAGAAACAGGTTTTAAAAATTCCATGTAATGGTATGTTAAATTTTTTTAGAACAACCTGCATAATAGAGTCATTTTCAGTTTTCCAGCTCAGACCAACAGTTGATATTTCAAACATAGATTTTTCATTTGATGATGGATTGAATTGATTAAAATTGTATATTAAAGAATATTCATTTATATATATCCAAAAGAAATAGTTTTTTGAGGCAATAATAATTGGCAGGTCAAATACGTTAGTGAACAGCCAGGAAAACAGAGTTTCAAGAGTGCTGATTTACAATAAGCAGATAGTATTTTGGTCATAAATTCGTCATACGATATCGAAATAAAGTGATTCAAATTTTGTTGTAAACTGGACTCATAGGGGAATATACCATAGAAATAGGTTTCCAAAATCTAGTCATTTAAGCCTCCAAAAACGGATTGTCCCAACTCTGTTCCTTAGCTTCCTACTAGACAACCTTTCATTGTTTTCGTCATAAATTTTTGATTTCAACTCGAAATCGAGTGATTAAAATTGGGTTAGAAATTATAAATGAAGGGATACGTAGGATAGAAATAGGTCTTGAAAATATTCTCATTTGGTCCCTCAAAACATGATTGTCCTGATTGTTTTTCCAGAATTTTCATCAAGCACGCAAGCCATAAGATATGATAATTAAGGAATTTTTCCAAGAATGTGATCAAAATGAATATGAGTGTTTTTAGGAATTTTATTTGCAATATAATGCATCTACATACATTAATAAATTTGAATATTGATCACCTATGTTGTAATATTCCAAAATTTGCACACAAGCAAATTGGAATATTAGATTTTGATACTTTCACCTAGGAAAGGAATAAATGGGAAAGGAGGCCCATGAAAAATAAAAATATGAATAATACCATCTTAGTAAGGAAGGAGATCACCTTGGGAGCTTTTTTTACACTTCCAGGTGTGAACAAGGGAAAATTAGATGGATACATAGTCAAGTTTGACTAAGATAACAACCATTCTTGAGGAGGAAGAAATCACTCGAGAAAACTAGCTCAATGTGAACAAGGATCAGCCTAGACACACCTATGAGAGCTGGATTGAATATCCCCCAGTGTGAAAGGTGGATTTTCAAGTGTATTAGTTTCATTTTACCAAGTCAACAGCACTGCTATAAAGAGGAGGGAAGCTAGCTAGGGCAGCACAGTTTTGAAAGAGGAAGCTTCATGAGGAAGTCACCTCAACATTGTGTGGGGTCCTGGGTAAGGAGGCTCACCAAAGATAAAAGGAAGGCATAAAATAAAACGGGATTCATTCATGTATTTAGCTATTTTGGTCTTGATACCACTTTCATGCTTCATCTCTTTAGTCGGAGTTGATGCACTGCTTAGTGCAAGGAATTCATGTGCGGGAATTCCATCCTCTCTTTGGATCGGCTTGCTTAAGGGATCAAGAGGGAATGATTTGAGCTTCATTTCAGCATTTTCCTTGGGTTCATTCACCTACATTCAGCCACAACGTAGTTTCTCTCATTAAACTCCGTCTTTTAAGCAGGGACAACAGCAACAGGCTTGCACCCTTTGATTTTATGCTAGTCTTTGAGGAGGAGGTGTCTATTCCCCTCTAGGAGCTCCATTGAGAGAGGCCTTTGGCCATTTTCTATATTATTCAGCCATTATATGTTGTATTCAGTCAATTCTAATATATAGTTTCATTAAACTGCATTATTTTATGCAGTACTGCCTCTTGTACATGTATATTGTCGAAAACCCTTGTCGGGTGTGTCTTTCTTTGTATAAATGATGTTAAACCTCCATTTCTCTGCAATTTGATTAATATAGAATCCATATCAGAATTATTTTATCATTTTCTATAGAATCCCTCATGGGATTTACGTCCTCACAGTATTCATAAATTCTATTGTAGAGAAGTCATGGGATCAGGGTATTTTTAGGCAGTATTGAGCCGGGGAGATCTGTTTAAGGTAGCTAGTTTCATTTGTTTCACCTCCAATTTTGCAAGTAGGTTATATATGATCTATAATAAGTGATATAGACCCTAATATCCACTTTTATTATGTATTTTTTTGAATAAAGTTGTTTTATGCTCTACATTGTTGCATTTCTCCACCCGGGAAGGAGAATATAGATAATATTGTTGCTGAGGTTTTTACATATGCTGGTATGATGTAATTTAACATCTAATGAGTTGATCTACATTTCCATGCTCATGGTTTGCTGAAGCTCCACATTGGTAATAACTCAAAGTATTCCCAATAATGTAGCTGTTCCTAGTTTGGGATATTACAATGGTATCAGAGTTGCCATCTTGGCTCAGCCTGTGGATTTCAGATCCAATTAGAAGATAAGAAGAAGATGAGAACAAAATTATGAATATAATGAGCTTACTCTCATCAATTTTCAGATCCAAGAAGAAAGAAGAAGGGGAATACATTGAAACACCAAGAGGGTTTCAAGGAGGAGAGAGTTGCAGTGAGACCTATAGAAGGTTTCAAGAAGTAGAAGAAGATTCATGCACTTTCTATTCTTATGGAGGAAGTAAGCAGCAAGGATACCACTTAGAGCATGAAATCCGGAGTGGGTATTTGGCAGAATATAAGTGCCAACCTAGGGCTTTCAAAGAGACCCTAGATTTCCCTCAGTTTATTCAACTGAGAGAGGAGAGAAGACCATGCAATAAAAGAATGATGAGAGGAAATAGATTCCTATTGTATAAATTTTATGGGTAAACTACAGCAAGAGCTTGGGCAAGAAAGCTTGAGGCATTCTTCCTGCTTCATCCGATGGTAGAGAGGGAGGCAACAAAAGTTGCAGCGCTGCACCTGGAGGGTGAAGCCAATGCTTGGTGGTGCAATCACTTAAGCCACACAAGAGTTACTTCTTTTTCTGAGTTCACTCAAGAGCTGATCAGAGCTTTTGATGGAGAGAGATCAGAGGAGAGAGGGTCCACACCACCATGGGGAGAGATAAGTACTAGCACTGTCACAGCCTTGGAAGAGTAGCCTTCTACATCAGTAGCTGGGGCAGCCATTACATTGGAGGAAGGAGCCTTTGCAGCTCTACAAGAGGTTCCCACATCTCACCAAGGTATGGGAAGATTTCCACTTTTACTTACTGCAGAAAATCCTTCTAAAAATTGTGGAAAGATGTATTCATATGGCCTAGGATCCAACATTACTGTTGATATAGAGTAGCAGGATTACACTGCGCTGTGAAATCTTGAAGGGTTCAAGGGAGATTTGAACCATCAAACTCATGTATCACTGATGAGTTACACACAACCCATGAGGTTGGAGTGTGATATTTTGGAGGATGACATAAAATTTGAGATGGAGTATGAGGCAGCAACTATGTCATTAGAGAGACTATCAACGTTGTCAAACAATAGCAGTGAAGAGACTTTACCTTCATCTCCCTTCGATCCTTATGGTTTCAAGATGATCATCGATGAGAGATCTTCTCTAGGAGGTCTCCAAGGAGTTGCATTTCAGCATCCCATGAAATGCAAGGAGAGAAATCTGATATGGGAGGTTGGTAATCTTCTTTGGAGGAGTACCACGGTGGAGCCTAATAGTACTGAGCCACTTCATATTACGAGGCCTACCATTGAGCCTATACCTCGGATGTCGAAAACATCCTCAAAACGTTTGACAATCAATCCTAATGCCAAGGCTTCCCAAAACTACTCGATTGTAGAAGATCTCGCTCAAATTCCTTGTTCCATGTCTACATTGGAGGTGCTCCAGTATTGTCCATCTCAGCGGAGTGCTTTTCTTTCTACTATTGGGGATGTTGATCCAAAAATTTTTCTTATGATCACATTTGATATCTCGAATTTTAAAAAGAGACTTCCTCATCATATGGCCTTCCATATCAGATCGACTTATTGAAAATTCAATATATTTCGAACAATCGTAGATGAGGGTGCTTCCACTTGTGTAATGTATCTTGCATGATAGAAGGGTATTGGATCTCCCGCATATATTCCTTCAGTTACTCTTCTGACTGCATTTGATGTTCATTCTCACAGACCGCATGGTATTGTTCCATCTTTTCCCATCTGTTTTGGGGGAAAGGATATTAATATCAAAGTTGAGATAGTTGATGCAAGCTTAGACTATAACCTTCTGTTGGGGTGAAACTAGATCTATGAGATGGATTCCATTGCATCCTCATTATTTCACATTGTTTGTTTCCCTCATGAAGGGAGAATTGTCATACTTGACCAGCTGGATTATTCTCCTGTAGATCTAAATGCATCTTCTGACTCAACCATTCCTTTGGTGAAGGATACCAAGCCACCTGTTGAGAATCTGGGGGTTGGAATGTACACTTCCTTGATGGGTACTTTTGATCTTCTGCCTCCTTTGGTTCACATCAATGCTATTTCATCCTCGAAGGCTCCTATTCGAAGAGAGTTCTTTAGAACTCATTATTTTTCAGATCACTGGACCTTACCTTCTCCTACCTCCACATTAGAAGAAGGTAAAGTGGGCGGAATGGAATTTCCTATGTCTTCAGCTCAGATTTCTTATAGCTTTATTGTTGACTTTGCAGATTCCATTCCAGTTTCTCTTTCACCGGAGGAATTGGATGGAGATGTGGCTCCGGCTTGGACTCTCAGTTCATTATCGGCTTAGGATTGTCTTGATACCACTCTTCCATCTGAAGAGGCCATCCTTGAAGCAATGACTGGTGTAGAGAGACAATGGGATAATTTGCATCACCGATCTTACTTTCTCCCGGACTTGTGTGAAGTTGAATCAAGTTTTCCTAGCCCTTAGTCTTCTGGTCCTGTTCACCCAGTCCTGAACCCTTTAGCACTAGCACAAGTTTTTTCTGAAGGGAACATGGATGTGATTTCTCCTACTATCTCGATGAACATCTCCAGAGATCCAAACATCATAGAGAATGTCTTCATTGGAGTCGAGTGTTCCCCTGAAGAGATTCAAACTTATATCGATATCTTTCGAGAGTTTAGAGATGTGTTTGCCTGGTATTATGAGGAAATTCATGGTATAGATCTATCTATTTTTCAACATGAGATTAAGGTATACAAAAATGCTAAGCCTATTAGAAAAAAGCTTCGTCCGGTCAACCCTAGGAAGGCCACAGCTATCAAATCTGAGGTGGAGAAGATGCTTAAGGCCGGGTTCATTTACCCAGTTCCTTTGACTGAGTGGGTTTCAAATCCAGTTCCCGTGGACAAGAAACAAGGAACAATTCGAGTTTGCATCAATTTCAGGGACCTAAATAAAGCATGTCCTAAAGATAACTACCCCACACCATTTATAGATCAGATTATCAATGAGTGTGTGGGGAATGAGATTTTCTCCTTCATGGACGGTTTCTCTAGATATAACCAAATTACTATCCCTCCTAAAGATCAACATAAGACTACATTTGTTTGTCCCTGGGGTACCTTTGCTTACAAGAAAATGCCTTTTGGCCTTCAAAATGCTAGAGCTACTTTTCAGCGGGCCATGTCTTGTGACTTCCACAACATCAAACATGTTATCAAGGCATATTTGGATGATTTAGCTGCTCGTTATCGCAAGAGAATTGATCATCCTTCTCAACTCCATCAAGTTTTTGAACAATGTTGGTGTTGTCACTCCTAGAGACAGCCTTGAGTTGTGAAATACCAGTGCCTAGGACATCTTATATTAGCAAGGATCATATGGTATAACAAAGGAAGTTATCAATAAAAAGCTCTCATGCTATCTCTTGTAAAAAAGGAGGTTAATTTAAATGGGACCAATACTTACCAAAACTGACACAGGTAAAGGAATAATGCAGAGGCAACGTGCAAAAATCCAATATAAAAGCCACAGACAATTCAGAGACAACTTACTGTAAAGAGGGCTGATTCAAGTGATATGTCACAGAAATCAATTATCAGAAGGTGTTTGCTGTGAATGAAATATAGAGAGAATAATAGTTGTCATTGAGCTGATATCCAGATACACAATATTACCATGTAATGGGCTTACCAATCTAAGAATCCATACATGACAATAGCGTTTTAAAAACACCCTCCCAAAGAAACTAATATTGCAGAAATATGGTTTAGATGAATAGTGGAACAAAATATCATGCTTGAGCCATATTTAAAGCGCTTGACTAATCCGAGCATGGGTATCAACTAGGATAAATCCATACCAAAAATCAGTGAGCCACTCGCATTCCAGAAACATGATACAGGAAAGATGGATGAAATGAAATGATCTATTAAAATAACACATATAAGAGAGAGTTACAAACTCTGAAATACCAAAGACCAGAATCCTCTTAACAGATGGAACTCCTCCTCATTGAGACCCTATGGGCTCTGAGTCTTCATACAAGAGTTTAACCAAATGTATACAAAAATCCTTTCACTGCATAATTTTCTGATAAAATTTGGAACCCTCAATCATCTGTTCTTCAGGAGCTTTATAGGAGAAAAAGAAAGCTCCAAAAAGGGAGTAGGTGATGAACATTTAATTTGCCTCATTAAGGCAAGATGGCGGAAACGTGCACGCCCATATTGCCGGATGACTCTGTAGCATTGTATGTACTCTATTGCCTGCTTAGTGAAATAAATGCACTGGGTAGAAGTCTCTTCAGGAACACGGCAAAGAAGTAAAATCACATAGACATTCCGTCCTTTCCTAAAAGAAAATGGTGCTGAAAAGAAAACCTTACGGTAGTGTTTTCTGCGAATGGTACCGTCTGCCTTCTAACCCCTGAATTACGATTTAATATCTTCAATGTTGAATGTTGAATTCCTCGATCATTCTCTGATATTTCTCTGCTGCTCCATTAATGTCTCCATCTGCGCAATCTGTGCTTTGAATGACTCTGGAGGGTTTGACAGATTTTAACCTTGCTTCTTTAATGGAAGTCTTGTCGACATACCTTCCCAGGCCTTTCTTCATAATTCCAACCTCTGAAAAATGGTACTTTGAAGTGATCTCTATTACAGAAATAGAGACTGTGAATCATAGCCAATGTAACCCTGCAAGACCCGCAAACTTGTTAGGAAAACCATACATGGGGATGGTGGACGTGGTGGGGTCAATTAAAATGGTCGTGCGGACATGACGAAATGGTGGAACAATGCAGAGTGGTGGAAAATGCAGCGTGACTATAGAAGATAGTCATGGTGAAAGTTGGCGGGATGCTAAGACATGAAACTTGGGCCTTTGAATGAAATGCATAAGGGAGATGGAGAAAAAAACGACAAGAACGCGTGGAATGATGATGTGGCGAGAAAAGACTTGGTGGACGAGCAATTAATCTGGACCGTCCGATCTCTGGAGGAGATCGACGGCAAAAAATGCGTCGGAGGGTGATGAACGGTGGGCCATGGGTACGATTTCCTCGTGTTAACTCGCGAGCAACTTTGTGGAGCGATCGTTGTTGGATGGGCCGCTCTAGATCGGACGGCTCATGGCGATATCGCGTTGGGTCTTTGTACGAACGATAATGCACGATGGAGGGTGGTTTTTGAGCTGTACATGGAGACACGCGACAAATGATGTATGGAATCTCTCCAAAAAATAAAATACCGCCTACTGCCCAAAAGCGGTGTGATAGAAACCGGGCAGGTTTTTCACAATGCACGACGCGGGGACCACCGGGGGCAGTTGTACAGTGAGCCGTTGATCTGAGGTTCAAACGGATGGCGGACAAGCGATTTGGGCGATGAACGGAGTGTACCACGGGCATGATGAAGACTTGCGAATGCCATCAGATCTGTACAGATCGACGGTTATAAATGCACCCGATATATATATATATATATATATATATATATATATATATATATATATATATATATATATATATATATATATATATATATATATATATATATATATATATATATATATATATATATATGATAAGCGCTTCATGGCTAGCATCAAGCCGACCCGGCCATGGGGAGAAAAAAGGTGCATGCTGCACGAAGGTGCTAGGGCTTAAATATGCTATAATGTGGTATTTCGGCCTGTTTATGGAGTTTTGCGGCTGGGAGAAGGTAACAATGAGCAGAAAATGAATTTCTCAGGGAAAAAAGAGGGGGTTTGAAGGGTTTAAGTGAGATTGCTTGTAAAATTTTTAATAGGATGCTGACATGATCAACATTGGTTCCACCTGGAGACGGCACGTAAATCCCTAAGAGTGTCGAGAACTTCACAGACCACCTGATGATATTCTATGTGAACTATGCTCCTCATCACTTCTACTTTTCTTTTTCATAATTCATCACGACACCCACATTATTCAAACAAGGGTGAAAACATGAAACTAATATACAGTATAATACATCAGGCTATCTCTGCCTGAATTAGAACTGGAAGTAAGGTTTAAGAAACTGACCATTTACAGGGGCGTCAAGTAAGTCACCCTGTAAATTTTCCAACTTGAAAGTGTTGCTACCTCCCTGTTCCACAATTTTGAAAGGACCAAACCAAAGTGGGTCAAATTTACCATGTTTTCCTTTTTCAGCCCTCCGGATGTCCCACCTGAGCACTAAATCACCAATCTACAAATTCCTGTCCTTGGCATGCTGATCAAAAAGGTATTTCATCTTCTCCAGATACTCTGTCAGCCTTTGACTTACCTGGTTCCGCATTTCTTCCAATTCCACCAGCTGATTTATTCTCCTGGTCATATCATCAGGCTCTTCTTGGCTTTCCTGCATGAATCGAGCAACTGGTAGGGCTAACTGTATAGGGAATACTGTTTCCCTCCTATATACTAATTCATATGGGGATTTCCCTGTTGCTCTCTTGCTGGTAATTCTATTTGCCCACAGAGCAAATTTCAACTGGGAATCCCAATTTTTCTGATTTTCATTAATAGCCTTCTTCAGTGCCTTTACCAGGGTTTTATTGGAAGACTCTGCCAAGCCATTTCCCTGTGGATAATAGGCTGTAGAGTGACTTAGTGTGATGTTATACTGCTGACAGAAACTCACAAAATTTGCAGACTTGAAGGCCTGGGCATTATCAGTTACTATTCTGGCAGGACAGCCAAACCTGGATATGATGTTTTCTTCCATGAATTTTATTATCACAGTATCTATTGCGTTCCTCGCAGGTATGGCTTGCACCCATTTTGTGAAATAATCAGTGGCAGTTAAAATCCACTTATGCTGGCCACTTGATGGAGGATGTATTTCGCCTATAAATTCAATATCCCATTGTTGGAATGGTTCATCCACGTGCATGGGAATCATGGGAAAAGGTGCCAACTTCTTTCTTTCAGCAAATTTCTGACATTTCTCACACGCTCTAACCCGAGCAAAAACATCTCCAAAAAGCTTGGGCCAATAGATACCAGCCTTCAGGATTTTGTGAGCAGTGGCCCTCCAGCTGTAATGACCTCCACAGATTCCTTCATGAAATTCAGCTATAATACTCTCTACCTCATCCTCTGTGAGACACAGAAGTAGGATGCCTGAGGGATCTCGCCAGTATAGCCGTCCATTGTCGACTATGTATTTATGTGATTTCAATATTAGCGTTCTATATTTAGCTTTATCACAACTTGGAGGGTAGCTGAGTGTGAGGAGATATTCTACTATCTCTTTGTACCACTGACTAGTGAGGTACTTTATATGTGTTTTTGGAGTAGCTATCCCAATTCCCTATCGCTCTGAATCTTTCTCCTCAGATTCCTCACTTGCTATTATGGAAAAATTTATACCGAGAGCTTGATAGTTTGATTCAGACAATATTTTGGCAAGCCCTTGTCCTTTGATCAGATTAGTAGGGTGGATTTCTAATTCATACTCCTATATCTTGGCAATCCACTTCCCCCTTTTTCCTTCACCATCCCCCTGAATAAGAATATCTTTTACAGCAGCTGCAGGCACAAACGCAATGATATGGGACTGCAAGATATACATGCAGAATGCTTTGAGGGATTTCACTATGGCGTATGCTTGCTTTTCTAATATGTCATACTTTAATTCTGCATCATGGAGCACTTGACTGAAGAAGGAAATGGGCTGCTCATACCCTTCCTCATTTTTCTGCAATAAAACTCTTGCTATTGTATGAGGTGATTCAAAAGAAAAGATCATGAAAGGTTTAGCATAATCTAGTCCAGCTAGCACAGGGGCTTCTGCAAAATCATTTTTTATCCTGGTAAAGGCCTCTCGTAATTCCTGGGACCATTTAACTTCATTATCTTTCTTCAGCATGTCAGTTATATGTCTAACTATTTTAGCATAGTTAGGAATAAACCTTCTCAGGAAATTAATACGCCCTAGGAACACCTGTACCTCCTTCTTATTCCTAGGCAGAGGAATGCCATTTATAACCTCCACCCTCTTAGGATCTATATTCACCCCATCTTTAGTCACAATGTGTTCGAAAATTTTACCCTCTTCTAATGCAAATAAAGACTTCTGAGGGTTTAGAGAGAGACCATACCTTCTGCATTTATCAATGGTTATACGTAGATGCTCAATGTGCTCAGTATCATTCTTTGAAAATACAGTGATATCATCGAGGTAGACTACCAAAAATTTATCTTTCTCCCCAACAAAATCAATGTCCATGGCCCTCTGAAAAGTTTCCCCTGCATTAATCAACCCAAAAGGCATCATGGCATACATAAATGTACCCCATGGTGTGGTGAAATCAGTCTTCTTTTGATCTTCTAGAAGTACAACCACCTGATTGTAACCAGAGAATCCATCCATCATTGACATCCTAGAAGCTCCAACCACTTTCTGCAGGATGTGATCCATCTTAGGCAGTGGATAATTATCATTTAAGGATGCTCTATTTAAATTTCGGAAATCCACACATAGCCTTATTTCTTCGCACTTTCTTCGTTCTTCTTTCGGATAGGAACTAGGTTTGCCACCCATTCAGAGTACCTTAATGGCACAATTATTTTGGCCTTTAACAGCTTCTTAATTTCCTTCTCAATGGAAGGAAGCAGCATGGGATTTATTTCTCTGAGCTTTTGATTATGAGGCTTTGCATCTCCCTTTAGTGGAATTTTGTGCTGTATTATACTGATGTCAAAAGTTTTTAGGTCTTGATAAGACCATGTAAACACATCTCTATAAGACTGAAATAACTTCTGGTATAGCTTTCTATATTCTTCTGGGACTTTCTTGGATAGTTCTACAATTTTGGGGTTAACTTCAGTACCAAGATTCAGGTCTTCTACCTGATTTTCTTCTATCATTTTGCCTGGCTGCAGTGGGACATCATTTTTGTCAAATAATCTTTCTAGATGCACCAGCCCTCTAGGTATAATGTTTCCCTTTAATTGAAACACTTTATTACCTGCCATTTTCTCCTCCTAATTTCTTTCTGAAGTGTCTTCAGGCTCTCCTTCTTCTTCACCAGCATCAATCTCCATATTGGAGAATTCCCCTACGGTTTCCAGGAATCTCTTCATCTGTTCTTCATCCTCAAATACTTGTCAGTGCTTGATGTTATCTGGGATTGATGGTCAATAACGTACCTCAATTTCATATCTTAGAAGAGGGTTCTGAGGTGGACGGAATGTATTGGCAGCCACAGCAAGGGAATCAACCATCCTATTCTGTTCTCGGGGCATGAACTAGATATTGAATTCCAAGAAGAAATTATCTAACATGTCCCAAACTTCATTCCTATAAGCCCTTAGCCAAGGATGTTTGGTCTGACACTGATTCCTAACTTGTCTAACCACCAGTTCTGAATCTCCCAGAACTTTTAAAATTTGTATATTCATGCTCCTGGCCATCTGCAATCCTAACATAAGTGCTTCATATTTAACCACATTATTAGTAGCTTCATATTCCAGTTTCAAGGACATTGGGACCCATTTCCCTGTAGGAGAAATCAATAGCATTCCATCTCCATTACCTTCTCTTGAATTTGCTCCGTCAAAATGAAGTGTCCAGATTCCTGCTTCATGGTTCTATGAGGGCTGCTCAGTCTTGATCTGGCAGAAGGATGGTTCATGTGCATAATATTGATCTTCTTCCAGCATCAAGCATGAGAAATATCCTTCTTTACTGTAGACTGGTGAATTAACAGAGTTGTCAGCCTTAGTCACCATCTTGACAAATCTAGTTTCCCTGTACAACCTCCTCTCTTGGCCACCAAAAACTGGGATAGTGGCATATGTTAAATCCAACTTAATTGACCCACCAATTTTTGTTCACCAGGACCTTGACAGTAACATGCCAAAGCGAGCTGGGATGTCAGCCACCACGATGTCCATTACCACACTCTTTGCTGGGATTAGGGCCAAATTGAACACCAAATCCTTGATCATCCCCAAGCATTTAACTCTTTTGGAATCAAATGAATAGAGGTCTTTGTATGGATGGGTGATTTGTAATCCTAGTTGTTCCATGACCGAAAAAGGCAATAGATTATGGGAAGCTCTAGAATCTAACATACAGTTATGTAATAGCAGGTCATGAATCACTAGAGACACATAAAAGGGAGGAGTAGAAGCATCTAACTCCTCAACATGTGGGCCAAATACAACCATGGTTCTTTCTTCTTGAAGGTTGAGACTATCTGGGGTGAGAGCTGCTTTTGGAGGGATCATAAAAGAGGTGACCTGAGATTGATATGTAGGTTGCTTTAATAGTTCAGTCAAGGGAACTGGAATTTTGACTTTCTCAAGTTCCTTTTGCAGACTGAAAATAGGAGAAGATTTTTCTATTACAGCCTCTTTTGACTCTTTATTTTCAGCTGAGGGTTTGACTTCTTTTGACACAGACTTGGTATTAGGGGGAATGACTACTTTTGAAGAGGAAGGAATTTGATCATTAGACTGCAAAGGTTTGTTTAGAGGGCCCTTACCTTTGTCTGTGACTTTCTGTGTTGTAGACTCCTTCTGAGCAAGTGCTTCCTTCTGGGGTATCTCTTCTCCTTGATCTTGAGTACGAGTCCTCTTCCTAGAAGATCTGAGATCATATTTTCTATTGAACTGTGCTTGCATGAAATCAGCAAATTGTTTACAATAATGATCAATTTCTGCGTCTTCCGTGTCTCTGGTCTTTTCTTATTCTTGCAATGAGCACTCAGCTCCATCATTTCCTTGCAAAGGGCATTCTTCTCCATCACTATTTGAAAAATAAATATTTGCATCCTCCAGTCCATAGGCAGTGTCTTCAGTAGAATCATCTACTGGACCTTCCAAGTACAATGGGTGTGGTACCTGATCCTGTTGCTCCTTTGTTTCCCTTGGCAGTATTTGCAGGGGTGGCTTCCTATATTGAGGATTGTAACCTCTGTTTGGAGCATTGTGGAAATTCTTGGAGGCTGAATTCTTGGCCTCCAATTCAAGCTTGACCAGTTTACCAGAAAGGTCTTTAATCATGTTTCTCATTTCTTCAATTTTGTCATTAGCTGAGTCTCTGTCTTGGTTAGAGGTAGATACCTCCTCTTTGCCCCTTCTTCTAGTATCTTGTTAAGATTTTCCCTTTGATTTACCAGTGGAGGCAATTTTTTCTTCCAACTCTAGTGCATATGTCTAAGCATCATCCAGAGTAGCAGGCTTTCTTTCTCTGAGAGAGAAACCAAATTCTGAATCAAAGGCTGCTACAAAAACAACTTTAGCAGCAGTTTTATGAGGTTTCATATCAGCAGGAATACTCAAATACAATTTATTAAATCTCTTGATAAATTATGACACCCCTTCATTATGTCTTTTCTTGAGTGTATTGAACTCAGTAATACAATGTCCATGGTCTTTCTTCTCTCCCCATTTTCTGAGAAAAGTATCTTCAATTATTTCCCAAGTGGTAATAGAACGACCTGCCAATGTCTTAAACCATTTTCGAGCTTCATCATCAAGAGATTGGACAAACAACCTTAAGACCACATCTAAATGTTCCACATTAAAATTCTCTGCAAAAGCACAGAAGACCTCAAGATGTTTTTGAGCATCAATATCGTTTTCCCCATTGAATCAGGGTAAAATCTTCAAATAATCCTGTGGCATATCATTCAACATTTGGGGTAATGCCAGAGGGGCATATTTACTTAGCAAGAAGCCTGGAACATTTGCCATTGGAGGGGGTGGAGGTAGTGCAATATTTTGATGAGTAACAGGAGGAGGAGGAGGTGGAAGTGGAGTATGAATAATGATAGGAATATAATGAACAACAGCTTGAGGTGTTGAGGGGAATAATGGTCTGTTAATAGCAGATACTTTAGTGACTTATTTGACCTCTTCGACCTCAGGAGTAGGGTGAAAATTATCCTTATTTCTGACACCTCCTCAGGGTGGACTATCTGAATAGTAATCGGTATAATCTCCCACAGTGGGGTTAGAACCTAGCACTTGGGCTACTTGAGAAGAAGAGGATGGAAAGTTTTCTACAGATAGTCCAGGGATTTCAGAGTGGACTGATTTTCTTTCCCTCCAATTTCTTCTATGTATGATATTTTCAGGGTCAGACACTGAAGGTGTCTTTGGCTGAGACGTTTCTGACCTCAGGTGTGGCTTATGAGGAGCCAGGACTGCAAATTAATTTATCTAATAACAAATGTGGAGTCGCCAAGGTGAGGGATCTACAACTCTCAACTCTTCATACTCACCTACTTGAAGAGTGAATTAAATTTTGTCAAGGCCCAGGGATTTAAATTTTCTCAACTTCGTATCCCCGACAACGGCACCAAAAAGATGTTGTCACTCCTAGAGACGGCCTTGAGTTGTGAAAGAACAGTGCCTAGGACATATTATATTAACAAGGATCATATGGTATAACAGAGGAATTTATCAATAAAAAGCTCTCATGCTATCTCTTGTAAAAAAGGAGGTTAATTTAAATGGGACCAAAACTTACAGAAACTGACACACGTAAAGGAATAATGCAGAGGCAACGTGCAAAAATCCAATATAAAATCCACAGACAATTCAGAGACAACTTAATGTAAAGAGGGCCGATTCAAGTGATATGTCATAGAAATCAATTATCAGAAGGTGTTTGCTGTGAATGAAATATAGAGAGAATACTAGTTGTCATCGAATTGATATCCAGATACACAATATTACCATGTAATGGGCTTACCAATATAAGAATCCATACATGACAATAGCGTTTTAAAAACACCCTCTGAAAGAAACTAATATAGCAGAAATAGGATTTAGATGAATAGTGGAAAAAAATATCATGCCTGAGCCATATTTAAAGCGCTTGACTAATCCGAGCATGGGTATCAACTAGGACAAATCCATACCAAAAATCAGTGAGCCACTCGCATTACAGAAACATGATACAGGAAAGATGGATGAAATGAAATGATCTATTAAAATAACACATATAAGAGAGAGTTACAAACTGTGAAATACCAAAGACCAGAATCCTCTTAACAGATGGAACTCCTCCTCATTGAGACCCTACGGGCTCTGAGCCTTTGTACAAGAGTTTAACCAAATGTATACAAAAATCCTTTCACTGCATAATTTTCTGATAAAATCTGGAACCCTCAATCATCTGTTCTTCGGGAGCTTTATAGGAGAAAAAGAAAGCTCCAAAAAGGGAGTAGGTGATGAACATTTAATTTGCCTCATTAAGGCAAGATGGTGGAAACGTGCATGCCCATATTGCCGGATGACTCTGTAGCGCTGTATGTACTCTGCTGCCTGCTTACTGAAATAAATGCACTGGGTAGAAGTCTCTTTAGGAACACGGCAAAGAAGTAAAATCACATAGACATTCCATCCTTTCCTGAAATAAAATGGTGCTGAAAAGAAAACCTTACGGTAGTGTTTTCTGCGAATGGTACCATCTGCCTTCTAAACCCTGAACTATGGTTTAAGATCTTCAATGCTGAACGTTGAATTCCTCGATCATTCTCTGATATTTCTCTGCTGCTCCATTAATGTCTCCATCTGCGCAATTTGTGCTTTAAATGACTCTGGAGGGTTTGACATATTTTAACCCTGCTTCTTTAATGGAAGTCTTGTCGACATACCTTCCCAGGCCTTTCTTCATAATTCAAACCTCTGAAAAATGGTACTTTGAAGTGCTCTCTATTACAGCAATAGATACTATGAATCATGGCAGTTTTTCGCCACTGTAACCCTGCAAGACCTGCAAACTTGTTAGGAAAACCATGCATGGGGATGGTGGATGTGGCGGGGTCAATGAAAATGGTCATGCAGACATGACGAAATGGTGGAACAATGTAGAGTGGAGGAAAATGAAACGTGACTGTAGAAGATAGTCATGGTGAAAGTTGGCGGAATGCTAAAACATGACACTTGGGCCTTTGAATGAAATGCATAAGGGAGATGGAGAAAAACGCGACAAGAATACGTGGAATGATGATGTGGCGGGAAAACACATGGTGGACGAGCAATTAATCTGGACCCTCCGATCTCTGGAGGAGATCGATGGCTTAAAATGCGTCGGAGGGTGATGAACAGTGGGCCATGGGTATGATTTCCTCATGTTAACTCGCTAGCAACTTTGTGGAGCGATCGCCATTAGAAGGGCCGCTCTAGATCGGATGGCTCACGGCGATATTGCGTTGGGTCTTTGTACAAATGATAACGTGCGATGGAGGGTGTTTTTTGAGCCATACGCAGAAACACGTGAAAAAATATGTATGGAATCACTCCGAAAAATAAAATACTGCCTACCGCCCAAAAGCGGTGCAATAGAAACCGGGTGGGTTTTGCACAGTGCACGGCGTGGGGACCACCGGGGGCGGGTGTACTGTGAGCCGTTGATCTGAGGTTCAAACAAATGGCGGACATGCGATTTTGGAGATGAATGGAGTGTACCATGGGTGCGATGAAGACTTGCGAATGCCGTCAGATCTGTACAGATCGACGGTTATAAATGCGCTCGATATATATATGTGTGTGTGTGTGTGTGTGTGTGTGTATGTATGTATGATAAGAGCCTTCATGGCTAGCACTCGGTTTTGACCTCCGTTCATGTGGAGAAAAAGGTGAAAGGGCTAGGGCCGAAAGGTGCTAGGCCTTAAATATGCTATAATGTGGGATTTCGGCCCGTTTATGCAGTTTTACGGCTAGGAGAAGGTAACGATGAGCAGAAAATGAATTTCTCAGGGAAAAAAAAGGGGTTTTGAAGAGTTTAAGCGAGATTTCTTGTCAAAATTTTAATAGAATGCTGACATGATCAAAAGTCGGCATTATAAAATCCGGTTGAACCCGAACAAGTGTGTTTTCACTGTCACATCCGGTCAGTTGTTGGGATTTATTGTGTCTACAGAAGGGATTCAGGTAGATCCCTTCAAGGTTGAGGCAATACTTCAGTTGCCTTCCCCGTCTTCAATTCGTCAACTTCAAAGTCTGCAAGGAAAAGATAATTTTCTACAGAGATTCATCATAAATTATGTCGAGATTATGAAAGGATTTATGAGATTATTAAAGAAAGGAGTTCCATTCTTTTGGGATTACTTTGATCGATGCTCATTCGATACTTTGAAAAAAGCATTGACCTCTGCTCCGTTATTGAGTCCACTCGATTATAGCAGGGATTTCCTCTTATATATCATGGCAGTAGAATCTACCATTGGTATGGTTCTGGATAAGGAAGACAATGCTCTTTTCGAGCATGTTATATACTACCTTATTCGAGGCTTGGTAGGACCTGAACTCTGGTATTCTTTGATAGAGAAGCTTGCTTTAGTAGCTGTTCGTGTTGTTCAGCTGATCAAAATTTACATTCTTCTTCCTAAAACTTTTTTTTTGGCAGCTGTCAATACATTTCAGTTTGTTCTCAGTAGGCGAGTGATTGGGGTCAAATACAATCTATGGATTGTGATTTTCCAGGAATTTGATCTTGAGTGTATGTCTGCCAAGTCCAAGAAATCATTAGTTTTTGTGGAATTGATTTCTGAGTTGCCCTGTGGAGAAGAGATTATTTATGACGAATCATTTCCCGATGAACATCTTTTTCTCATTTCTTCACAAGATCCTTGGTATGGGGATCTCATAGTTTATCTCCAGACTGCAAATTTTCCCTCGAATTTTTTAAAAGACGAGTGTCGAAAGTTACGTCACTTAGCCAAAATTTATTTGATTATTGGTGACACTTTATATCGTCGTGGGGTCGATTTGACCCTTAGATGCTGGTTAACTCTCAAAGAAGCTGAGGTTGTGCTGAATGATTGCCACAGTGGAGCTTGTGGTGGTCATTTATCTAGGCTTGCTACAGCCCAAAAAATCTTGCGTGCATGATACTTTTGGCCTTCAATTATCAAAGATTGTATGGAATCGGTCAAAAGGTGTCATCTATGTCAAGTTTATACTCGAAAGATATGCGCTTGTCCAGCTCTGCTCTTTCCTGTCATTATTGTCGGACCCTTTAAAAAGTGGGGTATTGATTTTACTACTTGTAACCTGCCTTCGGTTAAAGGTCACAAGTACATTATCCTAGATGTAGACTAATTCACGAAGTGGGTTGAGGCTATCCCTACTTTTGGGAATGACGGTGAGACAACAACTCTTTTTCTCTTCAATCAAGTCATTTCTTGTTTCGGTATTCCCAAAGAGATTGTCATTGATCATGGCAGTCACTTTCAGAATAGCATGATGGCTAAATTGGCTTTGAAATTAGGTTTCCAATAGGCATTAGGGGAATTTTGAGGTCTAAAATGGGCCTCCTAAGAAAAAAGTACAACCAAAATAAACTTTATAAGAACCAATAGGATTCAAGATGATGATGTCATCCATAATGGATGATTCACCATTTTTGGAGTAAAAAAGTAAAAATATTAAAAAATAATAAAATAATAAAACTACTTTTTCAACTCGTATTTTAAACTTATCTCCCAAAATGTTTACTCAAATTTCGAGCGGGAGTACTTGTTGGATGTGGAATTTAATTCCTCATCCAAGTAGTACCAATGTTGCATACTTTCGATGAACTCTTCTATACGAAAAATGAGAAATACATAAAAAACGTGATTGTAATCACGTTTTTTTATGTATTTCTCATTTTTCGTGTAGTAGAACCCATCGAAAGTATGCAACATGGGTACTCCTTGGATGGGGAATTAAATTCCGCATCCAACGAGTACTCCCGCTCGAAATTTGAGTAAAAACTTTGGGAGATAAGTTGAAAATATGAATTGAAAAAGTAGTTTTTTCATTTTTCTCTCTAAAATTTGATGATGTCATCAAATCTTATTTGATTTTTTCCACTATTATTTTATAATTTCCTTAGGAGGCCCATTTTAAACCTCAAAATTCCCCTAATGAGCATTCGTTTCCTTACTATCCTCAAGCCAATGGGAAAGTTGAAGCCGTGAACAAATCCTTTAATACAATTCTTCAACGGATGATTGATAAAGCCAAATCCAATTGGCATATTATGTTGTACCCTACATTTTGGGCAGACCGAATGTCAATCAAAACTACAAGTGGTTTTACTCCGTTTCAACTAGCTTATGGGTTGGAATCTATATTTCCTATTGAGTTCGAAATTCCCTCTCTTAAGTTAGTTCTCGGGCTTCTTCCTCACACTTCTAGTCTCAAAGAACACCTCCTTCATATGGAACATCTCGATGAGCAACATCGAGATGCAACTACGATGAATGAGGCACATAAGAAACAAGTAAAGGTTTAGTACGATAAGGCGGTCAAACCTAGGGTTTTCTCTAAAGATGACCTTGTCTTGGTTTATTCCCAAGAGAAGGATGCCTTGGGGGTACGTAAGTTTAAATATATGTGGTATGGCCCCTTCATCGTTAAAAAGGTCCTGAAGAAAGGAGCTTATGCCTTGATTGATTTTGATGGAAATGAGTTGGCAGAGCCTAGAAATGGGCTCTATTTGAAAAAGTATTATGCGTAGGCTTTGGCCTAGCATCTTTCTTTGTCCTATATATATATATTTTTTGAACATATCTGGGTTTTCGATTTTTGGTGTGATTTTGATGAATTTGATCTGCTTTGAGAGGTAATATTGGATGACATGAGTCACTTTGGTTTTGCTGATGGTGCTAGTAGACATACCGGGAACTTGGCTTCCACAGCTTGGGTACTCCATTATCCATTCGGTCAGTCGTTAGTTTCAAGAGGTGTATGCATTGGTCCTGCTTCGAACAACGTAGTAGAATACATTGCAGTGATTAATTTACTCTAGGAGGAAATATCCTTGGGTGTTGATTCGTTAGTAGTTTTCTTGGTTTCATAGTTGGTGGTTTCACATTTGAACAACACATATCGGGTCTGAGACCCATTTTTACATTGATTTTTCTTGAGGGTACATTTGTTACAAATATCGCTTAAATTTATAACATTCATTCATATTCCTCGGGCTAACAATTGGATGGTAGACTTATTGGCTAATCAAGCAATTGATTGGAATATTAATCATTCAATACTTTAAACAATATATCAAATACATCATTCATTATCATACATGTGAGTCATCGCATCATATAATTCGGGTTAGAAAATTATATATTATAGAGCAATGCAACACATAAAATATGCGGAAAAAACAAGCACACAAAACACATAAAACCAGAGAGACACAGATATATGTGGTTCACCCAGTTTGGGCTACGTCCACCCCGAACAGCCAGTCCTTCCTTTCTATTATCCAGCAAAAATGAAGAGACAAAACCTACAGCAGATCCGCTATAATATCCTATGTTCTCTCTCACAATCTCCCTCTCTGTTTCTCGCTCCTATAACACATACACACAATGTCATAATAAAATACCCCCATACAAAGGGGTTTCCTTAGGAAAACAACCCCAAACTAGTCATAACTTCTAATGGGCTGAACCTTTTGGTGAAACGACCTACATAAGAATAGAAATTACTATACTTTACAAGGAAATTCTTACATATTTAGCTTCCTTGGCACTACCCCCAAACCCACTGCTGTGGGGGGCTCCATAAAAGTCACAGAGAAATGACTGAGATCCTTAGTAAGCACCACATCATCACAGCCTATTAAGGTACAAGCGTAGGTTCACGGCAGGATACAAAATAAGAAAGAGATAATAAGGTTCCACACCCAACAAATCTATATATATATATATATATATATATATATATATATATATATATATATATATATATATATATATATATATATATATATATTATTAGTCAGAGTGTTAAAAAATATACAAAATTTGGACCATCGTGTCCTATAAAATTAGGGCTTATGCCCGATCAGGTCTATCATCAAAAAATATTACATTCATCTGATCATATCAATAAATCTACTCCTGACGTCCCTGCCCAACATTCATGTTCCTATAGCAAACAATGGTAGTCACTACACAGTGGAATAACCGCACTCAGTCTCGTGGTACTCCTACCATCCATCTCTGGATAGCCTCCAATAGGTCCTCTATAGCAGCCATAGGCACTTAGCGAGTCAAGCTCTCTAAGTTCCTCTGTACTGCATGGAGTGTCCTGCCAGGGTATTTAGCATCTGCCTCACCTCTGCGGTGCTTGTGCCTTGGGTACCCCTCGAGCCTGACTGGTCCCATGTTTGCATCATGATCATCATAGTTTTGTAATTCATTTAGTCCAATAAAAAACATTTTTTCATTTCATACTTTGAAAAAACCCAAAAAAAAAAAAATCACATAATAAAAAATCAAAAAATGCAATCTCACCGATTACACCCCATGTTACACCTAGTGGTAGGAATAGATTTGGATTTGAATGAAATTCCATCCCAACATAGGTATAATCTTCCACTGTGATGACTTGTTCTTCCCACCATTGGAAGAACTCATCATCCCAAGTGGTCCGGGGAACCTCACTTCCCCCTAATCTCTTCATCAGATCTGTCCATTGTGCTATTCTTAGATCTCTCGGGTTGTTGATAGTTGAGATGAACTTGGGCCAAAGCCTTGGGAATCTCTCTCGAAGAATGTTAGCAAGATTATTCCATACCCAAATGTTTAGTCTTTTCTTTCCGAATTTAAGTTAATTGTTTTTTCACATTTCTCAACAAGGTTGTGCACCAATCAAAGAGATGAATCAGACATTCTACTGCTATGCTCATTTGTGTCCATGAAGCCTGATGCAGAGAAGAAGATCCTACTACTCTGCCAATGGTAAAGATAAGCATATTCATGTATAAATCCTTCAGATCTCTGATAGGAATCCGAGTTCCTACCTTTTGTGCATCCTCTACATAGTAGATTTGGACATAATCCTCTATGGTAAGCCCTCCACCAAGTTTTTCGTGTAAGTCTATTGGGTCTCCTCTCTGAGAGAGTCCAGTGATGAAGTATATATATTCCACTTCTATGCATAGTGGCATTAGATCAATTATGAAACAATGTTTTTCCAGCTCCCAATGATCAACCAACATTTGAAGCAAACGTACATTTCTTTTCATATTGGGAATTTTGAAAAATTTGAGCAATCCACAATTTTGGAGAACATCTAGCGAAGTTTGATATTCGATCACCTCATTGTCAATTGCTATATTCTCACGCTCTCTCCAACTGATGGACATCCCGAGAAAAATCATTAAATGGTTGATTAGATTCAAATTTAAAGTTTCGTTCTGTGCATATGCGACCTCTCTTGTACGCAATCACGTATGATACGTAGGTCCGTCCACACGAACCTGTGTATGCGCAGAGGGTTTCATAAAAAAATATATTTTCTATAGTCAAATTTCCAAAATTTTGCCTTAAATAGGAACGAAATTGATGAAAATATTGAGCTTAGAGCTTACTTGACAGATTTGGTGCGATTTTATGGCTTATTGCTTCGAATTTGAGAAGAGGATTTTTTCCCAAAAGCTCCTTCTCCACTTCTGCAATGTGAAAATGAACCAAATGTTAGTCAAATGGTGTATTTATGCTGACAATTTGAATTTTGTTTGCAAATTTTCGTTGTGCTTATTTTTGGAATTTGACTAAGGCTGTATAACCATTTGGCTTGTAAGTGTTGGGCAAGGCATTTTTCAAGTACATGTTGCTGAATTCAAGATTTTCCTAGTTTTTCCTTCGAATCCATGACTGCTGACCTGTCATGATAGGTATCTAATTTCGAACTGGCATGTAGGTTAGGGAATTCACTTTTCGTTTCATTTTTCATACTAGCCTCCGTTCTGATCACTTGCCATAGGGTTGATCCCATTATGTCATGAGTACTTAACCCATTTCACTCGCCAATTTTTTAATCATGACTTGGTGGTAGCGCCTTCCTTTACATGGGCTTCCTAGTTAGCTCCTCGGTAGCATTTGTCGCCAATGCTGCGATTTTTATACGATCAGGAGTCCTCTTTAGTCTCGCGATGCCTTATGCGTTGAAGCTTCATTCTTCTTCTTCTTTGCTATCATTTTTCTGGCCATTAACCTAAAGTCTCCCTTATGTTGTCGAGTTGTATTACTGCATTGCATATTGACTACTTATTTATCTTGGCCTTTAGTCAGCTTCATATGGACTCATGTTTAAGCCATATTTTGACCATGTATTTCTATACACTTTAACCATGCAATCACTTAGCTTCTGCAACTTGAAACCTTTACCCATGGATGGAACATTCCTCTGAGTGACACTTACTAGTTTTTGCCGCCTTGCATTGAGCATAGGATTGTTCCTATCCCAAGGACTAGAGCATCTGTGTCACGACAGTCATTCTATCCATTGTACTATAGCATTATTTTATTCATTTTTTAGGCTTTGAATATGAAAAAGACAAAAAAATTAAATATTTTGAAAAAGAGCGGGAACGAGATATTACTTCCATATTTGTTGGCAACTACAGTGTCCGTTTTGTCGCCTTGAACAAAGCACAAAAAATTTAAGTATTTTCTCCATTTGGGATGGTTTTAGTTTTGACTTAGGAGAAGCCATAACCTTGATTTATGAGTCAGTACTCCCTTGGTTGGTTATCTCTTCCAATCATATGGAGGGTTTTTTTATGCCTCCTGAATGACAAACTTATACAAAGTTATCATTTGCTACCATAGTCAAACATGAGTCGTGCTTTTTTTCAAGGGAAATTAACCCGAGTCGGCCTTTCTGCGGTTTATCTTAACTTATTTTTCATTCGGCCTTCTCGGTCTTGTAAATATCTTGTTCTATCACATCAGATATTTGGTCCTTTGCTCGTGCTGGTTTGAGAAGGTCTCCACTAACTTCTTGCTGGCAGGTTTGTCTCTTATCGACTATGACATATTGCTCTGAAAGTAAACCTAGAGCTACACCCTTGCCCTATTTACATTATTGATAGGTGACCTTATACTCAGCATTTGATCATCATCATGGGTATTTGACTGAGTAGTTTCCCTTGTGTTCGACATCAGCTTACATTATCACACCTGGGATTCATGTAGTACCTTGATTTCCATTTGACCCTATCGGTGGATATCTCGCCTCTTTGTCAGATTTCATTATTCGTTGGTTTAGAGGGTTTTTTTCGTGTGCTATATTCATCTTGTGCATGTCATAAACGTACTTCGGGTTTGTTACTTCAGTCTACTTCGTCTAATTCCATCCAAATATTGGCCTGCGGGTTACACTCGCATTGGACTAAAGTGGGATGCCTTAATTCCTTCCTTCCAGTAGATATTTTCCCATCGACTTCGACTCATTTCTCTGGGATTAAGGTCTAGAGTTCTTTTGTAAGTACCTTAGGTTTACAGTCATCAGTCGTAGACTCTTTGCTATCGACAGTGAGGATACATCATTGCCTCCTGATTGATAGATTCTTCCAAGTGTTCGACTTCAACTCATTCATTCGCACTTGCTAGATTTTACTGGGGCACCTGGATACTCATTATCATTATCGGTGGGTTTTCTCGTGTTTGTTAACGGTATACATCAATGACCGGTAATCAAACGATTTCTCCAATCGTCGACTTCAGCTCATTTATTCTCATTGTGTCGAATTGTGCCATGGTGATCGGTGAAGACCTCGAGTTTTCATCAGCATGCTTTGGTTCACTTTGACAACTCCTTCAGTTTTCTGCCAGTGACACCATCCACTCTTATATGTTGCAGTTTCATCACAATAGCATCTTATATGTTGGCTCCCGAGTTGCGTGTTGTACCATTTGTTCCACCACTTATGATTTGGTACTTGGAGATTTAGCTATGACTTTTGTGATCAGATATATGTTGCAACATCATTGATCAGTCTTATATATGTGATACTTGGACCTAATTTTGACTTGTACTTCTAGGTAGTGATCAGATGATTCACTATGTACTTTACATTTCTGCTATACTTGTATACATATTGGATCCACTCTATACTTCATATGCAGACATGCTTTTCTTTCACTGAGCATGGGTATGCCTGCCTCAGAGATGAGCTATCTTTCTGATCTCTCTCACTAGTTTTTTGGGAGGCTGAAATCTGGTGAAGTCCTCTCTAGTCCTCACAAGTTTTTTTCTATGCACATAATACATTTCAGCCATCATGTACCACTTTTGACCTCATATATTAGGGGGCATCTGTTATAGCATCATTTATCACCAACTTATACTTGATGACTTATACATTGGCCTTGGGCAACCCTTCCCTTTAAACTTGGACTATTTCTCAAAAAATAATATCTTAAAACCCATACGCGTCTCTGACCAGACTTTTCCATGTATAAATGCGGGTCCATACATAGATAATCGCTTATGTCATTTTAAACATTAAATATATATATATTTTCCCTATTTTATAGGTGGGGTTTACGGTTGTTCCAGTAACTTAACCACTTAGCCTGTGGCCTAAATGTTCCCAACTGTAAAAACTAATTTGAGGGATTATAAAAGCCCCTCAAGGGAATGGCCTAAAGGGGGAAGAGAGAGAAATATAGATATTATACGGTGTTGGAGCCCTATCCAAATCTGATATATTCCTGTGCCTCCTGCACTTCCCAGATATTTGCAAGAAACCCTTGTTTCCTTGAGATGCTCACCACCCTATGTGACATCCATTGTGCACTATTCTTGGAAGAAATATTGAGAGGCTAGGGCTAGACGGATCCAGAGGATGGCATGCCCAAAGGCCGTGGAAGATTTCAGGTGATCTCTCCACGTTTGTTTACTATACATGTCATTAATAACAAAGGTACCATCTTGTTCCCGATGTTTACGTGTCAATAATATTTTATACATGTGTAATGGTCGTAAATTGCTCATTTAATATTGTTTCTATGAGATTATTCATTCTTTTCACTAACGTCTAAAACATATATATGTTGGACAACTAGGATTTTGTGTTCGTTCTTTACTAATTTACATATTACGGAGCACAAAGTTTTGTAGGGGGTTTGCACCCCATGGGATCTACTTCAACCGAGGGATATCCGAGTAAGATTTGCAACCTATAGATTATAGTTATTAGCATAAAAGTTGGTTAAGTGAGTCCTTATTGAATGACATGCCCCTGATCTATGAAGGTTCATCAACCCAATACCTTTAGGGTAACATTTCCCAAAACACCATCTAGTGTGTTGTGTTAGAGCGATGTTGGTATATAAGCACAAACATCAGCGGGGTGTCAGTATGAAATTAGTGCGCAAATTTTTATCACTGAATAATAAAAAAATGATCATGCTTAATCCAATATACTAATCAAAATTTAATGATAATTAAGTATGATTAAGACATGATTAAGAATATCGAGAATAATATCACTAACCTAGATCATTATTAGGCTCACCACATACTCAGATCTTAACGTGCGTTTGTGCATGCGATTGATCTAGTGATGGAGAAAACTTCAATCTGGTGGTTTAGATCACAACATACTAACAATATGTGCAAATTTAAAGTATGATTATGCATATTATCGATCCAATGGTTGATAACGCCTCCATTTAATGGCCTAAATCCATATCAGGCTCACACATGCATAGAGGTTAATGTGAGGAATGCACCTGATCCAGTATCATTATGAAATTGAAGTGTTATGAGGTGGCACTGAGATGTGAAGGGCATGTGGCAGATCTCCTTACATGGTAGCAACAACAAGTGACACATGGTAAGAAAAAATGACATTTCTGGCTAGTTTATTGGATGATTGGTAGGTAACATGTGGGACGTACATGTTATCACCTAAACACGTGGAAATTTTTTAATGGTCAAAGAAGATGACAAGGTGTGTAACTTGGCAGGTGACAAAGAAATGGTGGGTCATTTACGAGGGTACTAGGGCATCGGGCATTAGAGTGCACCTTTGTATAAAAATTCAAATCCAATATTTGGTATGACTTGACAGAGTGGACATAGAAGATATGACTTGAAAAATTTACCATGTGGCAGAATTTGATTGGTCCACCATGGATTGACATGGAAAACCTAGAGGTCTTAGGACTTCTTCCAAAATCATTTTTGGAAATTTTTTTCTATGTATTTTTATATTTCCAAAATAAATGAAAACCAATGTTTTGCCCCAAAAATGGTAGATATAAATATTATATCATGTGAGGCCCTATAACAGGCTACTGAAGCAATAGGGTGTTGAAATGGTTTGACCATAAAGAAATGTGGTATGATCCATCCTAGTGCAATGAAAACATTTCCACTAACAAAATATCTAGGAAATAAAGTATGGAAAGCTTGATATTTGATGTGATATCAAGGTATAAAAATACTAAAGTACTGAAATGAATTCTTGTTGAAGTGATTCAGTACACAAAAATCTAGTATAACATACAACTCATTGTTAGTTTTCGTCTAGAAGGAAAATGGTTGTCAAATTCAGTTCTATCTACAATATGTTTGCAGATGGAGTATGCCAAACTAATATGGAGGAAAAAAAAGGGTCATAACCCATGGTCATGAATGCTTACTTATATAGCACTTGGAGTCGATGTCTTCAAAGAATCTCCATTATCTAGTATTGTAAGGCAATAGTCACAACACT
Organism: Pinus albicaulis; assembly: GCA_034641835.2. NCBI lineage: Eukaryota > Viridiplantae > Streptophyta > Pinopsida > Pinales > Pinaceae > Pinus > Pinus albicaulis. The sequence goes on from CM076581.1 coordinate 368,236,702, forward strand.
TGGTGTTCTAGAAAGGAGTTGAAAGAAAAACAAGGTGTTTGGGTAAGTTGCTAACGAAAATTTAAAGTGAATTAAAGGCTCTCATGAAATATATAAATATGAATGTATTATTAAATATCTAAGTAAAAGAACACATGCATTAACTAAAATCACAGTGAGATCAGAGAGCTCCTGCAATTTATGAGAGAGTATACATGTTTAAACTAAGAGTATGCATTGATAGAACATGTGGATGGAAAATTTGAATGTCTAAGATATATTCCAGTGAAGAGCATTAAGAGAAGAATGCAATGTTTTGCAATACGCCAGATGAATTCAAGTTAATTGGGATGAGTAAATCACTGTCGAGGAAGAAAATAGAGGATGAAAATAAATAAGATGATCATAATTCAAGAAGTATGGATGAGTAAGAATTAATGAGGGTGATTCTACATCCCGGATAAAAATGTGATGAAATAGAGATTTTATAGGAAAATTAAATTGTATCAGCAAATCCAAAGGGGATTTATGTCTGCAAAAAAATGGTTCTTACAAATCTGAGGGGATTCGAGTTTCTAGTAAGTTGGTGATTACAATTTTAGGGGGATCGGTATCTCCTACATGTTGGTGGTTGCAAATATGAGGGTATTAGTGTCTCCTATAAGTTGGTGTCTAAAAATATTGTAATAGTAGGTTGGTGCCTACCCAAATCAAATAATGAAGGGAATTTTTATGGTTTTATCCCATATGGATTTCCATGAATATCTTGTGTTCAATGCTCTCATGTTATTGGTTTATTATATTTTCATTAATTTTTTAAATAGTGTAAGAATGTATTATACTAATTCACCTCCCCCTTATCAATATCATAATGAATCCAACAATTGACATAAGGGTAGGTTCGTTCATAAATATTCTTACGATCGGAAGGTAGATCTTAAAGGGACCAATGGCTAGTTAGGGTCTATCCTTTTGAAATAAATATCCTCTCATTATTGGGACCAATTGTGCATTATCTGAAGTAAGAATGAGAACCTATATAATGTCTATTGGAATTGTCATTTGCATTTATGTTTAACATGGGTAAAAAGTTCCAAAAACTTCTCCAATAAATCTATATGGAAGAAGGGCCTTTACAAGTAATGAAAGGGCAATGAATTCAATTTTTTGTGTCCTTTTTTAATATGAGTTTGTTAATTTAATGCAATAACAAATTAACTCATATAATTAGGATAAGCTCCAGAGAACCTATGAAGGAGATGAAAAGGTAAAGAAATCGAAACTTCAAACACATAGAATGAGGTTTTATAGTCTAAAGATGAATGATGATGAAAATGTTGCAATATTCTTCCTTATAGTTAATGAAGTGGTTAACACCATTAAATGACTTGACTAAAAATGTTGAAAGATTAATTATTGTCTAGAAGTTATTGAGTTATCTTCCCATGAGATTCAATTCCAAGATTTCAAAAATTGAGAAAATGAATGATCTATACACTTTAAAGATAGGTGAACTAATATATGGAATCCTCACAACATATGAAATTAGGATTGGAAAAGAGAGTTTGAGAACAAATGAGGCTTCGTTCAAAGTCTTAAAGAAAACTAATAAACATCAGACTCCATATTTCTCCATCCATACATCTAATCTAGAAGTATCTCAATTAATAATGAAACTAAAATAAAGATCTAAAAATTATAAAGATAAGAAACTTAGTTGAATCGATAGATATAATTGAATTTGGTTATATAAATTTTCTTTCTAATTCACATGATTCACATGTATGGATGTTGTATTCATTTATTAAGGTTATAATTTGATATAATTATTTCATTTATATTAGATATACATTGATATTATACCATTCTATTATAAAAAATTATTATATAAAGTGTTTGTCTAATATAAATTTATATTAAATAATCAATAATTAATAACACAAAATTATTTGTATACGGTTTGATTTATTTCTCATTCATGGACGTTGATAACTTTTTTCCAGTTAGTAGCACCTTAATATATAGCATAGCCTTTAATGAAGATCTTGAGAGGAGGAAGGGCTTATGGTACTTGACCGAGACTCACCCACAGAAGGGAAGGTAACACCTTTGTAACACCTTGCCTGGTGTCCATCCCTGAGCGTACAGAAGTTGCATATTCGGTAGTGCTCCAAAGTTCACTAATTTTTTTTTTCTTCATCATATATCAGATTCTTTCTATTATCCGTATAGGATAACTATGGTTACATGAATTCACACTATTTTTGGGTTTCCTCTTTTCCTTTTTCTATGTGTGTGTTTTTTTTTTTTTGCTTTTTATTCTTTTTCTTTTTCTTTTTTTTTCTCTTAAAAATAAAATAAAATAAATATGAAACTAATTAACTGAAAATCGATATGGTTAAACTACTGAATTATTAATAAATATAATAATTATGAAAAGCTAAGCTAGTAATAATTTTTTTCTAAGTCTAAGAAATCTCTAGAATTTGTAAATTTTGTAAATAATATGAAAGAAAAAATAAAAAAGGAAAAAAACTATATTTTATTTAAGAAAAAAATTATGAGGATATTTTCTCAACTTCTTACAAAAATATAGGAGAATAATAATCTCTTGAGAATTTTTTCTCTCTCTTTATCTAAGTATAAATAGGAATGCTATGTAATTGTTAAACAAGAAGGTGCAAAGGTCTGAAATTCTTTCATAAATAAATATGTTGTTGCTGCCACATTATTTAGTTTTGGTTCTTGTGTAGTTTCTATTGGGGCACTTTATTATCATAAACATACTACAAATAAACAAAAATTAATAACTCATTGAGCCAATACATATAATATCAATTAATGTCAATTAGTACATGATGAAACTAGTAAGTATATTATGAACTAAAAAATTTAATCAATGAATAGATAAATGAGAAAACTATTATTAAACTTTAATCATGTTATAAAGGATTGCAAATAAAAGAATATCAGTTATATATTCAAAATAGTAATTTATATTTTATATTTTCTTAAGTCATAAATCAACCAATTTGTAGTTGTGAGGAATTGCAATTGTATTAGAAGCCTACCTAAAATCAAGCTAATGATAACAATGGAAGCTAGAAATTTGGTTGTATTATTGCCATCTCTACCCAATAAAAAATTATACTCAAACCAATTACTATCTAAAAGAAATTACATCATTGAAATGCCCCTTAAAGTTTGTCCTAACCATACCACTCTAATTTTCTACCTCCACTTCCTCCTCCCAATCAATGAATTATTTGTCAGTGCGATATAATTCTCTTAGGTGTTTTTCTCATGATGAATGAAAATGGCATTTCTATCACAATAAAAAAAACCTAAAATATCTAGTCTTAAATATTTGTTTACTATCTTTGTGAGTATATGAATTTTGTCATAGAGATTTGTTTTCTATATTATATTGTTATTTAACTTAAACATAGTTTATTTTTCACCATCTTCATTAAATATTTATCAGTCCAACATAGTTTATTTTTCACCATCTTCATTAAATATTCATCATTACTTAACTATATCAGTTAAATTTGAATCTATAAAACAACGAAATTTTAAACTAAAAGGTCGTGAGGATTTGTGATATGATTTTTTTCCATATCGATCATAGTTCTAATGCCTCCCTGTCAACAAGTTTGAAGTCATCAATCTTGTAATATCTTTCATACTTTTTATAATATTTAAAAAAAAAATTAAAAAATTAAAATCTTTACACTGAGGTCTCATATACATTTATAATTTCCTAATCTGATGGAAGAGTTTGTTATAGTATAGAAAATAACGTAAGAAAATATTTTATATATTTAACGGATTTCTTCAAGGAAATTGGTCATCCCTTAAGCTACCATCATCATCATCATTATTTTTTTTGAAAAATTGTTTATAATTTTTTTAGAAAATTAGTTTTCTCAATCATATTTTGGGGTTCATGTTTTCCGAACAAAAATCAATGTGGTTTATTTTTATGTCTTGATAATGAACTGTATTGGTCAATATAGTTTATTTTTATATCATGATAATGAACCACATTAGTTGGTGATAATGAACTGCATTAGTTGATTTAAAAGACATTGACCCATAAAATTGATAGGAAAAAGCTTTTTATCTAAACATTATGAATTACATAAGCTTAAATTCAAATTATAATTTTATTAATAACAAAATTATAAAATAAAAATTTGAATTGAATAAAATTATTATTTAATTATTTATTTATTTTTTAATTAATTTAAATAATATTATTAATAGTAAATTAATAAATTATTAAACTAATATTACAATATTTTTCTTATATTAAGTAGATATTTAAATATTTACATTCATTTATAACTTTATATTTAAAACAATATCTCTTCCACACTAAACTGTATATTATCTCTAACACAATTAAAATACATAAACATTATTATATCTTTATCTCATATAATATAATAACATTTGTCACTCTATAATAAGAAGTTGTCTAGGAGGAATTGCTTCCATAGTCAAAATTGACAAGAATACGGACAAAAAAATTTAAGAAATCTTACAATAACAGTGTTTGAATTATGATTTTGATGGTGGAAATGGATTCAACAGCATCAAAAACCTTTAGAACACCCAAAATATTAAAGTTTGATGGTTATAAAGTAGATTTACAAAAATCTCTCCCAAATTTTCTTAAAATCTTACCAGAATTTCCATGATTTTCAAAACGAAAAGCATTCTAGCTATACTGCGACGTATAATAATATTTATCATGTTCTAAAAATATACTAATTTGAGAACCGAAATGAACAAAAACTAGCACGTTAAAAGAATATACTAATTTGAAAAATGAAATGAACAAAAACTACCTTTCATTCCCGTGACGAACAATAAGCACACCCACAAACAAACAATGGAGAACACCAATAATTTACACGCATTCCAACTCGAAGGAAAAGTCCATCCATCGTAAAGTCAACTAAAAGTGGGCCCTATCTACAAATCTACAAGAGTCTATTGTCATTTTTCAAAGCGCAGTTGGGAGCTGCTAAAATCATGGTGGACGATTTTCCTGATGCCACTGATCCGTGATACTGATTTCTTTTTCGTTGATTCAATTTTCTAATTTCTGTGTTACCATCTCTGGTTTGACGTAACACCAAATTCTCTTTGGAATGGACACATTGAATCGTTTTCTTTGTTTTTCTCTCTGACAATTTTTCTGTAACACGATCCTTTTGTTGAAGGTGCTGACTCCATGATTGTTGGTTACTGTGAAGCTCAAAAAGCTCAGAAACGTTTTTGATGGAGTTCTTCTGGCCAGAATTTTGAACTTATTTGGATATTCTTGGCTTACCCATTTCCATATACTTGGTCTCGCTGTTGTTTTTTCCATTCCAATTTTCATCAAATTTTGGGTTTGCTGCCTTCTCTCTATTTGCAGATTGCCTGCTTAGTTTTTCACCAGTAACACAGGGCTTGCGAGAAGCCAAACTCTCCAGATATGTATTGCTTGTTCCTTTTGAGCTACTTAATGAATTTGAAGATAACAGTTTCCCTGTGTGTCTAGTGTTGGTATCCAGCCATCTAGACTGCTCAACAGCATGTCTCTGAATCTGCACCACTTTAATTTCATTTCTGATTCGAGCACCTCGTGATTGCAACTCTTTGATCTCATATCGACGTGCCTTTCCCCTCCAATCATGCATCTGTTTTGACAGAGATGAGAGTAAGAAAAGTCATTATTTGCCAAATCATTTTGAGAAAGAAAAAATTTCAGACTGAGGTTTGGTATAATAAATTTTTCAATCCAATATCTAAATAGATGGAAATTATCGATTTTATAAAGGTAGTGTGATTTTTCTAACACCTTTCCGATTATGTTTGGGAAATGAACTTGGATCCAAGCTCTTATACGATGAAGAGGGTTGTTGTCTTTACACAAAAGTAAACCAGAGGGGTGTAATCTCTTATATTACTAAACTTTCTAAACTGATAACTAAAATCCCTAAAGTAAAATTTATGATACCATAGAAATACCATTATTTTTCCATAGAAAAAAACAAACAATTTTGAATATAAAAATTCGAAGATGATATAACATTACTTGCAAGGTTGCAACTTTCTCAGCAGCATGAAGAGCGCGATCTTCCCAAAAGTCTCTTGATTTTTTTAGATCTTCCATTTCTTCATGAACATGATGTAATAACTCTTGCACTCGAGACCATTGCTCTATCTCTTCCTGGACTTTCTGAGCAATCACCCTGATGGTAGCCTTGCAACTTTTCGAGCAGAGATTGTTCTCTTGTAATGTTCCTTGATAACGCTGTTCAACCAGGAAAACCAATCAAACCAAACTTGGAATTTACAGATTTAGGGAGAAAAAAACATAAAGAAGAATACCATCTTTGTGATGTAATCCAACAATGCACTTTACTTGCCTGTTTTTCTCTTCCAACAGCATCTGTTTTTCTAGAACTGCAATTTAGAGAGGTGCTGAGTATCGATGTATATTCCTTCCGTATCTTGGCTGCAACTTCCCTGCTTTCGTTAATACCCATTGATGACAGAGAATCAGGCCGTTAACTGAGCAGACCCATCTGTTGACTGGACAACATTAGTTTCAGTTTTTCTAGCTGATATTGAATGAATATAGTTTAATATAATGCCATGTATAAGGTAGAGTAAAATTAAGATTACTAAAAAGTTTCAACATTTTAGATCAGAGCCAAATCGGGCATGGTAGCTTTTCTTGCTTATGTAGGGAGGGGCGAATCTGTATCATTGATAATGTATGCTTCATATTCCCCAAGACATGTGAAAAGCAATAACTCCAAAATAGCTAAGCTTTGCTAATAGGTTACATAAAACATTCAGAATAATGGAGGAAATTGCAAAATCTAGAACTGGCCTCAAATTTCATTACAGAGTTCAGTCGAAACTTGGTAAATGAAAGAACCAGCAGATGAGAACCTACAGATTGTGCAGTGCAGTGGAAGAAGCAGGAAGTGCAAGTTTCTCCACCCTCTGCTGGAGGGCCTCGGCCTTATCTTTACTGTTACAAGAGAGAGGAACGCACATCACAGAGAACACTGGGCCTCATCACAAAGCCATGCAATGAAAACAATGGTAATATATGATGAGGCCAGATATAAATATGAACCAAATGCCCAAAAAAGCATTATATCTTCTTAGCCATGCAGATTGGGTTACCAATGATCTTTTTCAAGAGCCATTTCAAACACACTGAACATTAACATGCATCCAATTCACTTAGAAAACGACATTAAGGGAAGACAAAACTCTGCAACTAATTTATGATGGTTATCCTTATATGTATATCGTTTATTTCTCAGCGTTTCAGATGAGTTGAGTTTTCACAAATATCGATCTAAGTCTCTCAGCAATGACTTCGTATCCCTCCTGTCTCATTTTGTCATTTAGTTTGTATTTGTTGTCCCATGTTATTTAGTTGTATTATATGTATGCAGATTCATCTCCTGAAGTGCTTAAACTTTAAGTCCACGTGGATTGAATAGCATTTTTTTTATAGTCTCTCACCATTGACCTCCACCAAGCTATATATTATGATTTTTCTTGTTACGTCACTTTGGACTATTTCACTTTGGACTATCTCGTTGTTTATCATTAAATCTATCTGGTTATCAAAACAAAGTTAATAAGTTCAAATCTTGCGAATTCTTTCTAGCGAAACCTGTGAAAAAACCATATTAAATAAAAGAAAATGAAATGGAAAACTCCGGCCGAATCAAAGCCGAACAATTATCTTTAAAAAATTTGGCAAAATATTATCTATTTTAAAATATCATAAATTTATTTATCAAAAAATTATTTAAAAAAATTATATATTATGTAAGGAGAATTTTCTTATTAAAATTATAGTCTTTTATTATAGTCTTTTTAATGGCCCAAGACCTAGAACCCTGCCCCCTTAAAAACTATTAATGGATAATTCCATGTGACGTTGTTTTCCTGGAATAATAATGACAAATCAGTTCACATCCACACATAGTAACCAATGATAATTGTCTCTACTACTAAGTTATAATATGTTTTCCCATTATTTAAGGAAATGGAGTTTTTCTTATATTACTTGAGTATCATTACAAAATACATTTGTATAATAAATTTGAAATGAATTTGTTTTTCTAAATATAAAATATTAATAATATGAATGTAATTACACATCAAATTTGTATAATAAATTTAAAATCAATGTAGATTCATTTTAATTATTTTGGATTTACTAAGTATCAAAAGATATTAAATTTACAAAACTTTTTTATGTATAAAATTTAAAAAAAAATATATATTTTGAGAGTATTTATTTTTCTAAACACTTGGTAGATCTACAGTTAAGATAGATCCATGCCAATTCTTAATAGTATTGTTTATATTTATATAAAATTGACATATTTAGATATAGAATTATTCTTATTTTTTATTTTATTAAAACCTATAAAACATTTTCCTTAACATGTTTTATAGTTTATATTATTTTTAAAATTTTGTATGTTTATTACTTATATGTTCATCATGTTTAGAATACAATTCATTATTATTTAAATTGATTTTAATATATCAATATAGATCCATCTTATCTAATTGATTTTAATATATCAGTATAGATCCATCTTATCTAATTGATTTTAATATATCAGTATATATTCATCTTATCTAATTGATTTTAATATATCAGTATAGATCCATCTTATCTTCAGATCTACAAACAATGAAGAGGGATCAAATCTCTCAAAATGAAAACCTTTTTTTGGTACAAAATTTGAGAAAAGGTTTGCACCTCAAGAGGTTTGATTATTGTAGGCTCTTCCTAAATTTGGAGTTGAGATAGATAGATATATGTTAGTTTTGAGAAACTTGTATTTATGATTTAAATTCTCCACATTGAAATGTTAATGCATGCCTCTCAAAAGTAGAAAACATATATCCATATAATATAATATTGAGTTATATTTTTTATTAATGTATTCTAAAATGCTACATGTTTTCTTGTATATAGTTTTTTCTTATTAATACTAATTTATAAAATATTACATGCCAATTTCATATTAAACATTGAGGGAATTATAAATCTCTCTCATAACTTTAAATGTAAACCACCTATTGATGGAATGAGAACTGTGTGCCTCTCTCTCTATCTCACTCATTTGATGTTAAAATATTTTACTTAGCATATATATTCAAATATTTGAGTTATAATCCACATTAAACATCTTATTGTCATTAATATTTTTTAAATTTTATAAATCAACTTCATATTAAGAATAATAAAGTATGTATCTCCCTAGTATTGGAAAATGGAAATGTAAAAAATAATAATATATATATAGAAATATTTTATTTATGGTTAACACTAAATTTTTGTTGTTGTTGTTAATATATGTTAGTTTTAAATCACATACCCCTTTTCAACTTAGTAGCAAAGGACTTACATAATTGACTCATACTGAAAATTAAATTAATTAGTTTTTTTTCTTCTATTTTTTATTACTTTGAATTACTTTATATCTTAAGGTAGAAATCAAAGATTTTATTTATAACCGGTATTGGTTTTTTTTTAATTGAACCATATCATATTTTATTATTAATATTCTCTTATGTAATGCTTCATTTTATGGACACTACAACATCGCTATCATATTGTGTGTAAATTTAAATCTCCCATCTATTTCTTCATTAAACAGATATATATATATATATATATATATATATATATATATATATAATTAATATCATTAAGTTAATATATTTATACAATTCCAATATTAAAAAAAATTCAATTTCAATAAATTGAACATCTATAGATGCATCAAAATGTATAACACATGAAATTTGTGCTTAGGTATTCACATATACTTACCCATTCCATGGAAGATGCCTCCTGCAACTCTCTCATGTGTAAGTTTCATACATAACCTACCCTGCAATTATCTCATGTGTAAGTTTCATACATAAATTACCCATTGATGATATAATACATCTTTATTATTTCTTTAATAAGTACATTTAAATAGTTTATGGATCATGGATCATATTTCGAGAGTCTCTTTCTTACTAGCCTAGACATGGGACCTTGTTAACACGTTTACCACTAGTGTGAATTTCATAGGTATCTATTCTCGTTTATTTTTGTCTCTTGGTTTCTAGTTTGACTCATTTTGACATCTAATATCACCCAAGTAAGGAATTTCCTAAGTTTATCAATTCACTTGTGCAAACCCCTAACTTGCTTCCATGTCACTGAGATTTCCTTAACTCAATTCCATGACATCTTGAATCGATTTGGGACTCTCTATTTAAGAATTCAATTTGGTTAAAAGCTATCTAACTTATCAATCCTTTGGTTCTAACCATGTCATACATTTTCTTATTTTTATTGTTAATATGCAAGTCATGTAATAGAGGCTCATTTTGGGCCTCAAAACCCATGATACCACTATGTCAAACCCATGGTACAATGGTGTGACATAATCATTCTATATTAATTAGGAACTATAATAGCTAACATATTCTCTTACACCATTTGCATATTTATATCTTTATATTCCTCTTTTTAAAGTTTCTACAACTATTTGATTCTTGAATCTTTCTTATCTTTGAAAAAAATAATTTACAAATGCATAATTAGGTTAGCTATTGATCTCCTTCCACCTCTCTCAACCCCATAGGACTACATACATGCCATATTTCACACTTCTACACTTCTCTACATGGAAATTTTTTTCTAGCTTATTTTCAATACTGTAGGAATCGTTGGCTCATAATAGGGAATCATCGCTCCCATAGTTCTATGCGCACCTTGAAAGTTTCTACCCTAAAACTTCAATAGAGATTTTTTGTATTTATGGAAAGTGAGATATTTTCCCTTCTAAAGGAACTATGTTTAGATATTTTTCATGTGTATACACACACAAATGTATCATCCCATCTATTAAGGAAACTATGTATATTTATTTTCACGCTTTATTATTTATATCTAAGTGTGTATGTCATTCAAGGATGTGAATCACCCTTGGAAGACTACCACAACTCTCCACATTATCCAAAATACCATCATGATTTGTCGTAGTGAATTGAATTTTGTTTTTTGTTCCTTCTTCTATATCCTTTGTAATAATTAGGGTTTCTAGCTCACTAATGGAATTTCCAAATAATTAACCCTAGCTACTTGCTCTAATTTATTTTTCTAATTTCTTAGTAAAACCTAGTATAAATCTTAACTGGAATACCATAGTTATATATAGCCATATATTATCGTTAATAATACATTAAGGTCGCAATTAATGTAATTTATTTCCCCATGAAAACAAAATATAAATCCTAATTGAATCCCACAACTTACATATAAACATAGACTATCATCACCTATACATTAAGTGTGTAATTAATATAGTAAATTTCTCACTTATTTTCACCTTCATTTACCTTACCCTGAAGTGTTTCTCTATTTGGACCAAAAAACAAATGGTATCCCCACCCTCCTGCTTCCTTCTTTTAGTAGCATGTATTGGTGTGGTGGTACTCCATTGCTACCCTCACACTACATGTTGTAGAAAAAATCTATTAATTGTCTACAAATTGGTGGCTCCATTGGGGATATTTTGACATCCCTTTCCTCTCATTAGAGAAAGGCTCCATTTTCTCTTCCTTCTTTCACCACTACTCCCACTGTACTGGGTATCATATGCTTCTTTATCAAAAGAGGGAAGGTTCTGCTCCTTATCTCACTCTTTTCCAAAATTCTATTTAAGATAACCCTCTTCTTGAGTCTCTATATCCCCATGATGGAATTCATCTAGGTTAGCACAATTGACATGACATGTTATGTGCCTTATCATGGTCCCCTTTCCCATCCTTTCCATTTAGCATGCATTGATAGTGTGAAGACTATATTATATCAAGTTCTCACCCATTAAAGGTTAGTGTTGTTGAAATTGTAGCTCCTTATAGAAGGGTGACCCCCATATCCCAAATAGAGGAATATGTTGGATAGCCCTCTCATTCCTTCAATCAATTATATTGATCTAAATTTCTAGCTAAGAATTTGATTCTCTTAGGAGATTATATCTTTTCCCACTCTATGTACCTTTATTAAGACAAATAACCCCCTCTTGCTTCCATATTCTAAATGGAATCTCCTATCACAAACCATTATATTTCCTACTATGACATGCCTCCCATTTTTATTTACTTCTCATTAGATAATGTATAGCTCAACAGTTTTGTGATAGTTATACACACCATACCACAAATTCCAATCCACATAAACCAAGTAGTGGGAATTATGTTCTTGTTTCTCAAGAGAGGGATTATTCTCCTCCTCCCTATCCCAATATTTTCCAATATTATCTTTAAGATAACCCCCTTCTTCAGCCTCTATATCCCCGTGATGGAATTCATCTAGGTTAACACCATTGAAATGACAAGTTATGTCACTTATCATGGTTCCATTTTACATCATTTCCATTTAGCATGCATTATCGAGGTTAACCCTAGCTTCTATAATAAGGTCTCATGCATTAACAAGGTTAGCTTTCATTGTTGTTGGGATTGTAGCCTCTTCTTCCAAGGCGATCATCGTCTCCCTATAGAGGAAGAGGATGGCTAGTTCCCTCATGCCTCCAATCAATTAGTGTGATCTAAATTTCCAGCTAAGAATTTCATTCACTTAGAAGAGTCTATATTTTCACACTCTATGGACCTTTCTAAAGACAAACAAACCCCTCTTGCTTTCATATCCTAAATGATTTCTCCTAAAACAAACCATTGTTTTTCCTAGTTTTGCATGCATCCCCTTCTTATTTACTTGACCTTAGATAATGTATAGATCAATAATTTTGTGATGGTTACACACTCCTTGCTACAAAGTCCAATCCACACACAACAAGCAGGAATACAACTACAATAGTGTCAAACCCATAGTTATTTGAATGTTATCTATTGAAATTTAAGCATTCATACCTAAGCCTTTCATGAGGTTGTTGTTGGGTAATTTAATTGTTAGTTAAATTACTTCATTAAATTATCAACTAGTGTTGGTATACTTGTTAAGTGTATGTTTGAAATATATGCTAGGGATTTATTTTTTATTAAATTTAAATACAAATTATAAAGCTGATCTATTCGAGACTAATTCTTATTAAGTGTACACACATGTTATTTCTATAATAATTTCTAATTAAGATAAATTTCAAAAGAACTTAAGCTAAATAATAGAGAATCAAAGTAACTATTCTAACCATTGAAGTTGAAAACCTATTGTAAAGAGCAAAATGAAAAGTATATGATGAGAAAAATTAAAATTATATGATATTGAAATTTTATATTAATGAACAAAAATCAAACCCTATACTAATGAACAAGATTGAAATTATAATTTAATGAACGTAATTAAAATCCTACATTAATAAACAAAATTGAAATGATATCATAATGAATAGAATAAAAATATTATACTAATATATTCAAAATAAATCTAAATTCTTTGAAATCAATTCTAAATCTGATTACTGAAAAAAACTGGAATCAACTTGAAAAGAAATAAAAGTGTGTAAAAATTACTAATGTGTGTCATATTAAGTAAAACCAATCCGAACAATTACATTAAATTTGAGGCTAAGCTATGAAGTTGAACAAACAAAATGATGAGAGAAATGTTTTTGTTGTTTTTGGTTTTAATTTAGTGCTCAACCTATTGTATTCAAATTAATACTTAAAGAAAACAAGCATTAAAAAACATGAAATATCTAACTAGAAAAAGAAAAAAGAGTAAAATGACTACTCATAATATAAATAAATTAACAAAATATATAGTCTAGCAATTCTTAGGGGGACCTCCTGTTGAGTGCAAACAAAGTTCAAACTGAGATCAAAATATCAAACCACAACACATGTGCAATATTGCTAAGAGAAACTAATTGTATTACTTCAAATAAAGTCTCAAATGATAACAACAATTAAAAACTAGAATAATTGACACATTGTCTTTGCTATCATTGAAATTTATAATATCTATATACTAACAACTTCAAAGAAATACAAGCTAAGGAACTAGTTCTTTTATTGACAATTGAATATCCTAATTGAAATAGGAAATATGCTTGTCATGGTTTGTTATGAGAAGAGAAAATCATAAGCATTTTGGATCAACACATCATCAACTTTAAATCCAAGTCTTTCTTTCTTGATTCAATGCTCACTTAACGTTGAAAATTCCCACCTTAAAATTCTACGTCAGGATATACTTTTGTAACCAGTGTTGACTTTTGATTTTATCATCCAAATTCTCAAGCTTTGTGATCTTCCAGGTAGACATGATAGGTGTATATCCATGTGCTCGACATTTGGTTCCCATCCATGTATCTTGTTCACCTTCAAGCTCATAGGAACTTGCTTAACCTTGGACTTAGCTGCAGAAACAAGGATTAGCTATGAAGTATGCGCTTTTTGGTAGCCATAGTAATGTTTTAATCAATTTTCACAAATAATTAATAGATTACTAGATACGAATGAATGATACCTTATATTCTGATTAAGCATGGACTCGATGACCTGATGGATTATAGATATAGCTAAAATATGTATTAAATGTATCAAGGAGAAGGAAAAGGTGTGTCAAAATGAGTGTTGGCATTATGTTTAATGTGCTATCTTGGATGGAAACTTTCTTGATGAAATATGTACCTGATGTCAACATTGTGATAATATGATGATTTTGGAACTAATGAAGATCGATATAGATGTTTTAGAGGATATGGATAGAGAACTGATAGTTCAGTTACAAATGATGATAAAAGTGAAGTTTGAGAAATTATACACGGTTCCTGTGAAGAAGGGTTGCATACATACACATGTCCTGTGAGAAAAAGTCATGTACATAATCCAAACTATAGAAATATAGATAGCATAGGTCACTACCATGGTATCTTCCCACAGTAATTAGGGTGAAAATTTTTATTTGATCCCTTTAATGAATAGTGTTGGATAGATGGCATTGTCTGAATGGTTGGTGGAACTTGCTTGTTGGAATTGATGTCAAATGGAATAGAATTGAAGCTAGCGGTAAAAGATTATAGAATTGATGAGCATCATGTGTCAAAGTGGAGGAGAAGTCCCATGGTTTCTGCGGTCTCTTATAGAGAATTATCATGGTAGTAGGCTTATTGGGAAAGCCATAAAATCATGACTATGATGGCTGAGAGACTTAGGATTTAGAGGAATTTATGAATCAGGATACTTGCTCACATGCGGTTAGTTATGGTATATTTGGATAGTGATTTGAAAAATATTTCCAACGATATGTGGAAGTCCATAAATCGTTTCCTAGATCAAAAGTTATTGGCAGTCAAAGTAAGGACCTTGAAGTCCTTAGGAGTAATCCCCTGAATACCATAAGGTCGGAATAACAGAATATTGGAGGTCTATTTAAAAGACACTTAGGATGGCTTGGATCTGGGAACACGAGAAAATCCTAGAGGGTTAGAATCCTCGAATCCCTAAGGTATATTTAAAAGAAACCCAAGATGGCATGGGACTATAGATGTGGGAAAAAATCCTAGAAGGTCACAATCTCAGAACCAAGAGGTTTATTTAAAAGGTTATGGGATTACAGTGATCAAGGGAAGTAGGAATCCCAAAATCCCAGAAGACCCAGAAACCTACAAGGTCGAAATCCTTTAACCTCTTATTAATTGAATTCGTTAAAATTGTCAGGGTGCAGGGAGTAGGGATTTACAAAGGAAATTTCCTACAAAACCAAGGTTCGAGGGAAACTTTCTCTCTCCTTTGATAAGACACATGGAAAATTTTAATTGTATCTCAAGATTTGATGGTGTTAGATAACATTAGCATGACATGGGTGTACGAGGGACACATGGCAATTAGATTAAAAAATTTTGGGTGGCCTAATGGGCCAAATATTAGTGACATGTGTCATCACTCAGGAGATGCCACCTGGGGTTGATGACATAAGCATGATTTACCCCTGGTAGTATATCTCGGAGGTTGGAAATACCATAATATATTGTTAAATTAAGTTTTTGGAGGCGTTGGGATAGGGATCTTCGAGAATTGTGTTGGCGTTTTCTCATGTAGCTCAAAGAACGAATGATGTAGAGAATGTACATAAGTATGTAGTCCCTTGGTAGGATCCTAAATGACTTGGAAACTATGTTCTCAACCACCAGCCAAAGGACTCGGTCCTATGGTGGAAAATAAATAGGATCCAAAGAAAAATCGACTAGAAGCCAAGCTTGGAACCTGGTGAGCCCATAAAGAACTTGAAAATTGTTGTTAATAAAAGTTATGAGATGTGGTGCTCTGGGATTGCAACAAAGACATGTATCAAGGATGAATGAGTTGACAACTAAGAGTAAATATGTGTAGAAGAGTTGGTCATTCTAGTAAATGGTGACTGTCGAGATTTCTAAGTCAAGGAAATTAGGACCACGATTTGTAGAGAAGATTTATGGGCCGTTAATTTTCTGAAGCAAGCCATTTCTGACCTTGTTGGAAATATTCCTTGAATTAACTACAAAACATAG
This sequence comes from Pinus albicaulis, assembly GCA_034641835.2. Lineage (NCBI taxonomy): Eukaryota > Viridiplantae > Streptophyta > Pinopsida > Pinales > Pinaceae > Pinus > Pinus albicaulis. The sequence continues at coordinate 368,253,252 of CM076581.1, forward strand.
CCATACAGGTGTACTTAGAGCACTGTGATCAAATTAGTAAGCACTGGAAAGATTGTTGGAGTGTGTAGGTTGACTAAGAATTTATTATCAGGATGGAAGACACTTATGTGGCCATTATACGGACTAATTATAATGCAGTTGTAGTGTTTGTGCATCATATGAAACAATATGAAGTAGTGTTGTGTGCACGAGTACTCTTGGGAAGCATGAATGGTAGGTTACTGGTCAACATAGAGAACATCATTTCTAGTGCTAGATATGAACAAAACAAAGGGGAACAATTGAGGAAAGTGTGTGAATATTATTTTTTTGAGTGAGATAAAGAGAGTAGCACTGTGAATGTGAAAGTAAAATGAGTGGGTGAAATGTTTAACAAAGATAAAATATTGTAGAGGGATATGATTAGAGTTCAAGGAGAAACAAGGAGCATAGTTTAGAGGAGATCTTCAGAGATGAAGGGAAGAGGCTGGTATTGCACTGAATCATATTTATCCTTCTGTGTATGTGTATTTACCATATTTTTTGTTTGGAAATTGTATGAAAAGTAAAGCAGTGCCTTGAGAAGGTAGTGGCCTGCATTCACAAGAAGTTGGTGCCTCTTCGAAATTAGTGGCTTGCTATATGAAGGGGATTGATGCCTCATATGAGTGGGTGCTTACAAAAAACCTGATGTAACTAAGTGGGTGCTTAAATTACATCATAGAAAAAATATATTTGTGCTTTTATCCCTTTTTGTTTCCTCTTAAAAATACCTATGTCAATATGTGTGTGTGTGTTACTCATCTGATGTATGTGAATGCGTTATCTAATGGTTCATGTTTATATTAGTATGAATTCCCTCTTAAATAATTGGCATTAGTGAAAAGAATTGAATGTTTGTACTTAAATTTTTAAGAACCCCAAAATTATTGATTCACCCCCCCCCCCTCTCATAATTCCTTATCACAACAATTCATATGAGAGCCAAGTTTATTTATGAATAGTATAACCACTGGAATGTAGATCCACAAGGAATTATGTCTACGTAAGAGTGTATGGACGCTTATTCAAGCAGGATATGAGTCTTTTATGGGACAAACTATTTTTTTTGGAAATTTAGGATGGAAGGCTATCTTATGTCCATGGGAGTAGATGTTGGCTTCTCCGTACTAGTATATTATGATTTCCCTAATGTCCATCCCACTAATGCAGATTGTAAAAAATTGTATGGAAATAATGTGAAAGATAATAATGTAATTATCTTTGGCATTAGTCAATCAAAAATCATAATGGCTATACACTGTAATTCTTCTAAGGAAGTGTGGGTGAATTTCAATTAGAGTCATGAAGGATATGGTAAAGTTAAGAAGGCCAAGCTTCAAAGCTTCGAAATGAGGTTTGAAAGCTTAAACAGAGCGTAAAATAAGGCAAAGCATGATACTTCCTCAAAGTTGATGAAGTAACCAATATGATTAGAGGACTCAGTGAAGAAGTCAATGAAGATATGATTGCTCGAAAGGTCTTAAGATCTCTACCCATGAGCTTTAATGTGAAATTTTTTTCCATTGAAGAGATACTTTATTTAAAGAATATCAAGATGGATTATCTCTTTGGTATTCTCATCTCCTATGATATGAGAATAGTAAAAGAAAATTTTCAACCTAAGGAGGTAGTGTTCAAAGTGTCGAAGAAGGAAAAGGAGCACAAAGTTCATCATTATTGCTCCAACAGGGAATCTTATCAGGTGTGAGCTCAATTTTGTGAGAAACTTAAGCATGTATTAGGAAACAAAAATGAGAAGCTACCCTTTCAATGCTTTTACTATGAAAGATTTGGACATTTTTTGTCCAAATTTCCTTACAAATAAAGGATAGAAAAGGGAGATGATAAAAAAATTGGAAACAATTCTCAAACAAATCAGAAGGAGAAGATATTTAAGAAAAAATGGCTCTACTCCAAAGAGGATAACTTACCACCATATTGAGACAATGAAATATGTTTAGAAGATGATTCAAATGAGTATTTACTAATGGATTTTGGAGAATACTCAAAGAAATAAAATACTACTAAATCTGAAAAAGAGGAAGAGGAAGCGGGAGTAGTGGACTTTGAAGGGGAACTCATCAGTGCTCTTAATTAGTTAAGGAAGGCCAGGAAAAAAAATAGGTAGCTAAAAGAACAAATAAAATGTGTTGAATAAGGTATGTACAACTAACAAAATGAGGATTTTTTTTATTAAAAATAAGAAAATGAATATGCCATTAAAAGAAAAGATAGTTTATCTCTCCTACTAGAAGAAAAACAAGGAACGTGTGAGAAAATAGAAGAAGAGAACAACCATATAAAGCAGGAGTTGTTCAATTTAAAGAGGGAAATGATGTCAAGGACATGAAAAAGATGAAATTTTGTCCTTCAAAGTCAAATCATGAGAAGAAAAATGAAAAGAGGTAGTTATTAATGATTCCATCCATGAATGGGAAGATAATTGTCAAAGTCTCTAGGCATGGGTCGGCTTTCTGAGAACATATATTGAGAGATTGGAGACCGAGAAGGGTATAAATGAAAAATTTGTAGAAGGAAAATGCAAGCTAGATAAAATTTTGACATTCATAGGTCTTCAGGAAACCAAACATGCATGGGATACTTTAGACCACATGAATATTCTATGGGAAAGATGAACTTTATGTCCACAAGATTTGAGGAACCTCATAGCGATGCAAATTTGTTTCAAGAAAGACTCAATGAAGACAATAAGGTAGCAAACTAAAGAGGATCACATCACTGGAATAATAACTCCAACTATCCCAACTATCCATACCATTCAAGAATGAATCAATCAACTAGGCAACATAGGTACCCTCATGCACAAATTCATGAAATTTCCAACTTCAGGTACTCTCATTTATTTTATGCTCATTTTTATATATGCCACATATTTGGACATAAGGATATTGATTGTAGAAGGATCAAAGTTGAAAGAGATGAAAATTATAGGTACAATAAGTATTAAACATTAGAGGAATTTTCAGCCTAAAAGTGGCCTCATAAGGAAAAATAATAAAATAATAGTTGTGGATTTTTCACAAAAAGAAAAGAAAACTATATTTTTCTAATTGTATTTTTGTCTTATATCCTTATAGGTTGACTCAAATTTCAATTGTAGACACTACTTGGATGCGAAAGTAAATTCCATGTCCAATGAGTACCCTTTATGCATACTATTGAGAAGAACCACATTCATAAAAAAATGAAGATGAATTAAAAAAGAGTTTTGAACACTACTTTTAATGTATCTTCAATTTTTATCATTGTGGGTATTATAAAAAATATACATAATGGATACTCGTTGGATGTGAAATTTTATTCTGCATCGAACAAATGTCTACACTTGAAATTTGAGTAAAACTATAAGGATGTAGGCCAAAAATACAATTAAAAAAAGTAGTTTTTCTTCTTTTCCCTCCAAAATATTACATGTACCTATTTTCAAATTTAAAGGATTTTTATTTGTTTACATATTATGACATGCAAATTACATGAAATTTTCATTTGCAATTTTAGGCTGAAATTACCTCTAATGATTTTAAATCTCAAAACTCTCCTCCCTAATATTTAAATCCCTTATCTCCCCTAATGGATGATGTCAAATGATTTAAATGTACCCATCTATGTCCCAGAACACTTGGCAGTCAACTTTCCAAAAATATAAGGAGAATTGGAAACAAAAATTCGGAAAGAGCATAGAATGTGCACTTTCTATATCAACACATAATCAAGACAATATATGGTATATGTATAGTGGCTATTCAAGCATATGACTAGGGCTAAGAGAAATTTTTTGTTGCTAAAATAAAACGATAGAGGGAACAATGTCACTTTCGGAAAAAATGCCCCAACAAGAATTAAGGGTAAGGGCATATTTAGTTTTGATCAAAAGAATAAATCCAAAAATGTGTTGTAGGTAGAAGGTCTCAAGCACATGTTGCTTAGTGTAAGCCAGACGTGTGATAATGGATACAATGTGACCTTTCGATCCAAGGACCGTGAGATATGAAATTAGGAAAATGGAAAGTTAGTGGGAAAGGAAGTCAAAACTCACAAAAATGTATATGTGTTTGATGACTCTAGAGTATGCTGTTATTTCAGCATGAAAAATGCAATTCGGTTATGGCACATGAGACTTGTTCATATGAATTTCTATAGTCTGATAAGAGTCATCAAGTTGTGAGTTGTGAGAGGATTTCCAAGACTATCAAGGCTTGATAATTAAATATGCAAGTCATGTCAATTTGGAAAACCGAATAGGACTCATTTCAAGATAAAAAAATTATCTTCATCTCAACCACTAGAGCTAATTCATACATATATCTTCTACCCAACCAAAGAAAAAATATTAAGAGGAAAAACACATTTTATGTTATTTCTTAATTAATTTACCAGGGCCACTAGGATCATGCTCTTAACATAAAAATCATAAGTGTTTAAACACTTTGAAAATTTTAAAGATCGGGTATAAAATGAGAAAGATCTAAAGATCAAATGCTTAATATTAGATAGAGTGGGAGAATACACTTCAAAATATTTTGAATAATTTTGTGAAGAGAATGGCATAAGGAGGAAATATTATGTGGCTAGAACTCCACAAAAAAATGGAGTAGTTGAGAAGAAGAACATAACAATCGAGGAGATGGATAGATCTATGATGGATAAAGGATATGTACCCCACATCTTCTAGGGAGAAGTAGCACAGGTAGTGGTGTACCTATAAAATATAACACAAATCAAGCCTAATAGTGATAAAAATCCCTATAATTTTTCGAAGGGAATACTTTCATCAGTTAAAAACTACAAGGTATTTGGGAGAAAATGATTCATAAAAATGAATAATATAAATCCTGAAAATTTTGATTCGTGCTAATGAGGGTATAGTTCTCAGGTACTCTATTTGAAGTAAATGATATAAGTGTTACAAAAAAAGGAAAAAGAGGGTTGAGGACTACATCAATGTAGTAGTAGATGAAGTAGCTCCATAATTTCAGTCCTTCAAAGGAAATATGAACTTAGATGGAGAATAGTGTTCACCAATCATGTCCTCAAACTATAAAGAAACAAAGTAAAATAATGAAGATGTAGAAACATGCACAATAACAAGGCCCAAAACATCTTCTAGGTATGTACATAAAGAACATCCCGAGAGTCAAATTCTTAGAGATTAAAGACTGTGTGTTCAAACCAAGAGGAAATTTTTTGGAAGTTCAAGTTGCACAAATATATATCTGCTATCTCAATTTGAGCCTAGAAATCACAATTAGGAATGTTAGGACAAGTTCTGGGTGAGACTTATGAATGAATAACTTGACTAAATTGAGAAGAATGACAGTTGGGAGCTTGTTCCAAGACCCGGAGAGAAAAATGTCATAGGCACAAAATGGTCATGAAAAATAAGTTGAATGAGCAGGGTTAAGTAATCATAAATAAATCTCACTTAGCCTCCAAAGGGTATGCCCAGATAGAGGGGATAGATTTCAACGAGTCCTTTGCACCAATAGCTAGAATGGAAGCTATCATAATGTTTCTTTCCTTTTCCATTCATAAAAATGTAAAGGTATACCAAATGGAAGTGAAGTTAGCATTTCTCAATGGAGATCTGGAAGAAGAAGTTTATATTGAGCAACCAAATGGGTTCACGCTCACTGAAAATTAAGAGTTTGTGTGCAAATTGAAAAAGTCCTTATATGGACTCAAATAGGCTCCCAGGTGCTACTATGCAAGACCGGATCAATATCATCAACAAAAAGGCTTTAATAAAGGCAATGTGGAAACCAATTTCTATATAAAATATGAAGATAATCATCTACTAATTATGGTAGTGTATGTGGACGACATAATATTTGGCAGTAACCTGGAACATTTGGGACATCAATTCACAATATCCTTGTAGATAGATTTGGAGATTTCCATGATAGGATAATTGTCCTTATTGGGATTGTAAATTTATCAATAAAAATATGGAGAATTTATCTTCCAATCCAAATATATATGAGAAAATTGGAATAATTTAGGTTTGAATATTACAATCTAGTTACCACACCAATGGTTATAGGATGTAAATTGTGCAAACAAAATGAGACATTGTTGATAAATCATACTGAGTACAGATCAATGATAGGAAACTTAGTGTATCTGATAACATTGAGACCTTACCTCATGCAACCAGTGGATCTTGTGGCCATATTTCAAGCCCACCCCCATGAAATTTATTCCATTGATGGAAAAATTATTTTAAAATACCTTCAAGGGACATCAAATTATGGACTATCATATGCTAAAATTAGAGATTTTAAATGAAGGCCTTACTGATTTTTATTGGGCAGGAAATATTGATGATAGTAAGGGAACCTTTGATGTAACATTATTTTTTGGAAACTCCTTAGTGTCCCGGGTCAGTAAGAAACAATACTTCATTTATTTATCAACTTCTAAATTAGAGTATATTGCAGTTGCCGCTTCTTGATCACAAATTATATGGATAAATCGGATCTTTAAATAAATTAAGGTAGAGTTGACATATCCCATTCCAATTATATGTGAAAATACTAGTTCCATCAGTATCTCTAAGAATCATGTCATGCACTCAAAGGCCAAGCACATTCCTATCAAGTTCCATTTTTAAGAGAAAAAGTTACATCTAGTGTCTTTCGACTTGAATATCTGTGAACTAAAGGAAAAATTATAGACATGATTACTAAGCCACCCACAAGAGAACCCTTTGAGTATCTCAAGCAGCAGATGGGAGTTGTGACTCCTCCTCCCAAATGACTCAATTATAATATGTGTTGAAACCACTCAGCATGTGGGATCAATTCAGGAGTAGGATGTAGTGGTTTAGGGGGAGATTTCAAGAGAATCCTTTTAGATTGATGCCAAAGGGGGAGAATATTACTAGTTCTAAGGAGAATAACAATGATGAAGAACACCATGTTGGGTTTTAGGGGGAGCTTGCAATGTTTCCATCAATGCCAAAGGGGGATATTATTGGACAATTAGCATTTTCTAAATGGTTGATAGGACTCGATTGTTGGAATTGGTGGAAGCTATACTAAAATTGAGGCTAGTGGGAAAAAATTATGGAATTGATGAAAATCATGTGTTAAAATGATGATGAGTCCCATGGTTTCTACATTCTCTTGTAGAGAATCATCATAATAAATGGATTATCGAAAAATTCATAAAATCATGACTACGATGGGTGGGAAACTCAATATTTGGAGGAATTTACGTATTGGGATACATTATCATATGCTCTTAGTTATGGCATAGTTGGGCGGTTCTTTGAAAAATATTTCCAATGATATGTGGATGTCCATAAATGGTTCCCCATATTAAAATTTATTGACAATCAAAGTAAGGACCCTTAAGTCCATAAGAGTATTCCCCAGAATCCTGTAAGCTCATAATATGAAAATCCCAAAGGTCTATTCAAAAGAGACCTGGGATGGCTTAGAGTCAAGGACATTTGAAAATATCCTGGAAGGTTGGAAAATTCTAAGGAATGTTTTGTACCTTACAAATAAATTTGGTCCATGGGAACCTTGATTAAAATAGAAGCATGGAGAAGGATTCTTGTATAATGTGGAGATGGATGATACGAAAGGATGTTGATATCAAATGGTTGAAATAAGAAAATACTTTTATGAATGGGCCATCATGGCAAGGTAATTATGATATTTAATCTTTTGGTTATTTGATTGACATATTGTTTTAATACCTAGAAGGACTTTGTAGAAATACATATAGCAATTGAGGCAAGTTCAACTATTGGTGTTAAAACTTGATTCAAAGAAAATATGGATTGAGTGATTGTATCCAATAATCATTAAAGGATTGTGAATTGAATATGTTTATACCATAATCTTGGAATTGGAAGGTAGTTGTGTAAGAGGATAGCTTGAAAGTTCATTTTCCTACATCAAAAAGGATCATTTTCATGTTTAGAGGGAGCTATGACTGGCTTGAATTTTGATAAGGCTCAATATAATGCCTTAATTGATGATGACTAGAGGAAAGTGATATGCAATATTGATGGCCTGAATCCTATTACAATATCGAATGGAGAAGACAAATACATATCATGTAGGAAGAAAGAAAGCTCAGTATGATGAGATGGAAATGAAAAAAGGGGTACACGTAGCTCTCTCCATGAAGAAATAGTAGTTGATACACTTATGGAAACAATATAGAGAGCTTTTGGTTATGAATTCGCAATTGAAAGAATATCCTCTATACATTAAAGGGAGTATGAAGTCGCCTTAATATTTTTGAAGGAACAAGAATCTATTCTGTAATTCCATAGGAAATAGGGATATCCTCTCTGGTTGAGAGGGAGTGATGATACACCACATTTTAATTCCCTTATTCATGTTTCATACACTAGGCTAGGACTAAGAAAAATATATGTGAGTGAAGGCCATGAGGAAATAATGGTAGACTGACACTCTTTAAGGACTGGAAAGGTATAGAAAATCCAAGATAGTAATTGGACTGACACTCTTTGAATACTGGAAATGTATCCAAGACATGAATGGTCGATGAGGACTGATATTATTTGAGAATTGGGAATCCAAGACAAGAATAGTCCTAAATGGGCATACCTAGTGAACATATGGATGGGGTACTTATCTTGTAGATGTAGTGTGGTGATTCACATAAATCCGCTAAAAAATATGTTTTTTTATGATAAAGAGCTTATTACTATAAACACATACTAAGTTGACAATTTTCATAATGATTTTGATGCTTAAAGATGTCTTACCAATCCGACTCTTCTTATGAGACATCTCCAGTTCGAGAATAACCGGCTGTACAATTATGAATACCTCCCAATTTAAGAGGTAGTTTTGAAAAATATAAATAGTTTCTATCCTCATAATTATCATTGTACTCATCTCAATATGTATATATTATGTAATAAAAAAAATAATAAAGAAAAAAAATATTATTTTAAAGCAAGGGTTTCATGGTTCTTTTAATTGTCCTTCTAGGTAAAGAATGTTCTTCATGCTTATATGGTTTTTCATGTCATAAGATTTATCATCATTAGTAAATAAAATAAATATCATGTATATAAGACCCATCTGGGCAAGATCTACCATGTAAAAGAATTTATTTTGAGTCATTAAACTCAAAATAAGCCTCCTGTCACAAGTAGGCCCTTCCAAATACAAGTGAGGCTTGAGAAGGGTAATTCAAACTCACAAGAAGCCTATATATAGAAGGAAGTTTGATATCATTTTGAAATCACACAACATTTTCGATCTACAATAGAAGGAGGAATAAATGAGAGTGAAGAGACAAGGAAGGAAGGAGAGAAAAAAAAATTGGAGGAAGAAGACCTTAATCTTGGACTATGTTTCTCTCACACGTGCAAATTAGGGTTTATTTTCTACTGTAGGGTGGCCAAAAATTGTAGGAGAAAATTTTGAAGTTACTGCAGGTATAAATTTATGAGTGTTGTAATATACAACACCCTACATTTATTTTAATAAATAAATGGGAACCCTTTAAAAAATAAATAGAGTAAAAGAAGCATTATCTCATTTAGCGCTAAGTTTTAAACTTAAAGAATAAGGACATAAACCTCTTTCGCTCTAATTTTATTGCACTTACCACAAATCACAAAGCTCACAAGTTGACAAAAGTTAAAACACATATAAAAATTGCGTATTGCGATAAGTGCTTCAAAATTTTTCAATTATGTATAATTCCTGTTGAAAAGTTAGAAAACCCTTAAATGTCACAAATTGCATTGTGATTCCTTAAAAAAAAAATATCATCTTAAAAGGATTTTCGACGAGTCAGACCCGATAGAACAATGAAAATTTGTTAGGCACATATTTCATTTCACAGTAAAAAATCAAATAAAAGTAATATACATCGTGATAAAGTGCGATGTACGATTTGCGCAAATCACATTTCGCATACACCTGCGGTGAAGACATATTAACAATCACTAAAATTTGCGATTTGCGATATATAAGTTATTACTGAAGCACTCGAAATGATTCTCAATCAATCGATCCGTTAAATAAATCTAATGAATTAGATCATTCGATTAGATTTATTGGGTAAGATATGTAAATGATTTAAGAAACGATTAAAGGGTTATTAACGACATTCAATAGGTACAGGATAAAGATTGATATCTTTCGAAATAATTTTTAGAATAATAGTGCTGGTTTTTTATTAACGATGAACTCTCTTCTTTGTCCCTTCTCTCTCTTCATCTCAAACTCTGAATTTACTTGTATTACTTGAATTCACGAAACTACCTAACGAAGTAATATCAACACAAATGACAAAGAAAGGAAAATCAGTTGCCTAAGCATCCACTTATGAAGTCACAAACATGCCTCCATTATTTTTAGACACAATGTGCAATAAGGATAGAGGGAGTTATTCATGGGAAGGCATGTATAATCTATTTGAAGGGGAAAAACCAAGAGAAATAAAGAAAAAAGTAACATCGGATGAAACAGTTTCATCAAAACCTTCTTACTTTGAAGTTGCATGTTCGTTTCTCCATAGGATAACAACAAGGCCAAAGATCTCACCATACATTGATATGGTAAATTGGGTCATCGACAACCTAAAAATTGCAGACAGGGAATTCAAGAATTCCAAGCTAGAGAACATGGGTTCATTCACCATCCAGGATTTACGAACAATGTATCATTTTCCTATGCCACAAAATACTTATGACAAAGCTTTCCTGCAAAGCTTTACAAAAACAAATCCAGACCTAATGAAGGTTGTAAAAGTATGGAAAGAAAAGCAAGGCAAGCGAAAGTGGGAAAAACTTGGGATGCACTTGATAGTGCAATTTCCATCACCTTATTGTTATGTTGCAGGAATGTTATGTAGAATATTTTCTAGACCCGATACCACTAGATTTTCCATTGAAGGGTTTTCTTTGATTAACGCAATCATCAATTATTTTTTAGAAAACATTTTATCTGATAATCTGGACAAAACCATTATGGATTACAGGGAAAATAGAGTCTATTCGACTAGGATAATCCCTCCTTTTTACATGAGTGCATATATCATGAATGCTATAATTTTCTACTCAAGCTTTCCTATTATGGGTTGGAAGTCGACTAGCTAAGATCTTAACCCCATTCATATTTATCAGAAAGCCCTGTGGGAGTTTTAATTTAATCCACATTTTTGTAAAAGAAATTATGGAGTTATGTTACCCATCCATCAGATCATTTTTAATGAAAGAGCTCCTCAAATTTCTAAAGAATCTAGTATAGATATTCTATCTGTGGCTAGATGGCTTGGTGAGAAATTTTTTACTTAAGTTATAGCTTTTGGGAGTGTTTCTTCCCCTCATGTCTTTCCCTAATATGTTCCTGATAAGAAATTAGCTAGTAAACGGTGTAGCCAAGCAGCTAAGAGATTCTAAGAAGGTCATCTGGCCTACATTCCCATTACAATGTGGTACACTCACCATTTTTTACATAGGTCATGCAACGAAAGAAATTCCAAATATTACTTCATTGAATTTGGCTTTAATGGCAAGAAGACCATATGATCCTAACGATGTGGTCTAAAATTTTACCACTAATATTAAAATTAAACCTTTCATGAATGAAAATGATATGTTTGATTATTTATTTGAAGGAGTAGAGAAGTTTGCAGATGTGTCAAAAATGGAATCTAATAAGCTTAGTGAAGCGGACTTTAAAGCTTTTCAAGAATATAGAACAAGAGATTAGAAACAATCCCATTGGGCTTGTTATTTATTGAAGATGTCAGAAGACCAACTCCTAGCATCATTTTAGAAGATGAAGAAAAGGACATGTCAGAAGATGAGTCACAAGAAAAATCAATTCAAGATTTAGAGCAATCACAACACCAATCTCAGAGTTCAGATCATTTTGATAATGAATCTGAATGAAAAAATGAGAGCCCTAAGAAAATAATTGAAAATGTAATTAAAGAAATTGATATGCAAACTGAGGAGGAAACTGGTATAAGCTGAAATATTGAAATCATTTGAAAAATAAGTTTAGCATGTTCAAACTACACCTGTGTATATAGTGAAACCTTAAGTACAGATTTTAAGCACAGAATGGAAAAATTTTACTCAAGCACTGCAAACACCACCAAATCCTAATCCAGTTCGATCAATGAGTTTTCAAACAACTAAGAAAACTAGAAATATAGTAGAAACTACAGTATCACATTAGCAGGTACCAAAATTTCAACAACAAGAGATCATCCTGTCCTACCCAATAGAGCATATCATTTTAAAAATTGAGGAGATACCTCCACTAGATGTTTTATATAGCCCAAATCACAAAGTTGTAGTTAAAAGAAACAAAAGAAGAAGAGTTGATGAAATAGTCACAATTCTCAATGATGAATAAGTAGATTTTTTCTGGAAAGACACTTTTTCCAATCCTACAAAACATCTTACTAAACTATCATAGTTTGTAGTGCATATGTAACTGCCACCATTAATAAAGTTGAAGAACTAAAAATTTTGCTCAGAAAAAAGGAAGATAATGTTTAGGAATTGGAAATGAAACTAGAACAGGAAAAGTTTAATGCCAGTAAGAAAATTGAGATGAAAATGACACAATTCCAGAAAGAATTTTAAAGGTTAAAATTGCAACATCAAGTATTGATTTCTAAAAAGGATACACAAATAGAAGCAATGATGAATAAGAGGAAAATCCTGCCTCAAATAGAATAGTTTATAAAAGAGGCACTTAAATGGAATACAAAATTGAAGTAGCAGCAGGAGTTTTTTTGTCAAAAAATCTTAGCTACCAATTCATATTGTGAAACAAGAAAAATTTTCATCCAAAAAGTGGCAAAAAAAAGACAGGAATGTGAAAAAATTCTAAAGAAGAGTTTTGAATTTATCCTATGGAAATAAACTAATATAGGAAAGAAAGCCAATCTCTCGAAAACTGATAAGCTTCACAAAGACATTTTATTTAAAGACTAGAAATACAGTTGAAAGAGGCAGAGAAGGCAACATCAAAGGCAACAAATATGGAAAACGAGATCATTGAGTCTGCTAATAGACAACTTCTAAATGTTGAACTTGTCAAGGAATATACAACTGAAATGATCCCAAAGATCAAAATATTGGAAACATTATGGAAGGAAAGCACAGAGACACAAGAAGAAGCTATCAAAAAGATAACCAAGTTAGATTAGGAGAATTACTGGAACTTTCTGATCAAACCACATCATCAGTCCTCGACTCTACAATCTTTAACTGATTCCACTAAGAAATTATTATCAACACTTTCCAAATGTTATGTTTAAAGGTAGGTCAGATTTGGGATCACATAGGCATCTCAGTTAAAGCCAATGGTAGAAATTTCCCACCTTAGAGATCAAATTACTAAATAAGCTCAACCAACTTAAGAGATACTATTATTTTTATTCTAGATTGTAGTTTAGTTTACATATTACAAGGAAGTTTGTTTTAAAACTCCTCAAATTTATGTAATAATATATTTTTGACCTATTTGGTTTAGTATTTAAACCCTTCCCAAGCATTTAGAGAAGGGTCCAGAAATTTGTCAATTTTTTTTTGCAAAGGAATCCACTAATGTATGTTTGTGAATGCGTTGATGAATTAATGGAAAAAAAGTCTGATTTCTGTTTATATTGAATTTGTTTAACTAAATTTGCACTTTTGTACTGATTCAATTTCTTTTACTTGAAGAGGATAAGACACTACTATCGATTTGATGAGTAGAAGGACACATATATGGTATTTCTACATGTTATGTTGAATTCCATTTCTTGAATTGACAGTCATATTTTATCTGTGTTATATATTAAAGTTGTTATCATAAGTAAATGTTAAATTCAATTTTGTACTGATATTTATCTGTGGTTACTTATCTCATATATGCTCAAATTTATGAATGTGAAATATATTTCACAATTGTTTCGATTAAAATACTTTATTAAAATAATAATTTTTACATAATTTTGGTCTCTTTCAACTATTGAATAATCTTCATTATCAATTGATGAAATGAAACCAATTCCAAAAATAGGAGAAAAGAGAGATCAACGCCTTAGAAAGAGCCACTTCGAGGGGGAAGCCTCCAATACATTACATAAGTGAACAATTTTTGGATGATACATTTGACCAAAAACTCCTTCTATATATACGATTCCATAGGGTCACAATATAATCCTAGCTGACCTAACAATAATAATTCAAGGGCACAATAATAACAATATTGGGGTTACAGGGGTACAACAATAACAATAAGGGGGTTACACTAACAACAATAAGGGACTATAATAGTAATATAGGGACCTAACATGCCCATCTCCTTAAAAAAAGTGTTGTCCTCAATGCTTGAGTAGCTCCAGATGCTTCTGTATAAAATTATCATCCTCCCATGTAGAATCTTCAATTAGTAATTTCTTCCATTTAATGAGATGCTCTGAAATTGATCGATTTCGTAGCTATCGAGTTCTTGTTTCCATGACTACTTCAGGTTCCAATATGAATTTTCCTTCCTCATCAAGTTCTGGCAATATTGTTTGAACTGGAAGTTTGTCCCCTATAACCTTCTTTAAGCATGAAACATGGAAAACTAGATGCACATGCGAAGAAGTAGGAAGATCCAATTTGTATGCCATAGTACCAATATTTTGCAACACCTTGTAAGGACCATATTACTTCGGCGATAATTTATTATCCTTCTTACCTTGCTTGAGGTACATTTGTTTGTATGGTTGTATCCATAAAAATACCTAGTCTCCTACACCAAATCTTCTCTCACTGTGATGTTGATCTACCTATTGTTTCATTAGATTTTGTGCCAAATTTAGGTTATCCTTTAAGAGTTGGAGTACTACTTTTTGATGCTCGATGAGATATTCCACTGCTTGAACCTTAGAATTTTCTCTTAAAGAAGATGTGATATATGGTGGATGATATCCATAAAGTGCCATAAATGGGGTCATTTTTGTTGCAGTATGGAAGGAAGTGTTATACCACCATTCAGTGAGAGGTAAACACTTGACACATTGTTCTTTCTTATCAGATACAAAACAAAAAAGATATCCTTCCAAACATTTATTCACTATCTTAGTTTGACCATCAGCTTGAGGATGATAAGATGAGCTATGAACTAGTTGAGTACCCAAACAAGAAAATAATTCCATCCAAAAATTCCTAGTAAAAATGGAATCTCTGTCACTTACAATAATCTTTGGGTTTCCATGTAGCTTTTGAATTGTTTCCATAAATTCATTAGCAACTGTACTTGCTTTAAATGGATGAGATAATGCACAAAAGTGTGCATAATTGGTAAGTCTATCAACTAGCACCATGATGACACTCCTTCCTTAGGACTTCGGTAAAACTGTGATAAAATCCACTAAAATATCCTCCCAACATTGACTTGGAATGGATAAAGGTTTTAAAAGACCCAAGTTCTTAATTCTCTCAACTTTATTTTGTTGGGAAACCAAACATTCCACCACAAAGTTTTGAATATCATATTTGAGGCCATCTCAAAAAAATGATTTCTTCACCCTATGGTAAGTTTTTAAAAATCCCGAGTGTCCTCCTAAAGGAGAAGTGTGCAATTCCAAAAGAATCGTTTGTTTTAGTTGGGAATTCTTGAAAACATATAAGTGGTCTTTGTACCATAAAGAATCATTTTTCCAACTAAATGTATCAGATGTAATAGGATCTTGCTGCAAATTTTTAATAAGCATCTACAATTCTTTGACCTTCTTCTGTTCATCCCTTTCTTTGGTTTTCCAATCTGGTTGGATAATAGTGATGGCACAAAGCAATGCTTCCACTTCTTCATCCTTTCTTTAGAGTGCATCTGCAACAACATTTAGCTTCCCTTTTTTGTAGAATATTTCAAAGTCATAACCCAACATCTTTGTGACCCATTTTTGTTGTTGTTCTAAAGATTGTATTTGTTCCAAAAAGTGTTCAAGACTATCATGATCAATTTTTACCTTGAAGTGTCTTCCTATTATGTAAGGTCTCCATTTCTTTAGTGCATGTAATATTTCCAACATGTCCTTCTCATAAATAGCATTTTGTAAATACTTTCCTTTGATTGGACGACTTTCAAAAGAAATGGGTCTTCCTTCTTTGCTTAAAACAACACAAATTCCATTTCTCGAGGCATCAAATTCCACAATAAATGTTTTTGTGAAGTTTGGTGTAGCTAAGACTGGTACTAGGCACATTGCCTCTTTAAGATGTTCAAAGGCCTTAGTTGTTTCAGGAGTCCATGAAAATGCATATTTATTCAATAATGATGTTCTTAACAAACTTGCGATAGTACCCTCTTAACCCGAGAAATCCTTACAACTGCTTTATGGTTTTTGGGACTTTCCATTCCTTAATGGCTTTAATTTTGTTAGGCTCTACCTTAACACCCTCGTGAGATACAATATGACCCAAATATTCCACCTCTTGCCCTCCAAAGAAACATTTGGATGTTTTTTCATATAATTGTTTCTCCTCCAATAGTTTGAGCACCCTGTCAACATGTTGAGCATGATCCTTCCAAGACCTGCTGTAGATTAGTATGTTATCAAAGAATACTAACACAAATTTTCTAAGGAAGGGTTTGGAAATGGAATTCATCAACCCTTGAAATGTAAAAGGTGCATTGGTAAAGACAAAAGGCATGACCAAAAATTCATAATGACCCTCATGAGTTTGAAATGTTAGTTTTTGGAATATCTTTAGTATTCATTCTAATTTGAGGATATCCTGAATGAAGATCCAACTTGGTAAAATAAATTGCTCCATGTAATTGATCCAATAATTCATCAACCATATGAATGGGAAATTTATCTTTAATAGTGAGATTATTGAACTCCCTATAATCCGGACACATGTGCCATGATCCATACTTCTTATGTAGCAATACTACTAGAGTAGATAAAGAACTTTGACCAGGTTGAATTATACCAGCCTCTAACATTTCTGTGATCATACGTTCAATTTCTCTCTTTTGGACATAAGTATATTTGTAAGGCCTTATGTTTGGAGGAACACTTCCTGGAATGAAATGAATATCATGATAATGATCACGAATAGGTGGGAGTCCTTTGTGAGTTTCAAACACCTTGGAATGGTTGTCCAAGGCTTTGTGGAGATTTGGAGAAATAGATGATTTTGCTGTTAGAACTTCTAGTGAGCATAATTGTGCAATTAAGACTAGTTGTTATTTCTTCATAATATTTTTCATGAAATTAGAGATTATTATCTTTCCTGGCTTCCCTTCGATACCCCAAAATTTGATTTCCTTTCCTTTCAAAAAAAATTTCAAGAAAAGTTCTTGAAAATTAAAAGCTATCGTCCCCAAAGATTGTAACCATTGTACTCCTAGTACAACATCAAACTTCCCATTGGAATGGAAAGCATTGGACTAATCAATACATATTCCCCCATGGTTAGCTTGATATTATGGTACTGGGTATAGGAAACAATCACTTGACATTCTGGTACTGGGTATAGGAAACAATTCAATTCCTTGGCTACCTTACAATGAATAAAATTATGGGTACTACCTCAATCAATCAACACTATTACCTTTTTCTTCTTGATATGTCCTTCTATCTTGAGAGTTTGAGGAATGGTAATTCCTGCCAATGCATTACACGACAGGGTCATACTCATTTCTTCTTCTTCTAGGGTTGGTTCCTGGTGTATATCCTCTCTTTTTTTGTTTCTTGTTCATTTTGTTCCTCCTCTTCACAATATATGTAAAATCATTTATTCTCAGCACACTTATGACCTTTAGTGTATTTGCTATCACAACTGTAGCAAAGCTCTTTTATTGTTTTTTCTTCCAATTTTTGTGGTGTTAACCTTGTACGTTGTGCAAGTCTAGGAGTAGCAACACTTCCATCTTTATAGATGTGAGTGGTAGGCTTCCTTGTTGCCATAGTTTTACACTCAACTTTTCTTGCCAACCTGAATGCCTTCTCCAATGATTCAGGTTCCCAAATGTGAACTTCATGTTAGATGTTATCCTTTAAAGTCCTTATGAAGGCATCAATCTTGTCTTCATCTGGAATATTTGCTACACTTATATTCAATTTTTGGAAGTCCTCAATGTGCTCCACCACTGAACCCTTTTGTTTGAGATTTATCAATTGGCTAAATAAGGTGTTCCTCTTTATATCCTCGTAATGTGCTATCATTTGCTCTGTTAAAATTGACCAAGTGACATTTTTTTTACGGGAGAAAACCCATCGATACCATACAAATGTGTTTTGTTCTAAATGTAAAGTTTCAATGCGTACCTTTTGTGTGTTTTGCACATTATTGAGATGAAAATATTTCTCCATCTGTAGTATCCGTGTTACGGGATCCTTGCCATGAAAATTACTCATATTCATATTTGGAATATGGTGGTTCTTCAATCCAACATTATATTTTATGAAATCACGATTAATATTTATTTTGTTCTCATCATGAGTTTCCTCCACTATCTTTTTCCCATTAGGAATCATTCCTTGTATTAAACTTGTCATCAAACCTTCCATGTTTTCTTTTAGATCATTCTTCATGTCTTCCATGTTGTCTTTCATTTCTTCATCGATCTTAGCTTCCATGTTATCCATCTTAGCTTGCATGCCTTCCATCTTAGCTTCCATGCCATTCTTCAAACCATCCATGTCTTTCTTCAAAACTTCCATTTCATTTTTTTTCTCTTTGCGAGAGCGAAATTTGGTGCACTTGTTCTTGTAATTTTGATATGTCATGTTGCGTTGAGTCATAGTAGAACCTTCTGAAGGCTTGATTGGTGTTGAATTATTTTTAGGTGGACTTTTAGAACCCAATATTGATATCTATGCTTCAATATTCCCTTGGAATCACTTCAAACTGATTCAAAGATTTTGAACCTTTGTAGAGAAAAAATTATAGTGAAAATTCCACGATGACCTATTTGGAGCAGCGAAACACTAGAATCCAAAGCTTTGATACCAAATGTTATGAAACTAGCTCCAAAAATAGAAGAAAGAAGAGATCAATGCCTTAGAAATAGCCACTTCGAGGGGGAAACCTCCAATACATTACATAAATGTAAACGAACAATTTTTGGATGATACAAATGACCAAAACTTCCTTTTATATATAGGAGTCCATGGGGTCACAATATAATCCTAGCCGACTTAACAATAATAATGTAAGGGCACAATAATAACAATATTGGGGTTACATGGTTACAACAATAACAATAAGGGGGTTACACTAACAAAAAAAAGGGACTATACTAGTAAAATATAGGGACCTAACAATTTTTGAAAGATATCATTTTAGGTCACATTAAAGAATGAATACTACCGGGTATATAGCATAATAGATATGTAATTACATGCACAGAGTAGATTATATCATTACTCCATTCACATGTTATAAGAAAACACACCCTCATAAATCCTTATTGGGTAGCTGGCCCCTTTATCCCCAGTTGGAGCCAGTACACCAAGCAGAAATGAATTTCTCTAAGGTCTGGACCGAGCAGTTTTTCCCATGTCATTGCAATGGAATTCCAAGGATTCAACATTTTGGAGCTAGAAGGAGGGCGTGAACGTCTATGAATTGCAAAGATATCTGATCAATCTAAAAGTCGATCTAAAATTCACTCTACCTCTAAATTTTCACCATCTTCCAGGTCATTATCTAGATCAAAATCATTAAGATCTGAAGTTGAACATCCTTCTCCTAAGTCTCCTAGTGAAACTCAACCAATACTATCTTAAATTATCACCATCATTCCACATAAGTTCAGTATTTGATCTAAAAGTTAGAGAGATTATCCATTTTTGCTGAAAAACCTGAAACTTCTTAAACATATGAAATTAGTGTTTCATCTTCTTTGCAACCAAGACGAATTTTAACTCGATTAGAAACTCAAAAGACAAGAATCCCTCCTTTTTAATTTCCTATTGACACTTTTCAAAAGAAAACTAAGAATACCAAGTCAGAGTCATACACTAGCGATATATTTTCGATAATCCACCTGATTCACCTCCATTACCTCCACTCATTTCAACAACTTCTGTTCCAACCATAATTATTAGCTTAACTTGTTCCAGTACCGAAACTAGTTCACCTTCAACTAGTTCTAGCACTCAACTGGCCTCTTCTTCAACTCAAACTTCACTCATCATCTCCACGCAAGGCCCAATGGCAGGCCAAAAACCTCCACCAACTGTACAACCATGGAATAATCAGGTGATCTAAAAATTCTCGCTCCTCTTCAAACTCTTCCTAAATACCCTTAAATATGGTTAGCTAAATTCAATCCAGATGATGGTCTTCCAGTTGAAGTAAATATCCATAATTATATGTTAGCCATAAATTTAAAAGAGGTAACTTAAGAAGAATGTGTAGTTAGATTATTTCCATATATTATCACATGATCTGTAGGATCCTGGTATTTTTTATTACCTCCTCGCTCTATAACTAGCTATAATATGTTTGAATAACAATTCTTAGCTAAGTTTGGAGATGACCGAACTACTACATCGCTCATCAACGACTTATCAAATCTCAAGGCTAAAATAGGAGAGAAAATAAAAGATTTTAATTCTAGATTTAATAAATTATGCAATAAAATCCCTGCTACATTAGTTCCTGGTGCTGAGGTCCAAATTGAGTGGTATATTTCTTCTCTCCCCTCTAACATAGCCATTTTTTTTTATAGGGCGATGTTAGCTACATTAGTAGAAAATATGAAGGAAGCATTATTTGTTGAGAAACAAATTATAGCCCTTGAAAATAAGAGTGCTAAAGAAGAAATGAAATCCAAGAATGTATATTTCAAAGATGATTCAAAGAAAAAGCCATCAAAAGACCCTTTTGATGTAGAAGGTCTCCAAAAATTACTAAAAACCATGACAAAGGTAATGGATGACATTAAAAAGTAAGTTTCTGAAAGTTCCAATACTAAGAAGACTTTCAAGACTTTCAAGAAAAATCAGTCTTCTATTTCTCAACAACCCAATATTATATCTAATGCTGAATGTGATCAAGACACAAATGAGGAGAAAACAGAATAAGGATAAATTGAAGTCAAGGAAGAAGTAGAACTAAATGGCATGTGGGATTTCATCTTCCCAAACGAGGAACACGAAGCTTTACCCATTAGTAAAAGAAGCAAGAATACTACTGATGCAGCACAACCTACTTAAAAACAGGAGAACTTAACTCCTGCTAAAGAAAATATAGTAAGTAATAAGTCCATTTCCAACGGTACAAAGACTAACCCTGCTCCTTCAGATCTTCCATCTACATCAAAGACAATGGAAGTTTCTGACCACATTGAATATAATAGAGTGGAAGATATGAGAAATACCAAGGCTAATATCTCAATCCACGAACTTACTAAATTAAACAACAACAAAATATTTTACTTAGAGAACTGAATGTAGTTCCTACTTCATCTCTACCTGCTCCAATAGTCGTTCAAGCTGCTAATAGTATGGGTAAACCTCCTACCCCTTAAACTCAAATTGATGTTATAGATCTTATTATGATAGGTGATCGATCCATATCTCATACTCCTCCATTTCTCTTGACCTATGAGATCGTTAATAGGAATGTCCATAATTTCTTAATTGATTCAATGGCTTCCCCTAATATCATGCCGAAATCATTATGCACTAAATTTAACATAACTCCTCAAAATTATATTGTTCATATAGTACAACTCGATAGGACAAAAGTATAGGTTGTAGGAGAAATAAATTATTTTCCCATTAGATTATCATCAAACCCTAAGGTTTCCCAGATAATTGATATCTTGGTAGATGATATTCCTGAATTCTATGGTTTAGTATTGAGCAGGGACTGGTCTGAGAAACTTCATGGATATTTCGATGCTGACTGGTCACACATGTGGTTTCCCTATAGTGGAAATCCAAACCCAATTTGAGTTGACCGTGAGAAATTCATGAAGCACACAGTTACTGATATTGAAGGAATCAATGAGCGAGTAGCATTAAATAATAATATCGTTGGGAATTACTCAGCAGAATCATTTCTTAGAAACTTTAATGCACAACGGTAACCCTTCTTTGATAATTTTGTTATCTACTAGATTGAAATTTTTTCCCAAATAGATGCTTCTAAATGTAAAAATTTTGTAGATAAACCCTTAGTAAATTCGTTATTTTGGACTCTTTATTCAATGGTTCTAAATCAAAATATGGTGCAAGTGTTGGATTTATTTTGATAAGCCATGAAGCAGAAAATACCATGCTAGCTTGCAGACTAGAATTCAAATGCACTAACAATACAAAAAAATATGAATGATTAACTCAAGGTTTGTATAAATAAATCAACCTTGGTATTAAATATATGCAAGTATATGGAGATTCAAAAATAATTATTAAACAAGTGAGAAATAATATATATTGTAACTCTAGACATATTAAACATTATCGGTCATTAGTCCATAATTTAATTTCTCATTTTTTACCTTTAATACCTCCTCCGTGCCTAGAATAAAAAATTCTAGTGCAAAATCATTGGACAATGTAGGATAAAAATTAATACCATCTCAAGAATATAGTCCTGATAGGTTTTCTATTGAATTGATTTTTAGACCATCCATTCCTCATAATGTTAGTAATTGGAGAGTTTTTAATAATGATTCTGATATGATAGACTTTCTGACATCAAAAGGATCTTATGATGATCAAATTTTAGATGAACATGAACATGATACACAGATAAATAAATAACAATATGAAAATCCAATACCAAATTCTATTGTCAAACTTGAAGACCTTTATGATTTAAAATATAGGTTCAAAAGAGTTACTAATTCTAAAAATCAAAGTTCAACTTTAAGCTTTGAGCTAGTAAATCTTGGAAGAGATGATAAACCAAAAAATGTCAACTTAGGACTTGGTTTATCTTCTCAAGAACAAATATTGTTTGTAAAGTTATTAAGGACCTACAAAAGTTTTTTCTCTTGGTATTATACTGATATCAAGACATATGATACTTATGTCATCCAACACATTATCCCTATGATTTCAGATGAGTAACAAATACAACAAAAGTTGAGGAAAGTTCATCCCAATCTTGAAAGTGAAATAAAATTAGAGTTGACTAACCTCCTCAAAGCTAAATTCATATTTCGAGTTAGAAATTGAAAGTGGGTATCAAATTTAGTACCTATAAGGAACAAAATGGTGATATTAGGATTTGCATAGATTTTAGAAATCTAAATAAACCATGTCAGAAGGACAATTTTCCATTACCAACCATGGAACAAGTACTGCAAATTGTAGCTGGTTTTGAACTTATGTATTTTTTAGATGGGTTTTCAGGATATAACCAAATCCTGGTACACCGAGATGATACATTAAAGATCACATTCAGGACTAAGTGGGGAACGTATGCCTATCAGAAAATACCATTTGGTTTAATCAATGCAGGTGCCACATTCCAAAGAGCTTTTAGAAAGCTCATTAATAAATCGATGGTGATTTATCTAGATGACATCACAATCTATTCTAGATAGGAAACCAATCAGGTAAATGATATAAAGCAAGTCTTTGAGCGATGCAAGAAATATGGAATCTCACTTAACCAAAAAAGTCATATTTTGCTTTAGATGAAGGAAAAATTTTAGGATTCATTGTGTCTAAGAAAGGTATATATATTTCTCCTGAAAGAATCGAAGAAATTAAAAGAATCCATTTTCCTCATAATAAGAAGACCATGTAGTCATTCCTAGGACATATAAATTTTGTAGAGAGGTCTGTCCCTGAATTTTCACAGATATTTTTACCTTTACAATCAATGATTAAGAAAAATTTAGTTTTCAAGTTGGGACATAATGAGAGATAAGAATTGTATTTAATCAAATAATCTATTATCAATTCTCCATTCTTGACTACTCCTAATTTTCTTAATCCTTTCAATTTATATACATTCTCATGAGATACATCATATGATGTCGTTTTGACACAACTCAATGGCCAAAAAATTCAAGCACCAATATCATTTTACAATTCTAATTTGCAAGGTACAGAACTAAACTATTCATCTGTTGAGAAACAATAATTTGTTGTCTTCAAATCTATAAAGAATTTTAGACCATTTCTCCTGACAACTCATACCAAGATAAGGGTTCCATTCTCTGTGGTAAGGAAATTATTAAT
This sequence comes from Pinus albicaulis, assembly GCA_034641835.2. Lineage (NCBI taxonomy): Eukaryota > Viridiplantae > Streptophyta > Pinopsida > Pinales > Pinaceae > Pinus > Pinus albicaulis. Next base: position 368,277,456 of record CM076581.1, read on the forward strand.
GAAAAGAGAGGTAGGAGATAAAATGGCTAACTGAGTAACTATGTTGCAAGAATATGATGTAGAAATTAGACCTTCTAAAATTATTAGAGGTCAAGGTTTTTGTAGAATTCTAACAGGAGTATATTATTTATCATCAGAAGAAGATTCAGGTAAAAATGTACAAGTGTCAGAGGTAAGCCTCAATGATACTCAGTCTCAATATGACGATCCTAAATTTTATTTGAAAAATGGATATGTCCCTACACAACTTAGTTATAAAACAAAGTGTGCTTTAAGATTGAAAGCTAAGAAATACGAAATGCTCAATGATGTATTGTTTAGAAGGAACTTTGATTTTTACGATGCTTGGAGAAAAATTAAGTAGAGAAATTATTGCAGGAACTCCATGATGGACTAGCCAAAACACATTTTGGAGGAAATACTACAGCACAAAAAATCTTGCATCTAGTTTATTACTGTCCAATGCTATTCAAATATGCTCATGATTATGCGAGGAAATAAAAATTCTTCCAAAGTGCATCTGGAAGACAAAGGAAACTAGATTTTCCATTGCAACGAGTTAATGTTGAACAACCATTTGAGCAATGGGGATTAGATATAATTGGTGAGATTTTTCCTAAATCTTCCAAATAGCATAAATACATCCTCACAGCTACCAATTATTTTACCCAATGTGTTGAAACAATTCCACTAAAAGTAGCCAACTCTGAGAATATTATTGAATTGATTGATCATTTTATCATAAATAGGTTTGATTTACCTACTACTTTGATGTTTGAAAATGCATCTGATTTCTCGGGAGCTGCTATGATAGAAGTTTCTATTAAAAGAGGTTTTAAACTCAAATATTATGCTAACTATTATCATGAAGGAAATGGTTTAGCAGAATCAACCAATAAAAACCTTATTAGGATCATTAAACGAAATGTTGACTAGAACCAAATAAATTGGCACAAATCATTAACATACGCTCTTTGGGAAGATCGAATAACTCATAAGGCCTCCATTGGTACTTCTCCATTTAATCTTGTTTATGGGAAATAATTTGTTCTTCCTACTAATGTAGTTATTCCTTCTCTTGAGTTGGTCCAATTTATTGATGAATTACCCTCTTCTTCCTTACAAGTAAGACAATTCCAAATTCTTAAACTCAAGGAGGAAAGGGAAAAAGATAAAGTTACTCATGCACATCATCAACCGTTGGTTAAAGCTTCATTTGATACAACTTCTGTCACTCTGAAAACATTTCAAATTGGTGATATGGTACTAAAATGGGGTAAGGCACATGAGAAAAAAGGAAAACATACCAAATTCCAAAGAGTGTGGCTTGGACCATTTCAAATCATAGAGGAAATAGGCCCATCGACATTTTTGTTTCAAGATATATCAAGAAAATGAGATTCTATGCCTCTTAATGGGAAAATTTAAAAGAAATATTTTTCATAGGAGGTAACTCCTTCTATTCACTGTATATTATTGTATTTTCTTTTCTTAGGAAAATACAAGTTGAATGGTACTTATTTTTGGCTTTTGAAACAAATATCTTAGAGAATATTTTTGAATTATTTTTTATATAAATAAGAAATGTTAAGGAAATAATTGAAAAATTCGAATATCAAATAGATTTATTTCACTAAACAATTTAATTCCACTGAAGTTATTTATTCTTTGATAAACTCTCACTTTTATAAAGTATGGTTACTCTACTATTAGTCAAGAAAATAATCTTTAACATAGTAAATATTCTTTACAAATAAGAAATCTTAAACTCTAAGATTATCATCTAGAACTGTGAAAAGGGCCAATGATTCACTCCATCCAACAAACTTTTCAATTTTCAGAATGTAATTAAAAAAAAAATGCTAAAACTTAGAAGATAATGTCTCATCATGAGCTTGTTTACCATGTTCATAGGAAAATAGTTAAATTGACATTACCAATACTGTCTACCAAAATAGGGTAATGACTTGAGATTATATCAGAAGGCAAGGGGTCTCATCAAGAGCCAGCTTCATCAGTTTAGTTACAACCAGTGAATTGAATTGTCAATATTTGGTTACCAAGACAAGGAAATGGCTTTTAAGTAATAAAAAATACATTAAAAATTTGATTTACAAAAAAGAAAAGAAGTTTCCAAAAAGATAAAGTATATAATTTTGAACTTATTTTGGAAAATTGTACTAGTAACTGGATGGGACAATGAATAATTGTTGGGTAAAAGGTAACCCTTCCAAGGATTTAAATGCATACTGGTATCATAGGATCTACCTATGATAAAGGAGTATATATAAAGCTAATATGAATGAGCCACTTGCTTTATCTTTTTGAACTTAGTAAATGCTAACATAGATTCTCATATTTTCATTTTAAAGAGGAAATATTATGGATGATAATCAAGTGAGATTATATTACTTAGTGAAATATTATTTGTATTGAAATTAATTCCTGCAACTATTTTTATTTTGAAAAGTTCTAGAAATTTCGAAAAACTGATAAGAGATAATTGGTTCTCCTAAGTGAATCGCCAATTGTTGTACTATAAAACACCCCCCATTTATTTTAATAAATAAATGGTGACCCTTTAAAAAATAAATAGAGTAAAGGAATCATTATCTCATTTAGTGCTAAGTTTTAAACTTAGAGAATAAAGGCATAAACCTCTTTCGCTCTGATTTTATTGTGATCACCACAAATCACAAAGCTCACTTGTTGACCAATGTTAAAACACATATAAAAATTGCACATTTCGATAAGTGCTTCAAAATTTTTGAATTATGTATAATTCCCATTGAAAAGTTACAAAACCCTTAAAAGTCATAAATCAGGTCGCGCTTCCTTAAAAAACAAACTGATATCATCTTGAAAGGATTTTCGACGAGTTGGACCCGATATAACAATAAATGAACAATGAAATGTCTCCATAAAAGCTGACAGAGCGCAATGCTTTGAGTTGTTAGGCGCATATCGCATTTCACAGCAGCAAACCAAATAAAATTAATATACACTGTGATAAAGTGCGATTTGCGCATATCACATTTCACATACACCTGCGGTGTAGACATATTAGCAATTGATAAAAGTTGTGATTTGTGATATATCATTTATTACTGAAGCGCTCGTAATTATTCTCAGTAAATCGATCCGTTAAATAATTCTAATGAATTATATCATTGGATTGGACATATTAGGTAATATATGTAAATTTTTTAATAAATGATTAAAGGGTTATTAAGGACATTCAATAGGTACAGGATTCAAAAAGATTGATATCTTTCGAAAGCATGTTTCGAATAAAAGTGCTGGTTTTTCATTAATGGTGATTTAGCTCTCTTCTTTGTCCCTTCTCACTCTTCATCTCAAAATTTGAATTTACTTGTCTTAATTGAATTCAGGAAACTACCTAAGGAAGCAATATCAACACAAATGAAAAAGAAAGGAAAATCAGTTGCCCAAGCATCAACTTCCGAAGTTACAGACATGCCTCCATTATTTTCAGACACAACATGTAATAAGGATAGTGGGAGTTCTTCATGGGAGGCCATGTATAATATGTTTGAAGGGGAACAACCAAGAGAAATAAAGAAAAGAGTAATATCGGATGAAGCAATTTCATCAGAACCTTCTTACTTTGAAGTTGCATGTTCGTTTCTCCATAGGATAGCGGCAAGGCCAAAGATCTTACCATACAATGATATGGTAAAATGGGTGATCGACAACCTCAACATTGCAGAGACAACATTCAAGAATTCCAGGCTAGAGAACATGGGTTCATTCACCGCCAAGGATTTATGAACAATGTATCATTTTCCTATAACACAGAAGACTTATGAAAAATATTTCTTGCAAAGCTTTACAAAGAAGAATCCATACCTAATGAAGGTGGTAAAAGGATGAAAATAATAGCAAGGCAAGCTAAAGCGAGACAAACTCAGTATGTACCTGATAGCACAATTGCTATCACCTTATTTTTATGCAGTAGGAATGCTATGTATATTATTTTCTAGACCCAGTACCACTATATTCTACACTAAATGGGTTCCTTTGATTGACACCATCATCAATTATTTTATCATGAATTGGGAAAATATTTTATCTGATAATATGGCCAAACCCATTATGGATTACAAGACAAATATAGTCTATTCGACTAGTACAATCCCTCCTTTTTACATAAGTGCATATATCATGGATGCTATATGTTTCTTCTCAAGATTTCCTATTATGGGTTGGAAGTGGACTAGCCAAGACCCTAACCCCATTCATATTTATCATAAAGCCCTGTGGAAGTCTGAATTTCATTTGCATTTCTATAAAAAATTTCATGGAGTTATGTTACCCATCCATCAGATCATTTTTCATGAAAGAGATCCTCAAATTTCTAAATAAGCCAGTATAGATATTCTACTTATGGCTAGATGGTTTGGTGAGGAAACCCTTACTTATGTTAGAGTTTTTGGGATTTTTTCTTCCCCTCATGTTTTGCCCTACTATGTTCCTGATAAGCTCTTAGCTAGAGAAATTTCATATCAAAATCTAGTAAATGGTGTAATCAAGAAGCTCAGAGATTCTAAGAAGGTCACCTAGCCTACATTCTCATTACAATGTGGTACATTCACCCCTTTTGATCTAGGTCATGCAGCGAGAGAAATTCCAAATATTACTTCATTGAATATGGCTTTAATGCCAAGAAGATTGTATAATCCTAATGTTGTGGTCCAAAATTTTAACAATAATCTTAAAATTAAACCTTTGATGAATGAAAAGGATATGTTTGATGATTTATTTGAAGGAGTAGATAAGTTTTCATATGTGTTAAAAATGACCTCTAATAAGCTCAGCGAAGTAGATTTTAAAGCTTTTCAAGAATATAGAAGCAAGAGATAAAACAATCCCATTGGACTTGTTATTTATTTAATATGTTAGAATACAAACTCCTAGCATCAGTTTAGTGGATGAATAAAAGTACATGTCAGAGGATGAGTCACAAGAAAAATCAATTCAAGATTCAAATAAATCACAACACCAATCTCAGAGTTCAGATCATTCTGATAATGAATCTGAAAGAAAAAATGCAAGCCCTAAGAAAATAATTGAAAATGTAATTAAAGAAATTGATATGCAAATTGAGGAGGAAACTGGTAAATCTGAACTATTGAAAGCATATGCAAAATAAGTTCAACATGTTCAACCTACACCTGCACAGACAGTGAAACCTCAAGTACAGATTTTAATGACATAATGGAAAAAGTTTACTCAAGCACTCCAAACACCACCAAATCCTAATCCAGAAGGATCAATGGGTTTTAAAACTCCTAAGAAAACTTATAATATAGTAGAAACTGCAAAATCACTTCAGCAGGTACCAGAATTTTATCAACAAGAGATCATCCTGGCCTACCCAAAAGAGCAGATCATTTTATGAATTGAGGAGATACCTCCACCAGATTTTTTCTACAGACCAAATCAAAAACCTGTAGTTAAAAGGAACCAAAGAAGAAGAGTTGATGAAACAGTCACAATTAGTAATGATGAATCAATAGATGTTGTTTGGAAAGACACAATTTCCAATCATACAGAACATCTTATTAAACTGTCACAATTTGCAGATGCATATGAAACTACCACCATTGATAAAGCTAGAGAATTACAACTTCTACTCAAACAAAAGGAAGATAAAGTTCAGGAATTGGAAAGAAAACTTGAATAGGAAAAGCTTAATGTGAGTAAGTAAATTGAGATGAAAATGACTCAGTTCCAGAAAGACTTCGAAAGGTTAAAATTGCAACATCAAGTACAAATTTCAGAAAAGGATACACAAATAGAAGCAGTGATGAATAAGCTAAAAAGGAAGCCTTAAACCTAATAGTTTATACAAGAGGCACTTGAATGGAATACAAAATTGAAGCAGCATCAGGCTATTTTTTGTCAACATATCTCAACTACCAATTCATATTGTGAACAAGAAAAATTATGATCCAACAAGTGGAAAAAAAAAGAGTGGAATGTGAAAAATTTAAAAATAAGTTTTATGAATTCATCTTATGGAAATAATATGATATAGGAAAGAAAGTTGATCTCCTGAAAATTGATAAGTTTCACAAACACATTTTGTTTAAAGACTGGGAAATACAGTTGAGACAGGAAAAAAAGGCAACATCAAAGTCATCAAATATGGCAAATAATATCATCGAGTCTGTTAATAGACAACTTTTGAATGCTAAACTTATCATGGAATATACAACTGAAATGATGCCAGAGATCAAACTATTGGAAACACAGTTTAAGGAAAGCATAGAGACATGAGCAGAAGATATCAAAAAGATAATCATATTAGATCAGGAAAATTTCTAGAACTTTCTGATCAAACCACATCATTAGTCTACGACTCTACAATCCTTAACTGATTCCACTAAGAAATCGTTTCCAGCATAAGGGAAGGTCAAATCCAGGATCACATAGTTAGGTAAGTTAAAGCCGATGGTAGATATTTGCCACCTCATAGATCAAATTACTAAAGAAGATTAACCAACTTAAGAGATATTGTTATTTTTATTCTAGATTGTAGTTTAGTTTACTTATTACAAGGAACATTGTTTGAAACCTCCTCAAATTAACGTAATAATATATTTTGTACCTATTTGGTTTAGTATTTAAACCGTTCTCATGCATTTAGAGAAGGTTCCACAAATTTTTCAAAAAACATTTTCAAAGGAATGCACTTCTGTATGTTTGTGAATTCCTTGACGAATTAATGGAAAAAATTCTGATTTCTCTTTATATTGAAGTTGTTTAACTGAAGTTCTACTTTTGTGCTCATTCAATTTCTTTGACTTGAAGAGGAGAAGAAATTATTACCGATTTTATGAGTATAACAGCACATATACGGTATTTACACACATTATGCTGAATTTTATTTCTTGAATGTTGTGAAACCAGCTCCAAAAATAGAAGAAAAGAGAGATCAACGCCTTATAAATCAGCCACTTCGAGGGGGAAACCTCTAATAAATTACATAAATGAACAATTATTGGATGATACAAATGACAAAACCTCCTTTCTATATATAGGAGTCCATGGGACCACAATTTAATCCTAGTGGGGCCATAATGTATTCCTATCCGACCTAACAATAATAATTTAAGGGTACAATAATAACAATATGCGGGTTACAGGGGTACAAAAATAACAATAAGGGGGTTATAGTAACAAAAATAAGGAACTGTAATAGTAATATAGGGACCTAACATGCTCCTCTCCTTCAAAAAAGTGTTTTCCTCAATGCTTGAGTAGCTCCAAGTGCTTTTGTATAAAATTGTCATCCTCCCATGTAGAACCTTCAGTGGGTAAGTTCTTCCATTTGATGAGATACTCTAAAATTGATCGATTTAATAGTTTTCGAGTTCTTGTTTCTGTGACTACTTCAGGTTCCAATATGGTTTTTCCTTCCTCATCAAGTTCTGGTAATATTGTTTGAACTGGAATTTTGTCCCCTATAACCTTTTTTAAGCATGAAACATGGAAAAGTGGATGCACTCACGAAGAAGAAGGAAGCTCCAATTTGAATGCCATAGTATCAATATTTTGCAAAACCTTGGAAGGACCACAGTACTTTGGTGATAATTTATTATCCTTCTTAGCTTGCTTGAGGGACATTTGTTTGTATGATTTTAGCCCTAAAAATACCCAGTCTCCCACATCAAAACTTCTCTCACTGCGATGTTGACCTGCCTGTTGTTTCAATCAATTTTGTGCCAAATTTACGTTATCCTTTAAGATTTGGAGAACTTCTTGTTGATTCTTGATGTGATTCTCCACTGCTTGAACCCTAGCATTTTACCTTAAATAATATGAAATGGATGGTGGATGATATCCATAAAGTGCCATAAATGGGGTCATTTTTTGCTACAGTATGGAAGGAAGTGTTATACCACCATTCAGCTAGAGGTAACCACTTGACCCATTGTGCTTTCTTATCATATACAAAACAACGAAGATATCCTTCCAAACATTTATTCACTATCTTTGTTTGACAATCAGATTGAGGATGATAAGATGAACCATGAGCTACTTGAGTACCCAAACAAGAAAATAATTTCGTCCATAAATTTCCTGTAAAAATGGGATCTCTGTCACTTACAATAATCTTTGGGTTTCCACGTAGCTTTTGAATTGTTTCCATAAACGTAGTAGAAACTGTACTCACTTTAAATTGATGAGATAATGCACAAAAGTGTGCATAATTGGTAATTCTATCAACTACTACCATGATGACACTCTTTCCTTCGGACTTAGGTAAACCTGTGATAAAATCCATTGAAATATCCTCCCAACGTTGACTTGGAATGGATAAAGGTTGTATAAGACTTGGTGTCTTAATTGTCTCAACTTTATTTTGCTGGAAAACCAAACATTCTGCCACAAACTTTTGAATATCAAATTTAATTGAATCCCAAAAAAATTCTTTCTTCACCCTATGGTAAGTTTTTAAAAATTCTGAGTGTCCTCCTAAAGGAGAAGTGTGCAATTCCAAAAGAATCTTTTGTTTTAGTTGGGAATTCTTGCAGATATATAAGCGATCTTTTTACCATAAGGAATAATATTTCCAACTAAATGTATCAGATGTACTAGGATCTTGCTGCAACCTTTGAATGAGAGTCCACACTTCTTCGTCTTTCTTCCATTCATCCCTTGCTTCAGTTATTCAATCTAGTTGGATAATTGAAATGGCACAAAGCAATGCTTCCACCTCTTCATCATTTCTTGGGAGTGCATATGCAACAACATTTAGCTTCCCTTTTTTGTAGACGATTTCAAAGTCATAACCCAACATCTTTGTAACCCATTTTTATAGCACTTCTAAAGATAGTATTTGTTCCAAAAAGTGTTTAAGAATATCATGATCAGTTTTTACCTTGAAGTGTCTTCCCATTAGCTAAGGTCTCCATTTATTTAGTGCATGTAGTATTGCCAACATTTCCTTCTAATAAATAGCCTTTTGTAAATAATTTATTTTGATTGAACAAATTTCAAAATAAATGGGTCTTCCTTCTTGCATTAAAACAACACCATTTCCATTTCCTAAGGCATCACATTCCACAATAAAGGTTTTTGTGAAGTCTTGAGTAGCTAAGGTTAGTGCTAGGCACATTGCCTCTTTAAGATGTTCAAAGGCCTTAGTTGCTTCAGGAGTCCATGAAAATGGATATTTCTTCAACAATTTTGTTATAGGTACTTTTATTCTCCCATAATTCTTAAAAAAATTGCGATAATACCCTGTTAACCCTAGAAATCCATGCAACTGCTTTATGGTTGTGAGGACTTTCCATTCCTTAATGGCTTTAATTTTGTTAGGGTCTACCTTAACACCCTTGTGAGATACAATATGACCCAGATATTCCACCTCTTCTACTCCAAAGAAAAATATGGATGTTTTTGATATAATTTTTTCTCCTCCAATAGTTTGAGCACCCTGTCAACATGTTGAACAATATCCTTCCAAGACCTTCTATAGATTAGTATATCATAAAAAAATACTAGCACAAATTTTCTAAGGAAGAGTTTGAAAATGGAATTCATCAACCCTTGAAATGTAGAAGGTTCATTGTTAAGGACAAAAGGCATGACCAAAAACTCATAATGACCCTCATGAGTTTGAAATGCTGCTTTCGGAATATCTTCAGTATTCATTCTAAATCTGACTTGGTAAAATAAATTGCTCCATGTAATTCATCCAATAATTCATCAATCATAGGAATGGGAAATTTATCTTTAAAAGTGAGCTTATTGAGCTCCCTATAATCTGGACACATGCACCATGATCCATATTTCTTGTGCACCAATACTACTACAACAGATAAAGAACTTTGACTAGGTTGAATTATACCAACCTCTAACATTTCTGCAATCATACATTCAATTTTTCTCTTTTGGACATAAGGATATATGTAAGGCCTAATGTTTGGAGGAAAAATTCCTGGAATAAAATGAATAGCATGATCATGATCAGGAATAGGTGGGAGTCCTTTGGGAATATCAAACACCTTAGAAAGATTGTCTAAGATTTTTTGGAGATCTGGAGAAATAGATGATTTTGATGTTGGAACTTCCAGTGAGCATAATTGTGCAAATACGCCCCATTATTCTTTATTCAGAAGCATTGTCATGACATTAGAGCTCATTATCTTTCCTGGCTTCCTTGTGATACCCCGTAATTCGATTTCCTTTCCTTCCAAAAAAAATTTCAAGGAAATTTCTTGAAAATTTAAAGCTACTGTACCCAAAGATTGTAACCATTGTACTCCTAGTACAACATCATCACCTCCCATTGGGATGGAAAACATTGTACTATTCAATAAATATTCCCCCATGTCTAGCCTGATATTATGGCATTTTCCAGAGCAATTTATAGTTCCTCCATTCGCAACCATCACTTGACATTCTGGTATTGGGTATAGGAAACAATTCAATTCCTTGGCTACCTTACAATGAATAAAATTATGGGTACTACCCGAATCAATCAACACTATTACCTTTTTCTTCTTGATATGTCCTTCTATCTTGAGAGTTTGGGGAATGGTAATTCCTATCAATGTGTTACACAATATGGTCAGACTCATTTCTTCTTCTTCTAGGGTTGGGTTCTGGTGTATATCCTCTTTTTTGATGTTTCTTGTTCATTTTTTTCCTCCTCTTCACAATCTATGTAAAATCATTTATTTTTAGCACATTTATGACCTTTAGTGTATTTTCTATCACAACTGTAGCAAAGCTCTTTTGCTGTTTTTTCTTCCAATTGTTGTGGTGTTAACCTTGTACGTTATGGAAGTCTAGGAGTAGCAACACTTCCATATTTATAGATGTGAGTGGTAGGCTTCCTTGTCCCCATAATTTTACATTCAATTTTTCTTGCCAACCTGAATGCCTTCTCAAATGAATCAGGTTCCCATATGTGAACTTCATGTTGGATGTTATCCTTTAAAGTCCCTATGAAGTCATCAATCCTTTGTTCCTCTGGAATATCAATTACCCTTATATTCAAGTTTTAGAAGTCCTCAACGTGCTCCTCCACTGAACCCCTTTGTTTGAGATTTATCAATTGGCTAAAGAAGGTGTTGCTCTTTGTATCCTCATAGTGTGCTATCATTTCCTCGTAAAAATTGACCAAGTGACAATTTTTTTACGGGACAAAATACATCGATACCATACAAATGTATTTTGTTCTAAATATAAAGTTGTAATGTGTACCTTTTGTGTGTTTTGCACATTATTGAGATCAAAATATTGCTCCATCTGTAGTATCCATGTTATGTGATCCTTGCCATTAAACTTCCTCATATCCATCTTGGTAATATTGTGGTTCTTCAATACAACATTAGAGTTTATGAAATCATGATTAACATTTATTTTGTTCTCATCATGAGTTTCCTCTACTATTTTTTCGCCATTGGGAACCATTTCTTGTTTCAACTTTGTCAAACCTTCCATATCTACTTTTAGATCATTCTTCATGTTTTCCATGTTGTCTTTCATTTTTTCCTCCATGTCCTCCATCTTAGATTCCATGCCATCCATCTTAGCTTCCACGCCATCCATATTAGCTTCCACGCCTTTCTTCAAACCATCCATCTTCGCTTCCATGACTTTCTTCAAAAATTCCATTTCATTTTTTGCTTCTCTTTGCGAGAGAGAAATTTGTTGCACTTACTCTTGTAATTTTGATAGATCTTGTTGCAATTATTCATCTTCATGAGTCCTAGTAGAGTATTCCGAGGGCTTAATGGGTCTTGAATTCTTTTTAGGAGGAATTTCAGAACCCAATACTGAAATATATGTTCAATAGGCCCTTGGAATCACTTCAAACTGATTTTTTACACAAGACTTATGCAATTCGAAAAAAAAATACACACCTTTTTGTTGCTTTTGAGGAGCTCAATATTGAAACTAAATTATCTCTATGATTTTGGATCTTCAGTATCTAAAATTTAGCATTGAGGTTTCCCGATGAATCCTATTTCGAATGCCACATGTCTGACCTGATTTGGATTCTTCAAGGCAAATTTATCTCCAATCTCCCACAATGACCTAATTATGGACTGGTTCAGTAGAGAGAACTTGTACGACTTGCCACGTGTCATTGTTTCCTCCTTTAGGTATGAAATTGATAGAAAAGAAACTAAAGTCTATGTACTTGCGGCCACTCTTTACAACATTCCAATTTGATGCTCAGAGAGCGAGTTATGAATATTTTCCCACAATTACCTCTTTGAGATGAAATTCGGGAGCTTGAAAAATCCATAACTTCTACAGACCATATCTCCGAAAATATTACGAAACAAGCTTTGAAATTTTGCGATGATGTTGCTTAGGATTTCAACTTCGCGCTATAAAAATTTCAGCTTCTGAACCTTCATAGAAAAAACGTTATTGCAAAAATGCCACGATGACATGTTTGGAGTAGCAAAACCCTAGAATCCAAAGCTCTCATACCAAATGCTGTGAAACCAACTTTGAAAATAGAAGAAAAGAGAGATCAATGCCCTAGAAATCAGCCACATTGAGGGGGAAACGTCCAATAAATTACATAAATGAACAATTATTGGATGATACAAATGATAAAACCTCCTTTCTATATATAGTAGTCCATGGGGCCACAATGTAATCCTAGTGGGGCCACAATCTAGTCCTAGCCAACCTAACAATAATAATTTAAGGGTGTAATAATAACAATATGGGGGTTACAGGGGTATAAAAATAACAATAAGGGGGTTACACTAACAACAATAAGGGAATATACTAGTAATATAGGGATCTAAGATTGAATTAAGAGTCATCTTTTATCTGTATTATATATGAAAGCTGTTACCATAAGTAAATGTTAAATTCAATTTTGTACTTATATTTATCTATGGTTACTTATCTCATATATGATCAAACTTATGCATGCGATATATATTTCACAATTGTTTTGATTAAACTACTTTGTCAAAATAATCATTTCTACATAATTTTCACCTCTTTCAAATATTGAATAATCTTCATTATCAATTGTTGAAAGATATCATTTTAGATTACATTAAAGAACGAATACTCCCGGTTATATAGTAAAATAGATATTTAATTACATACACAGAGTAGATTAATATCATTACTCCATTCACATGTTAGAAGCAAACACACCCTCATAAATCCTTATTGGGAAACTGGTCCTTTATCACTAGTCGTAGCGACTACACCGAACGTAAAAGGAATTTCTCTAAGGTCCGGACCGGGTGGTTTTCCCGCATGTTGTTGCAATGAAATTTCGAGGCCTAAATAGAGAGATAGGGTAGAAAATTGATATTGAAGCAAGTTTTAATAGTGTTTACTCTTGTTAACCATAGTAGGCTTTTGTCACCTTGAAAGGTCTTTTTTGGTGGAATGACTTGGTGCTAGGAGGAAATCTTGGTCTTGGGTTTCTCATTTGAAGTTGATTCTATAAGAAGAGAAGATGTTGTTTTTATTTTCTCCCCTTGGATAGGTTTTCACCTTCGAGGGGTTTCACCCTGGCTTAGAAGATATATTTTGTGTCCATTTTCTTACTATTTTTTATCTTGATAATTGTTTAACAAAAATATCCACTAAAGAAACACAAGAAGATAAACAATGTTCACAATAAATTATAAAGGTTAAGGAGAAATGGAATTAATAGTTTCCCTATTGCATTCTCCAACATGTATAACTCAGGATGGATCACGTTCATGTGTGTGTAATCCCAAGTGAAGCCATAAATGTGTTTTATAGTACCTTGATTAACCTCATTTTTTATTCTTTAGTCAACCCTCGTTTGATGTTAATTTTTTTTCCATGACTAACTTCTATGGTTTATATAGTGTAATCGTGCTTAGAGTATTTTTAAGGATTTAAATATTTTCCTATATATAGTATTGTAGGAGAAAATTATAATTTAATTCATCAGTATAAAATGCAAGCAATTATGAAATTAAAAACATGTAATTTACGATTAGAAATGGTGAAATTTTAGAAAACATCATCCATTTAATCATATATATGTAAAAACTAGGCGAACTTTTAACCAAAATGGCAATTTAGTTTTTTACAAAATGTCCAAAAAATAAGCCATTTGTGAAATTTCACCCCTAAAATTTTCCCAAATTGTGCTTCTCTTGGGCTAAAGGATAATTTTCTATAGGTGAATTTCTTACAAAAGTAAATGAATCTTGTGTCTCGAGTGTATAAAATGATCAAGGGCATGTGTGTGATTTTAGGAAGAAGAGGAGGCTATGAAATCATTGATTTTATCATTCTTTGTTGTTTCATGATTGATAAAGTATTAATCAATAGAGATGATTGTTGGGTGTGGAGCCTGATTTTCATCCTGATTCAGAGATCCTTGCTTGGTGTGGAGCCTGATCTGATGGTAGAAGTTATGTTTAGTTTAGGGTTTTTTGCCCTAGAAGGCAACCCCTTGCTTTGTATGAGGGTATTGTATTGCAGCTGTGTATTGTATGAGTATTCTCAAAGCGAGAAATAGATAGGAAGACTGTGAGAGAGAACAGAGGATATTAGAGTGGATCTGCTGTAGGATGTGTCTCTTCATTTTGCTGGATAATAGAAAGGAAGGACTGGTTGTTCAGGGAGGACGTAGCCCAAACTGGGTGAACCACGTATATCTGTGTCTCTCTAGTTTTATGTGTTTTGTGTGCTTGTGTTTTCCGCATATTTTATGTGTTGCATTTCTTTGTAATATATAATTTTCTAACAACAGGTATCAGAGCCAAAGGTTTATTTAGCTGATACACTCACAGGAAAGAAGGGTTCCTGGTTCGAGTGGGAGCAATGGCAGAAGATGGTAAGTTTAGGGTCGAGAAATTTAATGGCCAAAAATTCCCATTGTGAAAGATCCAAATGGAATATTATCTGTATCAGAAATATCTGTACCTACCATTAAGTGGAAAAAAGAAGAAGCCGACGGCTATGACAGATGCAGAATGGGAGATTCTCGATAGAAAGGCACTTAGAATAGTACGGTTGTGCCTCGCGGTGTTGGTAGCCTTCAATATTTCAAAGGAAACAAAAAAAGAGGGTTTGATTAAGGAATTAGCGAAACTATATGAAAAACCCTCGGCCTCAAACAAGATATTTCTCATGAAATTTTTATTTAATATGAATATGTCGGAAGGTGGATCTGTTGCAGACCATTTAAATGATTTTAATACAGTTACCAGTCAGTTAAGTTCTGTAGGGGTAAAATTTGATGATGAATTTAGGGATATTTTATTTCTGTACTCATTGCCAGAAAATTGGAATGCTTTAGTTATGGCCATTAGTAACTCTATCTTTGGATCTAGTACTTTAAAGTTTGATGATGTTGTCGATGCTATCCTTAGCGATGAAATGCGACAGAAAAGCTCTGGTGAGACATCGGGTAATTCTTTGAGTGCAGAGTCTAGGGGAAGAAGAATGGAAAGAGGAAAGAGCTTAAGATATCACAGTAAATCAAGGAAAGGTAGATCGAAGTCTAGATCAGGGATAGTGTGCTGGAAATGTGGAAAGAAAGGACACCTAAAGAAAGAATGTAGATCTCGGAGGGGAAAATAAGGAGACGCACAACAAGAAAATAATCGTGAAGAAAATGTGACAGGTGATGTGTTACAATATGCTTTGATTCTTTCTTTAGAAAATGTTACTAATTCCTGGGTGGTAGATTTAGGGGCCTCATTCCATGCCACACTGATAAGAAATATTTTCATGACTATGTTGAAGGAGATTTTGGACAATTCTGTTTGGGTGATGATAAACCCTGTAAAATTGTTGGAATGGGTAAAGTTCTTGTAAAAAAACAAATGGAATCCAATGGCTATAAAGGAGGTAAGACATGTTCCAGATCTGAAGAAAAATCTAATTTCAACAGGGCTGTTAGGCAGTGAAGGTTGTGTGACAACTTTCACAGATAAAACTTGGAAGGTCACCAAAGGAGCCCTAGTAATAGGAAAAGGCGAAAATGTTGGTACATTGTATTTATGCAATGGTATTTCTAACTATGTTAATGCTTTAACTTCCAAAGGAAGAGATGAAGCATTATGGCATCATAGGCTCGGACACATGAGTTAGAAGGGAATGAAGATTCTTCACTTAAGAAATTTGTTGTTGGGTTTGAAGAATGTTGATTTGGATTTCTGTGAGAATTGCATTTATGGAAAATAGAAGAGAGTCAGATTTCTCAGAGTTGGGAAAGAAAAGAAGAGAGAAAAATTAGAGCTTGTGCATACAGATGTATGGGGACCTACTTAGGTATCATGTCTCAGTGGCTCTTGTTATTATGTTACTTTTATTGATGATGCAACTAGAAAAAAATTGATCTATTGTATTCAGAATAAATATGATGTATTTGATATTTTCAAGAAATGGAAAGCTTTGGTTGAGATTGAGACAGGAAAGAAGTTGAAGTGTCTCAGATCAGACAATGGAGGTGAATATTGCAAAAAATATTTTGATAGGTACTGTTCAGAGCATGGAATTCATAGAGAGAAGACAGTTCCAAGAACACCACAAGAAAATGGTGTGTTATAAATAATGAACAAAACAATCATGGAGCGTGCAAGGTGCATGAGATTGCATGCAAGATTGCCTTTAAAATTTTGGGTAGATGCTATAGATACTATTTTTTATCTAATAAATAGAGGGCCTTCAAGTTCCTTGGATGGTGGTATTCCATAGGAAGCATGGACAGGTAAAAAGGTAAACTACTCTTTTTTAAATTCTTTTGGCTGTGAGGCCTTTGTCCATATTAATAAAGAAAACAGAACAAAGCTTGAGGAAACATCAAAGAAATGTACCTTTATTGGACATGGTGTTAATGATTTTGGTTATCGCTTATATGATTATGAAAATCACAAAATCATTAGGAGCAAAGATGTAATATTCAATGAAAAGGTATTATATAAGAATAAGTTGCAGGAAAAGAAACAAGAAAAGGAAAATAAAGAATACATAGTTCTTGATGAGATCACAGAAAAAGTAAAGGTGCCTGAAAATAATAATAATCAACAGCCACAACAATAGCAACCACCACAACAGCAATAGGCACCTCAAACACCGGAAAGTGGTGTCAGAAGATCTACCAGGATAAATAGACCCCCTAAACGATACTCTCCTTCATTATATTATTTATTGTTGACCGATTCTGGTGAACCCGAATGTTATGAAGAAGAAATTCAGGTTGAAAGCAGGAAGAAATGGGAGCTAGCAATGGAAGAAGAGATGGACTCCTTAATGCATAACCAGACTTGGGACTTAGTCAGGTTGCCTGCAGGTAAAACTACATTGTAGAATAAATGGGTTTACAGGCTGAAGGAAGAAGATGGAGGAAAACAAAAGTACAAAGCTAGACTTTTGGTGAAGGGGTTTGCACAAAAGAAAGGTATTGATTTTGATGAAATATTTTCTCTTGTTGTTAAGATGACTTCAATCAGAACTATTTTAAGTCTTGTAGCAATGGAATATTTACATATTAAACAGTTAGATGTAAAGACAACATCTTTCCATGGAGATTTGGAGGAAGAGATCTATATGGAGCAACCAAAAGGATATGAGGTGAAAGGGAAAGAAAAATAGTGTGCAGGTTAAAGAAGAGCTTGTATCGCTTAAAACAGGCTCCAAGGCAGTGGTATCTAAAATTTGACAGGTTATGTCTGAAAAAGTTATACTAGATGTCACTATGATCATTGTGTTTATCTGAGAAAAGAAAAATGACGGCAACTATATTATGTTGTTATTGTATGTAGATGACATGCTTGTTGCAGGTTCTAACATGCAGGAAATAAATGTGCTCAAATGAAAATTGGCAAATTCATTCGCAATGAAGGATTTGGGGGTTGCAAAACAAATCCTTGGTATGAGAATAAGTAGAGATAGGAAAAATCAAAATTAACACTATCTCAGAATGAGTACATACAAAAGGTGTTGAAAATATTTAATATGCAGAATGAAAAACTAGTTAGTACACCTTTTTCTAGCCATTTCAAACTTAGTAAGGAGATGTGCCCCAAGACCCAAGAATAAATGGACTATATGTCTAAAGTTTCATATTCATCAACAGTTGGAATCTTAATGTATGCAATGGTATACACAAGGCCTGATATTGCACCTGCAGTGGGAGTTGTAGGCAGGTACATGAACAATCCAGGAAAAGAACATTGGATGGTAGTGAAATGGATTCTCAGATATTTGAGAGGTAACACAAATCAAGAATTATGCTTTGGTGGTTCAAACACTGCTCTACATGGATATGTTGATGCAGATATGGCAGGTGACAGAGATAACAGGAGGAGCACTACAAGATATGTATTTACTGTAGGTGGAACAACTGTTAGTTGGGTTTCAAAAATCCAAGAGTGTGTTGATGCTACAGAGGCTAGTAAAGAAATGATTTGGTCACAAAGGTTTATGGATGAATTGGGTAAGAATCATGATATGGGCACGTTATAAAGTGATAACCAAAGTGCCATTCATCTTGCAAAGAACTCAGCATTTCATTCCAGAACTAAACACATACAGCTCAAGTACCATTTCATACGGTCAGTGTTGGAAGATGGACAGTTGAAGCTGGAAAAGATACACACTAGCTCCATCCCCGTATATGCTAAAAAATGTGTTACAGATTCAACAAGATGATGAGCGAAGTGAAAAAGAAAATAGTCGCCTCACTAAGTCGGCTCCAATGTGCTATTTTCGCAAGTCTATTTTTATACTATGTCTATTTTTAGACATGTCAATCATATTTCAGAAGTTGCAGGATGCTATTTGTGGATGGTTGATCAAGTTGGAAAAATATATGAAATTCTATTTTTATAATATTGGGTGAAGTCTATTTATAGATCGTTAATATAAAAATATATGTATGTCGATTATTATTAGCTCTTAATAATAATCAGACTCTAAACAACGACTTATTCTCTTGGAGCACTTTAGTTTAGTGCACAGATGTGGCACAGCACCTGACAGAAGGAATTACACTATTCCTAAGGGTTCACTATAGTGATTGCATGGAGGACTTAGTTAGAACTCAAGTGGCAGAGTTATGACACAACTGGAAGAAGTAGTTATGGAGTTGTATTCAGTTTAACTCAGTTAGACTCAGTTGAGCTAGTTGTATCTAGTCTAACTGATTGATACACTAGTGAGAGTGGAGTGAATTAATTAGTTAATTAATTCAAAAATAATAACTCATTAATCAACTAAACAATACAACATTTAACTACAATGCATGGCAATGTCAGTGGAGACCAGTGCAGAGATAGGTGAAATGGCAAGATAGATTATCTGTTGTGACTATTAGTGATGCATTGATTGCATCAAACACTTAGTGGAGATGCCAATGAGGATTGTGTAGTTAAGGATGGAATAATTAAAATTCATTCAGAGCTATTCTTTAGCAGATATTGCGTAGTGGGGGCAGGCTAGCAGGTGGCAAAGATCGGTGCATGGATTTGCAAGATTAGGCCTGTATAGTGTATGACGATTGTACTGTAATGAGAGCTTCTGATAAGCTTTGTATGTTTGTATGAGATTTTAATATGATCTCCATGTTACATAATATATAGGTGGGGTTTTTAGATTCAGGTTTTCCCGGTTAAAAACTATGTTATGTGTGATTGGTAATTTTTGTTTATGCTTCACATGTGTGTGCAATTAATTTTTCCGCAAAAGATTAACAAGTGGAATAGATTCAATATCTTGAATAAATTTTAAAAAAGTGAGATCAGGTGGATCTTGGACATATGCATGCTTAGTGCGTATAATTTATACATGTTATCGGAGCATTGTTGATTGAATATTGCAATTGTGAAGTGAGTTTGTGCTGGTGGACAATTCGAATTTTCTACAGAATATTCTTGGTGCAGAAATCGAGTATACATTGAAATGTCTTTCAATAGGTTGAGATTGGAGTATGTCCTTGATGGGAGCTCGAATTAAATAGCCTAAAAGGACAGGATGGAGGTGGTGATGGAGGATAATGGGCTGAATGAGTTCATCGATAGCAATGTTCCTAAGCTGGGATCTAGAGATGCTGCATTACTTGATGCATGGAAAAAGAAGACTGAAAAGACGAGGATTCTATTGGAAGGTGTGAATGACCACATTGTCTCCAAAATTCATGGGAAAGCCACTCCATTCTTAATTTGGAAGGCTTTGACAGAATTTTTCCAAAGCAGAAGTGACCAAAGGAATTTGGCGCTTAAAGACAAGATCAAAAAAATAAAAATGGAGAACGACGACAGTATTCCAAAATACCTCACGAAGTTTTTCCACTGCAAGGATGAGCTGGGAAGTGTCGGGGTTACTGTTGATGAAGAAGACTTGGTGAGCCTGGCTCTCCTTGGGCTTCCGAAGAGTTGGCATAACTACGAAGACTCTGCCAATGGACGGGAGAAACTACCAAGATGGGAGCGACTTTGGTCGGATCTTGTGCAGGAGGAGATAAGGCGGGGTACTAGGGATGGATCTTCATCGAAGAATGAACATGAAAAGAATTGCACTTTGGCTGCCAAAGCAAGGAAAGGTAAGGGGAAGAAAAATCCTTCTGAATCCAGTGCGAAAGGCAAGAAGCAGGACTTGTCCAAAGTGAAGTGTTTTCACTATCACGAGCATGGAAATTTCACCACTAACTGTCCACAAAAGAAGAAGAATAAGCAGGCTACTGGATTTGCAGCTGGAGAGGCCTTAGCCTCGCAATTTGAGTTGGATTTTTCTTTGATTTCATGCTTGGTTTCAAGCTTCATGGGATCGGTGTGGTATCTTGACAGTGGTGCGTCTTTCCATATGACGGGAGACAAAGAGTTATTTAGTGACTTGGAGGAGAAGGACGTCCAGATGCATATAGAGATGGGTGATGATGGTCGGTATAGTGCGATTGGCATTGGGACCATTACCTTTGAGAGGGAGTCTAGTAATCCATTCTTGTTGAATAATGTCATGCATATTCCAGGTTTGAAGAAGAACTTTGTCTTAGTCGCAATGCTGGAAGAAAGGGGTTATGATGTTGTTTTCAGTGAGGGAAAATCCTTCCTTCGACATAAAACAATGTGTCAAACCAAGAAGATAGGCGTGCGAATTAAGAATCTCTACAAGCTAGAGGTAGATGGCTATGCTGCAATGGTGGGAAAAGCAGAAGAAGTGGTGAGCCGGGATGAGGGCGAGTTATGGCACAGGAAATTGGGCCATCTTCACCATGGCGCTTTGAAAATTTTGCAGCAAATTTCTACTGGACTTCCCAAGGGTAATCTTGTGCAGTCAGATCAGTGCAAAGGATTTACAATGGGTAAGTTTGTGAAGAACACATTTCATGAGAAGGAGAACTGTGCTTTGGTTATCCTGGAGAGAATTCACACAGATGTGTGTGGACCATTCTTGGTTGCTTCAACATTGAAACACAGGTATTATGTGATATTTTTTGATGACTTTTCTCATAGATACTGGATCTTCTTCATGCAGAAGAAGAGTGAAATGTTCTCAAAGTTCTGTGAGTTCAAGGCATTGGTGGAGAAGGAGTCGGGGAAGCAGGTGAAGGCTCTACGGAGCGATAATGGTGGTGAATACATCTTAGGAGAAGTCAAAGACCTCTGTAGAAAAGAAGGAATTCGAAGAGAACTCATAGCGCCTCATAACCCATAGTAAAATGGGGTCATGGAGAGAAAGAACAGAATGATCGTGGGTGCTGCACGAGCGATGTTGCATGACCAGGGCCTACCAATGCACTTGTGGGTGGAAGCATGCAACACTGTAGTTTATGTGCAAAACCGTTGTCCTCATAGAGTACTTGGCATGAGTACACCCGAGGAAGCTTTTACTGGAAAAAGCCTGATATTTCTCATTTGAAGATTTTTGGCTCACCTGTTTACATTCATGTGATGAAAGATGCCGGAAGAAGTTGGAGCCGACTATAGAAGTTGGGATATTTGTGGGGTACATAGAAACACCCCATAACTATCATGTGTATTTTCCAAACATTCGGATTGGAGGATTCCACTCATGCAGAACCAAACATCAGACAAGGCAGGAGGCGTACCACAGAAGTTGAGAGACTAAAGGTGGATGCGACACAGAATGTAGGAGTTCCTACATCACAACACAGATAGAGATAGTCACCTGATCAATATACTGGAGACATGGATCTTATGAGAAAATGTATTGTGACAGAGCCATCTTCTTTTGAAGAAGCAGCATAGGAGCCCACATGGGTAGATGCCATGGTGGAGGAGTATGACTCCATTGTCAGAAACAATTCTTGGGAGATTGTTCCAATGCTGGTGGGAAAATGAGTTGTAGGATCAAGATGGATCTACAAGGTAAAGCAAGCTGCTGATGGGAGCGTCAAGAAGTATAAGGCAAGATTTGTTGCCCGGGGCTTCTCACAGATTGAGGGGATTAACTATGAAGAAACCTTTGCACCTGTCGCACGGTATTCTTCCATATGGATCATCCTTTCTCTCTCAGCACAGATGGGTGGGCACATTCATTAGATGGATGTGAAGACTGCGTTCCTCAATGGGATCATTGAGGAAGAGGTGTAAATTGAGCAACCTGAAGAATTTGAGATCTTCAACAGCGAGTTGCATGTATGTAGGCTCAAAAGAGCATTGTATGGGCTAAAACAAGCACCCTGTGCTTGGTACACTCGGATTGACAGCTATTTCACTGGAATTGGCTTCACCAAGAGTGAGGCGGATGCAAACTTGTACCAGATTGTGGTTGAGGGTAAGATTTTGATCATTTTACTTTATTTTGATGATTTGATACTAATAGGTGATGAGAAGTTGATACACTCATGCAAGGCTGATCTTGCAAAGGAGTTTGAAATGAAGGATTTAGGCCTCCTTCATTATTTCCTAGGATTAGAAATATGGCAGCAGGAAGGTGAACTGTTTGTGTCTCAAAGAAAGTATGCACGAGAGATACTGGAGAAGTTTCACATGCAAGGCTGCAAGCCTATCGACATTCCTCTTCCAGGAAATTGGAAGAAAGAGGATGCTACATCGACAGAGGTAGTGTATTCCACTGTTTATCGACAGTTGGTGGGTTCGCTCATGTATTTAGTCAATACAAGACCAGACATATGCTATGTGGTGAACCAACTTTCACAAGCGATTGTTAATCCTACCAATCTCTTTTGGAAGGCAGGCAAGCATGTCCTGATATATCTCAGGGGCACATCTAAGTATGTTTTATGGTACAGACAGACGGATGAGGTGAAGTTGCATGGCTTCACGGATGCAGATTGGGCAGGAAGCCCAACAGACAGAAATATTACATTAGGAGGGATTTTCATTATCATATCTATGGCAGTTTCTTGGTACAGCAGGAAACAAAGATCTGTGGCACTCAGCTCAGTGGAAGTGGAATACATGGCAGAAAACTTAGATGCATGTGAGGCTATCTGGATGAGGAAGATTCTGGTTGGTTTGTTCGGTTCACATTTAGATCCCACGGTGATTCATTGTGATAATCAGAGTTGCATTAAACTCTCGGTTAATCCTGTGTTTCATGATAGATCTAAACATATTGATATATGGTATCATCATATCAGAGATTGTGTGCAGCGGAAGATCATGTTGCTTCAATACATTCCCACGAAGGATCAGGATGCAGATATTCTAACAAAGGCGCTCACTAGGAGAAAATTCGAATACCATAGAGGTAGGATTGGGGTGAAGGATAATCCCTATCTTGTTGAGAGGGAGTGTTGAGATTCAACAAGATGATGAGCTTAGTGAAAAGAGTCGCCTTCACTAAGTGGGCCCGCAGGCTATTTTTAGACATGTCGATCATATTTCGGAACTTGTAGGATGCTATTTGTGGATGGTTGATCAAGTTGGAAAAATAGATGAAATTCTATTTTTAGAATATTGGGCAAAGTCTATTTATAGATCGTCAATCTAAAAATAGATGCATGTCGATTATTATTAGCTCTTAATAATAATCAGACTCTAAACAAAAACTTATTCTCTTGGAGCACTTCAGTTCATAGCACATATGTGGCACAGTAGCTGACAAAAGGAATTACGCTATTCCTAAGGGTTTACCGGATCTATTGCATGGAGGAACGAGTTAGAACTCAAGTGGAATAGTTATGACATAGTTGGAAGAAGTAGTTATGGAGTTGTATTCAGTTTAACTCAGTTAGACTCAGTTGAGCTAGTTGTATCTAGTCTAACTGATTGATACACTAGTGAGAGTGGAGTGAATTAATTAGTTAATTATTTCAAAATAATAACTCATTAATCAAATAAACAATATATTAGTTAACTGCAATGCATGGCAGTTTCAATGGAGACCAGTGGAGAGATAGGTGAAAGGGCAAGATAGACTATCTGTTGTGACTATTAGTGATGCATTGATTGCATCAAACACTCAGTGGAGATGCCAATGACGATTGCGCAGTCAAGGATGGAGTAATTCAAATTCATTCAGAGCTATTCTTCAGCAGAGATTGCGTAGTGGAGGTAGGCTAGGAGGTGGCAAAGATCGATGAATGGATTTGAAAGATTAGGCCTGTATAGTGTATGACGATTGTACTATAATGAGAGCTTGTGATAAGCTTTTTATTTTTGTATGAGATTGTCATATGATCTCCATTTTACATAATATATAGTTGGGGTTTTCAGCTTTAGGCTTTCCCGGTTAAAAACTGTGCTATGTGCAATTGATAATTTTTGTTTATGCTTCACATGTGTGTGCAATTAATTTTTCCACAAAAGATTAACAAGTGGAATAGATTCAGTATCTTCCATAAAGTTAAAAAGTGTGATATCAGGTGGATCTTAGACATATGCATGCTTAGTGCATATAATTTCTATAGTAACCAGGGAGAAATTCAGAATATGCTCAATTTCAATTGGTCTTCAAGGATGACGATAAAGATGAGAAACAACCAGGTCCAAAGAAGAGTCATTGTCCAGCAAATGAAGCAGAGGTGGAGTTGCTATAATAAATCTCCAAGTGGGAGATTGTTGGGTGTGGAGCGTGATTTTCATCCTGATTCAAAGATCCTTGTTGGGTGTGGAGCCTGATCTGACGGTAGAAGTTATGTTTAATTTAGGGTTTTTTTTCCCTAAAGGCAACCCCTCGCTTTGTATGAGGGTATTATATTGCAGCTGTGTATTTTATGATTATTCTTAGAGTGAGAAACAAATAGGGATAATGTGAGAGAGAACATAGGATATTACAACGAATCTATTTTAGGTTGTGTCTCTTCATTTTGCTGGATAATAGAAAGGAAGGATTGGTTGTTCAGGGTGGACGTAGCCCAAACTGGGTGAACCACGTATATCTGTGTCTCTCTAGTTTTATGTGTTTTTTGCGCTTGTGTTTTCCACATATTTTATGTGTTGCATTTCTCTGTAATATATAATTTTCTAACAATGACTTGATGGAATTACACCTCTTCATTACTATACTCTTCTTTAGTCCGTATTATAGGTATTTTTTAGTCTACACTAAGCTTAGCGGTAGGATAAAGTGTTAATTGTTTTGTAGAGGTATCATGTAAGAAAGTCATGTTTCCTCATCTAGAACTAATGTAGGCATAAAAAATGGGAATTAAAGGTCTACCCATTGGCAGAAGATGCATACCCAAGGAATTTTTTGATTGTAGAATCATCAAGTCTGTAGGGTATTCTCACAAATTCACCAAAACTACAACACCTTCTAATATTCCATATGGCCTAATGGTAGTTCTTTAAACAAGTTTTAATACAGTGGGGGTCTACCTAAGACCAACAAGTCCCAAGGATTCTGTAGGCATTTCTCGTGTCATGACATTGATTATAACACCCAAATCAATAAATGTATTAGCATAATAGTATTGCTAATGTTTTCATTAACCAATGGATATATAACATCATAATACTTGGTTTCTAGGATCCCACACATCATTATTTATGACAATGTTTCCCATAGCATGGATTGACTCAAGGTATTTCTTCTTTATCATAGGTTTTATCAAAAAAAGTTCCCTGCTTACGTTAAAATAAATAGGATCATACTTGATGGCTTGAAGCAATATTAATCTCACAAACACATTTCTAATTTCTTCCAAGAGATCAAATTTAGGATGAATAATAGCTTCTCTTGGATTAATCTTTTGGGATAAGGTAAAGTGTAAGGTTGAAGAGGTGGAGGATTCAAAGATGATTCTTGTCTTAATTTTTCATTCTACTCTTCATTTTTTAGATATTTAATGAGAACTCAAGGTTAGTTTTTTATTAGGTTCCTCCCAAATTGTAAATCAATATCATTGCAATCTATGGGTGAGATGTAGTAAGTGGGATATGTGGCCGCAACCTATGCAAGTTGAGCTTCCCTTCCATTAATCGGGTTAGGGATTAGTGTGCAGGAAGTAGAGTTCTAGGATGGATATATGTGACAACTTTAAATTTTGGAGGAGGAAAGAGTAGTGAGGGAGAGTAGATAACAAATTTTTAGGATAATCCATAGGTGGGATTCCTAAACCCTAGTTTCCAAAGCTACTTTTGGGGAGGAGCCTGAGATTGTGTTGTAAGATTCCATGGATGCAAGGTGTATTAGGTAAAAGGGCTAGTGGAATGAGAATTATTATAATACTTGGATTGGTCTTGGACCATACCCTGGGGTTTGGATTTCTAGGTTTCTTTCGAGCAATGGAGTATAATTTCTCTTTATTTTTTACTTATTTATATACAACCTTCAAATTGGAAAGAGAAAGGGAGTTGTTCGTGTTATGGTCATTTTTACATATAGCACAAATATCTACCTAATTTAGTCAAAATTCCCTAACTGGATTTTTTTTTCTTCATTTTGGATAGAATATATCAAGATCCACTTCTTCTTCTGCCTTCTTAGTCTTTAATAGATCTCATTGAGAACCCAAAAAACTTAGCAAGCCAGTTTTTATTTGTTCAAACAAGTTCCCTACCTTAATGTTGATGACTCAATTTGTAATAGCCTTAATATGTATTGTTATCATCTCTCGTGGTCCTTCTTCTATTTTGGATTCTCCTATATAATATCCTCGATGGAGATCTATGATTTCATTATATTCTAGTTAAGATACATCTTCTCCACCCATCAGGTTAAGGAGGCTAGTGCACTCATCTCGAATTCCTCTATATCGCAAAACACATCATGTCTCTAGGGTTAAGTCTTCTTGTCTTGATTTATGTAAGTTTCAATTGAATCTCTCGACATAATCCTCAATACTTTCATTTTCCTCTTGGTTCATTATAAAGACATCTCCCCTTTCACTAACTTTGCAATAATATTGATATTTGGTCAAGATTCTTTGCTTCGTCTGCTCCCATGAACTGATGTTACCTTGATTAAGGCCTATGAACCAACATAGTTTTGAATATTTCAATGGGGAAGGAAATAGCTTCATTTTCTAAGGATCAATTACATAATATTGTGTTCGAAAAAGGACGTAAAAATCAAAAAATAAGGTATCAATGTCTTCCTTAGAGAAACCATGGAAGTTTGGTAGTGCATAGTGAGGGATTTTCTTCATTTTATCTTATGATTCCATTTATGTGATGGGTAATTT
This sequence comes from Pinus albicaulis, assembly GCA_034641835.2. Classification (NCBI taxonomy): domain Eukaryota; kingdom Viridiplantae; phylum Streptophyta; class Pinopsida; order Pinales; family Pinaceae; genus Pinus; species Pinus albicaulis. The sequence goes on from CM076581.1 coordinate 368,305,030, forward strand.
GAAGGATTCAAATTATTTCTTGACATGTTTATGTGTTATTTATTTTAAAGGAGTCTCTTCTAATTCTAAAGTAGCTTTTAGAGTTTCAACAGAACTCCTGCTTTCGGGGTGGTACTTCTCAAAAGGATGTGATTCACTTTCTAGATGATTCTGATCACCAAAATGGTTTCCAGGAAGGTATTATTCATTCTCCAAATAAATTTTTCTAATGGGATGGAAAGTTGTACTATCCAAAATAAAATCTATTTTTCTATTACAGCTTCTCAACTTAAACTAGTTTTGTATGGATTTGTAATGCCCATGCTTCTACTTGGCATGGGAGCTTGCTATCAGTGTCAAATAATTTAGCTGGCCTTCTTACTTTCCATGTTGTGAATATTCTGTAGTGTTATTATCATGGTGTTCTTTACAAATCAACCAATTAGTCCCTACTCCTAGGAATCTATCAAATCCCATTTAAAGATAAACGCTTAGGACAATCATGCTTAAAAAAGTCAGAAAAAAGTCAGAAAAAAAAAAAAAAAATTACACAAAGTTTGACACAACTAATTTTACTATTGACATCTTCATAAAAACGATGCCAAAACTTATGGGCCTTTCATTTACATTTAATTCTATTAAAGAGAACTTTATCATCTATTAATTTAAATGTTCAATCCAAGGTTTATTTGGAACTTGCGAATTATCGTGCATAATGTATGCTAGTTCAATTTGAGATGTGTCGCGAATTTGTAGGAATGTAATATTTTTCACAACTCAGTATGTATATGATTTCGTAGGTCATTAATATAGCACACCACACTTGTAGGAAAGTAAATTGTAGGAAATGTAAATCACACTAGCAGGGAAGGAAACAGTCGTATTACAAAGAGTAACCTGTTCTAATGTAGCGATATTCTTGATTGGATGTAACAAGGATGCAATGGCATATGAATAGAATGCAAAGCATAATGGAAAAATAGAAATAAAAATTTATCATAATGTTATTATTTATCGTTAAAAAAGGAGTAAAAGTTATGATATAGATGAGTTGTAGGAATGGGAGTGGCAACAACAACTAGTTCGACTGAAAATAAGTAGTATTGTTAGCCAATAGTTAATCTCGTGACTAAGATAGAATAATGTAACTGGATTCATAGGAATTAATGAGTAATATGGTTTATGGGAGCAAAAAATACCAAATTGAAATGAAATAACATTAATGGTGTTGCAAAAAGGAAATCTAAGAGTTATAGAGGAAAAAAAACTAAAATAATTAGAGAAAATGTAAATTAAATAGCAACAATATGAACTAGCTAAAAATAAAAAGACTAAGCTACATGATAACGCTAACTAGCAACAACACGATAAGGAGAGGGCCCTAACTACTTAGACAATATATTGAAAATCATGCAATCATGCAATCATAAGATGAACATGGAAGATAAGAATAGAAGAGGCCTTCTATTATAATGATAGAGAATTCTACAACAAATGTAAATAATGTCTCCTCCCATGAAATCAAAATAAGTTGGATATTTTTACAAGGATACAAATGTATAAACTGATTGGTATTGTAAATGACCAGTTGAGTGTATCAAGTGGCACATCCTCTTACAAAAATATGTTCTGAGTTTGTGCAATTTAAGGAAAAGATTTACTTAAATTAGTTGATCATTGCTTCAGTTGGAATTCCCTTCCTTATTGGTCCTCCACTTTACTTCATTTCTTTCCACTATGATAAATTGATGTTGGTTGTACATATATAGAATTTGATCATCAAGCTTTCGTAATGTGCCGGAGTTGCAACAATGAAGGTTGTAGCAATAGGAGTTATGGCGATAGGAGTTGTGACAATAGAGGTTGTAACAACCCAAATTTAGGTCTCTCATGAGTTGTAAAAAATTCAATGGTCCTACTCAAGTTGCAATTCCCCTTCCAATGATTGAGTCATAGTTGCAACAATGCAGAAAATTTGCAGTAACATAATGGAAGAGAGTTGCAACACTTTGCCAATCACAGCTTTTGGAGTTGCAGTGTCAGTTGTGAAGTCTCAATTGGAATTGCAACATCATGGAGGAGTTCTAGCCACACAGAGAAGTTGTGACAACACCCTTTTACTCCTATTTTCCAATATTAGTATAAAACATAACATTTTTGCAATACAATGCATAAGAACATGCCTAAATGTGGAAGAAAAAGAGAATAGGCATACCTAAAATAGGAATGGGGTGATAGGGGATAAAAAGTAAATAAAGAGACGACGGAAACTGGAATAATGGGATAAAAAAGGTTATATGCTGGTATTGAAAACATGCCAATTTGGATACCTATCACTATCCTCTTGATTGAATCAAGAATTCCACCCTTTGAAAGCATGGCTATAACTAGTTATTTTATGTATAACAAGAAATTATACAACATGGACACCAAGAGGTTTCCTAAGATTGATTCATGTCTTGGCTAGACAATTGGGAAATAAAGGAGGAGATAATCTTATAGAATTTAGATAATATTAAAAATATTATTACTTCAAAATTTAAGGAGAAATTGTGGGGCAGTGAAGAGCTAGAGTGAAAAATGAAAATAAGATACTAAAAGGAGGTGATCAACCCAAATATTGAAAACAAAAATAATTTTTCAATCTAGACTAGTGTTAAGAATAAAATGAACATTACCAATATAAGAAATCATTCTCATGAGCTTCATAGTGAAACTTGACATTCGTCAATACCCATAATCTCATGTGATGAAAGAGATTGTCACTTGCGAAATTCTAAGAGAGTTGAAGATGAAAACAATTTCTCTTAAATTTTACATATTATACTCACATTTAATCTAAATCAACAAAACTAAGATGATTTGAGAATTCTTCTCTCACTACCTTTTGAGAATTAAGTAAAATATTAAAGAATTCTGCTTAATCTCTTACCTTCTTAAAAATTAGAAAGTCATATAAGTCTTAGTAAGCATCATCATGATCATAATCATCATCATATATATATAATTTTTTTAAATGTATAAATACATTTTTTTAAATTTATAAAATACAATTAAAAGACATGCATATTATTATATCTATATCATTAAAAAAAACACAAACATTCCTATATCTCTATATCATATAATAATATAATATTTATCATGTTATAATAATATACTAACTAAAACTTGAAATGACACAAGGAGCCTTAAATCTTGGTACATATAGTAATCTTACATCACCGATAAACAATTGAGACCACCATCAATTAAGATGCATTAGAACTTGAATTAAATGTCCATGCATGGTCAAATAAACTAAAAGTGGGCCCTTTCTACATATCTAGAAGATTTTACTCTCATATTTTGATGCATTTTTGGATGTTTCTAAGATCATGGTTGACGACTTTCCATATCGCAATGATACTTGAACCTGATTTCTTTTCCATTGATTCAGTTTTCTAAAGTATTTGTTACCATATTTATTTTGAAACAAAAAAAATATCTTTGGAATAGAAACCTTGAATCATTTTCTTACTTCTCGTATCTAACATTTTCTTCATAACATAATCCCTTTTGTTGATGGTGCTTATTCTATGATTGTTGGTTAATATTAACCTCACAAAAATGAGAAGCGTTTTTTATCAAGCTCTTATGGCGAGACTTTTGAATAGGGTTAGTTTAATTATTATTATTATTATAATACTAGGATAGGGTTCTTCTTGGACCATACCAAGGGGTTTGGATTTCCATGTTTCTTTTGGAGCAATGAAGTACAAATATTCTTGTTTTTTTTTTTTTTTTTTTTTCATCTACAACCTTCAAAACATATAGAGATATGAATTTTTATGTGTTGTTGCCATTCTCACATATAGCATAAATATCTACCTAATTTACTTTGCATTCCCTATGTGGATGTTTTTCTCTGCATTTCTAATAGAAGATATATAGGGCCACTTCTACTTCCTTCTTCTTCTTATTAGTCTTTCATCGATCCAATTAGGAACCAAAATAATTTAGAAAATTAGTGTTGAAATTTTTTGATAAGTTTCGTAGCTCATCTCTAGTGACTCCATTTGTAATAGAATTAGTATTTCTTGCTATCATCTTCCACTATCCATTTCCTATTTCAGTTGATCCTCAATAATATATTACATAAAACTCTATGATGCCATTATATTCTATTTGAGAGACACCTCCTCAACCCATGAGGCTAAGGTGGTAAATGAACTCATCTCAAATTTCCTAGTAATCACAAAATGTCTTGTGTCCTAGGGGTTAAGTCTTCTTGTCTTTCTTTCTTCTTGTCTTTCTTTGAGAAAATTAAAATTGAATCTATAAATATAATCCTCAATACTTTAATCTTCCTCTTGGGTCATTGTAAATACCTCTTCCCTTCTTTATTTAGCTTTGCAGTAATATTTATAAATTTGGTGAGGTTTTTGTGCTTCATGTGCTCCCATGAATTGATGATACCTTCACTCAAGCCCTTGAACCAACATAATGTTGCATATTTCAATGTGGTAGAAAATAGCTTCATGTTATTAACATGAGTTACATACTATTACCTTCGAAAGAGGATATTATAATAAAAAAGGAAGCTATTAGGGTCTTCCTTAGAGAGACCATGGAAGTTTGGTAGCTTAGAGTGAAGAAGGTTCTTCATTTTAACATGTGATTCCATTCATGTTATAGAGAATCTAAAGGGTACAATTCTTCCTTAGCATTTTGACATGCCATTTCTCCTAAAGGAATCTCTTCTACTTCTCAAGGATATTTCAGAGTTTTAGGAGAGATCCTTATTTTAGGGTGGTAATTTTGAGAAGGATGTTATTCACATTTTGTAGGGATATGATCATTGAACTAGTTTTCATGAAAGTATTGTTTGTTCCTCGAAGATGTTTTCATTAAGGGATATAAAGAAATATTATCCAAAATCAAACTTGTTTTTGTATTAAAGCTTTGTTCAACTTCAATTCCTTGGGTAGGGATTTGAAATGTGGAAGGTCCCGAATTTTTCTTGGAAAGAGAGATTGTTTTTGGTGACAAATAATTTGGTTGACCTTGTTCCTTGCTCTCTTGTGAATATAATGTAGTGTTATTATGGGGGATGTTCTTGATAAAAATACCAAACTAGTCCATACTCCTAGGCATCTAACAATTTAATCATATTAAAAGATAAATGGTTAGGACAATCAAGTCTAAAAAAGTAAGAAACCAACACTTAAATTTACACATAACTTGACACAAAACTAATTGCATTATTAATAATTATGCAAAAGTGATGCCAAAAATTATGGGCCTTTCAATTAATTTTAATTATCATAAGGAGAAATTGATGAGTTTCTCATTAAAACCCTCAATCTAGGTTTATTTGGAGCTTGTGAAACTATCATGCATAATTTATACTAGTGAAATATTTTATGTGTCAAGAGGTTGTAGTAATGTAATAGTTTTCACAATTCAATATTTAGATGATTTCACTTGTCATTAATATAGCACACCACACTTGTATGAAATAAAGAAAACTTGTAGGAAATGTAAATCAGTTTGGCAGAAAAGGAAACACACAAATTACTAAGAGTGAAATGTGCCAGTGTAATGATATTCTTGATTGGATATAACAATGATGGAATGGAAGTGCCTAGAATTAGAATTATGATGGAAAAATAGAAATAATAATTAATCATAACATTATTCTTTATTATTGAAAACAAAGTAAAATGTACACTACATGCTAGTTGTAACAATGGGAGTTGCAACAACTACCTCATTGACTAAAAATAAGAAATTTTGATAGCCAATGGTTATTATTGAGATTAAGACTTAGAACAATGTAACCTAGATTTAGTGGAATTAGTGGGTAATATTATTATAGGAGTAAAAAATACCAAATTTCAATGAAATTACAATAACCGTGTTACAAAAAAGCTAGGAGTTGTAGTAGAAGGAAAACTAGAAGAATTATAGATAATGTAAATTAAATAGCACCAAGATGAACTAGCTATGCAAATGAAAAAACTAAGCTACCTACTAACCCTACCTAGCAGTATTATGATAACGATGTGGTCCTACCTCCTTAGACAGGGTATTGAAAAACTTTCAACAACGCGATCACAAGATGAATATTGAAAAATGAGAATAGAAGAGTCTTTATATTACAATAATAGATAATTTGTATAGAAAATGGAAACAATGTCTCCTCCCATCGAATTCAAATAAGTGAGTTATGTGGCACATCCTCTTACAATAATATGTTTAAAGTTGGTGTCATTTTAAGAAAAAGCTTACTCAAATGATCTAATTTGGAAGTTGGAACTTCCTTACTAGTTGGTAATCCACTTGCCTTCATTTATTTCTTCCATGAGAAGCACATGTTCATTGTACAACTTGAACATTTTACCGTTGATTCTTTTTAATGTGCCAGAGTTGCGACCAACAAGGTTGTGGTAACAAGAGTTATGGTGATAGGAGTTGCAAAAGCATGAGTTGTAGCAACTAGAATTAAAGGAACTCATGATTCATAGTACAATAGTTGGTATTGGGAAAGCTGGAGTTGTAGGCATAGGGAGGAGTTGAAATAATGCTCTTTTGATCCCATTTTCCAATATCATTATGAAATATAACATTTTCACAATTGGATGCATAAGAATTAAAAAACATAAAAGTGGAAGAAAAATAAAATAGGCATACCTATGCGATGAATGGGCTGATAGGGGATAAAGGGTACATATAGAAATAATTTAAAGTGGAATAACGACATCAAAAATATTAGAGATAGGTGTTGAACATGCCAATGTGGAAAAATTTCACTACTTTTTTAATGAAAACAAGACTTCCCCACCTTGAAAGTATGGCTATAACTAGGTATCTTGTGTATAAGATAAAATTATACAACATGGACATCAAGAGGTTTCCTAAAATTGATTTAGGTATTAGCTAGACTATTGGGAAATAAAGGAGAAAATCATGTTGTAGATTTGGATAATATTAAATATATTATAACTTCCAAGTTTAAGGAGAAATTGTAGAGCAATAAAGAGCTAGAGGGAAAAAAGGAAATTAGATATTATAAGGAATTCATCAACCCCAATCTTGAAAACCAAAATTATCTTTCTATCTATCAAGACTAATGTTAAGAAGAAAATGAACATTGTCAAGATAAGAACTAATTCTAGTGAGCTTCATAGTGAAAGATGGCTCTGGTCAATACACATAATGCCATGGGATGAAAGAGTTTGTCACTTGTGCAATTATAAGAGGGTTGAAGATGCAAGAACTTTATCTTAAATTGTCCATCTTATAGTCACATTTAATCTAAATCGACAAAACTAAGATGATTTTAGAAGGCTTTTCTCACTTCCTTTTAATCATTAAAATGAAATATTAAGGAATTTTGATTAATCTCTTAACTTCTTAAAATTGAGAAAAACATATGAATCTTAGTAAACATTAACCATAATCATCATCATCCCATATATATATATATATATATATATATATATATGTATATATATATATGTATATATATATATATATATATGTATATGTGTGAATATTTTTTTTAATATATAAATATATATATTTTTAAGATTTAGACTAACTTACCAAATGATTTTTTTCACATGAATCTCACCATACAATATCAAGCAAGATTATGATTTTTTTGTTGTTTAAAATACATTTTTGAATGCATAAATTGATTCAACACCCTAAAAACCCTGTATGACACTCAAATTATAGAAATTAAAGAACTTAAACTCAAGTTTTTTAAAAATTTCTATTTTATTTTGATTGAAATTAACTAGAAAATCTCTAAAAACACTCATTTAGTTTTTAAAATTAGTAAAAAATACCACTTAGTTTATTAGTTAGATTAATCCTTTTTTAATATAATGTAAATATTTTTATTAGGTCAAAATACAATAAAAAAATAAAATTAAAAATTAACATAGTAATAAAAATAAAAATTACTCATGATATTGATCCATAATATTACAAACTCATCTTATTAAACCATGTTATTGGTGTGGAATATCGTTGGAAAAAAATAAACTAGGCTAAATCTAGTTTATTTCTAAGTAAAAAGAACCAAATCTCTTAAAAGATTTAAACCTCTTTTAAAATGAAAAAGATTTAATTTTTCTTACACTGGTATTTAAAGTGAGAAAACCAACCTTCATTCTTTTAGCGACAATAAACAAACTTCACCACCCAACAATTCAGACCACCATCAATTAATATCTTGAAGTAAAAGTCCATACATGGTCAAGTCAACTAAAATAGACCCTTTCTACATATAGTCATTATCTGTTTACTCCTTAACACCATGGTTGTTCCAGATGCTACTGATCCCTAATCCTCATTTTCTAATTTCTCTGTAACCATCTTTGTTTTGTAACAGCAAATTCTCCTTGGAATGAACGCCTTGAATCGTTTTCTTCCCTGTTGTCTTTGACTCCATGATGGTTGGTTTCTGTGATCGTCAGCAAGCTGAGAATCGTTTTCGATAGAGCTCTTATGGCGAGACTTTTGAACTGTTTTGGATATTCTTGGCTTAACTATCTCCATATACTTGGCTTAAGAAAACGACATTAAGGGCCACAGAACTCTACACGTAATTTATGATGGTTATCCTTATAGGTTTATCGTTTATATGATGGTTATTCTTATATGAGTATCGTTTGTTTCTCAAAAATTCAGATGAGTTGACTTTTTACAGCGATTCATAAGGTCTGGGCAATGTCTCTTGTGTCATTTTGTCTCATGTTATTTAGACGTATTCATGTTGTCCCATGCTATTTTTTATTTATTTTTAAATATAGTAGGGCCTCTCTATTGACTATTTATATTTATCATGCAAGTTACAGTAAGATAAAGTCTGTCTGTGGCCTCAACCTGCCCGAAGGAAACCAGGTCTGTTGGCCATCTCAGTGCATGAAAAGCATATCAAAATTGGAAAAGTTTCATTCGTCTATAACTCACATGGGCTAGCTGTTCTAGAGCATTCCTATCTACATGCAGATAATAGACAAAAAGTTCATACAAAATTGCAGATTTCATAAAACATCAGTAAAGAAACTCCCATGTTATTTATTCATTTCCTAAAGTGCTTAAATATTATGGGTTGGTTTGCCCGGTCTGATTAGCAATTTTTGTACTTCTTTGAGCATTCACCAAATCATATAATTTGTTTTAGAATTTGTCTAACGATCAATAATTTTTTATTTGGGTGGGTTATAATTTATATATATATTATTATTATTATCCAATTTTAAGGTTAAAGCTAAGCTAGACACCAAAATAGTGTACACATCAAATTAGTGTATGAGACAAGTTTGATATCAAATTAGTGTACACACCAAATTAGTGTATGAGACAGACTTGTTTGTGGGACAAGAGACCCACTTCCCCAAAGGTTTCATTGCTAACTCTAGTAAAACATACATACTCTACAGCTCTGGTTTTAAACATTTGACTTGTTAAGAGGAAACACATCTTTTTTCAATAAGAAACATATATAAAATTTCAATGTGTTATACCTTTTATTTGTCTCATCATCACAATTCAACCAATAATTTTATAAAAAATAATTACCTACATTTTATAACAAAAACATTAAATTATTTTAAAATATTCTTTTTTCACATTATTAATATAAACCCTTTTCAAATAAAACCCTAAAAATTATCTATAAAAATATCTCACAATATTGTATATTAAAAAATATCACTATATATAATATTAAGAGAGTTTATGTATATTAAATAAGAATAAATAAAATATCTAATATACATTTTTTATGATAAATATTTTTTATTTATGATTATACAATGAACTTGTATGATAAATACCAGTCTAGATCTATTTTAAATAAAGATCTAACATAAACTTAGAGATCAAATTTCTTGAATGCAAATTTCTTTAAAATACAAAATATAATGTGTAATTTTGTAACACCAAATTCTCCTTGAAATAAACACCTCGAATCTTTTGTTACTGGCCTTCTTTGACAATTTCTCCTAAACACAATCCTTTTGTTGAATGTTGAGTCCATGATTGTCGGTTTATGTGATCCTCACAAAGGTGAGAAGCGTTTTCTATGGAGCTCTTCTGGCGAGACTTTTGAACTGTTTTGGATATTCTTGGCTTAACAAAAGCCGGCAGCCAATTGTGTAGAAAACGACATTAAGGCAACACATAACTTTGCAAGTAATTTATCATGGTTATCCTTATACGTGTATCGTTTAGATGATGGTTATCCTTATATGAGTATTGTTTATTTCTCAAAATTTCAGTTGAGTTGACTTTTTACAGAGATCATGTGTAATTTTGTCTCATGTTATTTAGATGTATTCCATGTATGCAATGTTGTGTTCGTCTACGCGGACTGGGAATCAATTTCTTGTGCTTCTTTCAGCCTTGAATTCACTAAACCTTGAGTACCAATATGTTTTAACAATGTACGACACTATCAAGAAAGTTTTATTTGGGGTGGTTATCATTCATATACATATATTTGAAAGGTTTCAATGTGTTATTTGCATGTTTGGTGAGATATCTTTATTTTTCTATTACAAAAATTCAACCAATAGTTTTATAACCTATACTTGAGCATTTAATTATTAAAATAAATTTATAATATTTTTTATAATTCACATCATTATTGAAATAATTTTTTTTATAAATAAGTTATAAATAAACAAAATTCATAATATTATATATTAAAAATTATCACACTCAAAATAAATAATATGTATTTTATTAAAGGAGTTTAATTGTATTAAATAATCATAAATAAAATGCATTTAGGATAAATATTTCTTATTTTATAGGATTATGATTATGCAATGAATTTGCATGGTAAATATATATATATAAACTTTTTCTTTTATATATTGAACAAAAGTATATACAATATCAATGTAATTTATTTATACGTTTTTAATAATAGAAATATATTAATTTTTGGTAATAAATAATGTACATGTAAAATTTGTATTTGCTTATTTATATATGTAAGAAGTGCTTTGTGCAATTCACTTATTTATCATTTTTATTCATAACTCACCAATTGATAATATAATGCACTCAACTACTGCCTTAATCTGACAAATCACATATCTGCAGTCTCTTTCATCTTAATTTGGACATAGGACCTCACTTGAATATATTTAGCTTCTATTCCCATTTAGGCTTAGCCAGGGATGTTAGTTTTACTTGTTTTGAAACATCACGAACCTATTTGGAGAATTTCCTAACTTTGTAAATTAACTTCTGAAAACCATCAACAGGGGTCCATTACACGTAGTCTACCTTAATTTAGATCCAAAACCTACTAAAATAACTTGGGACTTTGCATTTAAGGAGTTAATTTGGGTCGAAGCCCTAATATTATTAATATTCTCGTGCTATCCATACCATGCATTTGCTTAAAACATTGTGATTTTCAAGATGCAAGTCATGAAATAAATCTTCATTTTGGCCCTCAAAGGGCATGATACCACTATGTGAGACCCATGGTACAAAGGTGTGATATGATGATTCCATATGAATCATGCACTCTAACAACTATTCTACTCTCCTACATATTTCACATATCTATACCCATCTATTCCTCATTGGAGAGTCTCTTCAACTATTTGATTCTTGAACCTCTCTTATCTTTGAAAACAATGATTTACAGCTATATAATTAGGTTAAATATTGATCTCCTTATAACTCTCTCATTCCCATAGGGCTAGTTGCATGCCATCTCTAATGATTTTACACAACTCTATAGGGAATTCTTTGTCTAATCTAGTTATGATCTTGTAGGTTTAATGGGTTCATCATAGGGCATCATCACTTACATAGTTCTACTCATACCTTGAAATTTTCAATCATAAAACTTTAACATATGTTCTTTCATAGCTACAAAAAGTGAGATGGCATCACCTCTAATGGATATGTCTATTTTTAATATTTTATTATTTACCTTTAAAATAATCTCTCTCTCTCTCTCTCTCTCTCTCTCTCTCTCTCTCTCTCTCTCCCATATATATATATATATATACCCACACACACACACACACACAGATATATATATATATATATATATATATATATATATATATATATATATATATATATATCTCTCTGTGTGTGTGTGTGTGGTGGGGGGGGGGGGGGGAAGAAGAGAGAGAGTATCATCCTCTCTAAGAAGACCATGTCTATCTATTTGCATGATTTTATCTTTGAGTGTGCAATTAATTCTAGGATGTGGATGACTGTTGGAAAAATTTCATGACTCTCCACTATTCCAAATACTACGATGATCTATTATGGTGAATTCCAAGTGAGTGTTTTTCCTTCTTCTATTTCCTTCCTAAGAATTAGAGTTTCTATCTCACTAATGGAGTTGACATGTACTTAACCTTAATTTGTTTTTCTAATTGAATTTGAAAATTTGCTAATGAAACCTAATCTAAATCCTAATTGAATTACCTTAGTCACATATAGTAATAAGTTATCATTAACAAGATATTATGGTCTTCATTAATATAATCAAATTCCCTTGGCAAAACCAATTTAAATCATAACGAAATCACCCACGTCACATCTAGATAGACGTTTTCATTGCAAATATCTTAAATTCCTAATTAATATCATGTATTTAACTTTTTTTCCCCTTTTATCTTACCCTAAGGTGATTCCTATTTGGATTAAAAAACGAATAACATTTCCACTCTCCTCCTTCCTTCTTTTAGTCATGTGTGTCTGGTTGTGGCAGTCCTCCATCCTTATCCTCACACTACTTGTGGTTGAAAGAATCGATTCATTATCTATATTTTGGTGGTTCAATTGGGGAGATTTTGGTACCCCTTCCCTCTCATTAACAAAGGATACATTTTATATTCCATTCTCAGCAAGTACTCCCACCACAATGGGTATTATGTATTTATTTTTCGAGAAAGTAAAATACTCTTTCTCCATATCTCAGCTTATTCCAAGCTACTCTTTAAGACAACCTCGTTATTGAGATTTTATATTTCCATTATGAAATTAATCTAGGTTAACGCCATTAACATGTCTATTTATTCATAATGATAAACCTGACTTATATGTAGGTACCACTCATTTACAATGTTATTTCTTATGTAATTATAGCACCATATACCAAGGTCGTCCCCATATCGCTATAGAGGAATAATTTGGGTAGTCCCCTCTGTTAGGGTTCCCATGTTTTGGCCAGGTTGACAAGACCAAAAGATGAGACAACATAGAACCACTTTCAGACCTTAGGATCTAGCCCTCCTAGGTCCAGAGAGGGATCTCTCTATATGAGTCAAAGTGTATGTCTTTGAAGCTCTAAGTTATGATTTTAGGCTAGTTATATGCACAGGGTTTGTTTGTTTGATTAAGAGTTTTGTTGCTGGGAATCAGGAAGGAAGGGTTCATCACAAGACAAGGGTGAGCATAGAGTGGATTTAGGCTGTAACAGATAACTCAGGGAACATCAAGGCCATTGGGCTATGGATTCAAGAAAGGATTTGTTTGTAATCAATGTGCAAGCTTTCAGATGGGCTAGTCATCTAGAGCATTTGGATCTTAAAGGAGATGTTTGAAATGGGACATTAAGGACTGAAGATGAGTGAAGGAGAACCATCCAACTTCGCCTATAGATCAGGTCAGAGGTCATTTAAATCCAAACCTACTTGGACAAAACCAGAGGCAAGACAAAGGGTTCTAAGAAAGGGTTAATTGGGATGGAAAGGTCCTAGTGAGGCAGAGATAGGGCTCCAGACCTCCTAGTGTTCTCAACACATCCAACTGAATCCTAACAAGAACATCTAAACATGGACTTCATTAATTCATACATCAGAGAGTAGGCAATACATCCACTACACTGGTTAAATCAATTGAAATAAATATTTAGATACACATATAAGCAGAAAACATAAAAGGCTGGGAGAGCTGCAACATAAGGTACCTATCAAGGGTAAATCTTATGCCAAACTTCTGATGCGAGCCTGAAGAAACATAATGAAATGAAAGCAAGTCAATCACAAATACAGAGAAAGGAAAACATCACCAGCTGCTTTAGATCAGGATCCAAAGGAACATGCTTGTCATATTAAAAACAACACCAATCAGGTACATCATAGCCCATAGCTTGAACATTCAGTCTGAATACATCAAGTCTCAGCCTATCTTACAATATTACCCAGGGAACTTGTCTCAAGAGGAGAAATGCTTGTGTTCCCCTGATATCTCGTCAAAAACCCTTACAATGTCTCTTTCTGTGCTTTATAACAGATGATGAATAGAAAATCGACTGAGAAGGTAGGTGAAAATTAAATGTATCATTAAACATAGAGTAGAGAAATAGGGCCGAGGCCCATTCTATTTGAATACTGAGTATTCAATGTCTATCACCTCTATATGCAGGGATGATCTTCTCCAGATTTTCCTTTACTCTAGACATGACTTTGCTACATTTTGGTGGCCATACTTTTTTGTACCTGTGGGGAATAAACAAATGGTGAACAATTGCTGAGGAGTCTGCTTCATAAATGTCTGACTGCTTCTAAACTGTAGTTAGGGTGGAAATTCCTTCAGGGACATTCTGCATAATAAGAGCTGTATGGGTGCCCTGTACTTGATGGAGAAAAGCATTATGCTGATGAATAAACCCAGATGGTACCTGCTACTGCCTAGGATCCTTTGGATCGATCCTCGGGGTCTTCAAACTGCTGCTTTGCCTCTTAAAACACTGGTCTAAGACTTAAGATCTTCATTAGCGGGCCTTAATCTCCCTTTGCTCTGTACTGGAACGCTCTGCTGCTTCAATTCCACCTCTGACAGGTTAGCTCGGGTTTTAATGGTGATGGGAGATTCTCAGAGTCTGGAATCCCGCTTTCCTTAGTGCAAATCCCGTCAGCCGCTTTCTTTGGCAATTTTATAGCAGCACCGGCCCTTGGATTTAATTTTGTCTGCAAACTTATTCATTAAGATGGTACGACTGGAATATGGAGTCTTTCACCTCTAGCAACCCTGCAAAACAATAAACTGTGAAGAAATCCACGGGCAGGAAATGATGGAGATGGCGAGGACACAATATGAACGCGGAAAAAGCCATGCAGACGGAGGACTGGGGAGAAATCGTGGAAGAAATGGTGAAATTCACTTTGGTAGGTGATTGGTGGAGCACAGAGCGAGTAAACGTGAAAAATGAATGAAAAACACGTAAATAAACCAGTTTTATGTAATGGGCTAGGAATATGTATGGAGGGTACTTGTGGCAATGACGTGGCGAGACGGGGTGACGGTGGAAAATTCAGCGGTGGAAGAATAGATCTGGACCGTGGATTATGGTGGAGATTGACGGCGGAGAGCAGCGAACAATGGGCCAGCGGGTGCGATGGACGGGGTTTAAACAGTGCGCAGCTTCCATGAATGACAGCCCTTGGATGGGCTCCCTCAGATCTGACGGTTCTAATCGATTTCACTGGGTGTCCCGTACCGAAGGTTAATGCACAAAATGAGGGCAGTTTCGGGACAGTGAGGAGGACGCGTGGCAGGAGCTGAGTGGAATCGCTGGGTTTTCAGGGAAAACCACTCAGCGCCCCACGGTGGTGCGGAAAAAACCATGGTTGTTTATGAACAGTGAAAGCGGGGGAGGAGGGGACCACCATTTCGGGCGCACTCCGCGCCGTTGGATCTGATCTTTAATGGACGGTGGAGATTCGTCGGTTTAAATTCATATATCAAACCCATATATATGTGCATTTAAAAGGTTTTGAATGATTTTTCGCGCGGAGACAGATTCGGAGGGGCTAAGCGCCCGACGGATTTAGCGTTGGTGACGGCGCTGGGTCTCATGGGAAGAAAGGTGCGGGGCTAACGCAGAAGGGGGCTAAGGCCTGATACAGGGTTGGAAATGGGTTTTAATCCATTTCTAATGTATTTTGAAGCCTTTTAAGGGCAACGATAGGGGAATGAAGGGTGGGAACGGTCAAAGCAGGGGCAGAAAAAGGATTTAGAGAGGATTTAAAGGGATAATGGGGGGACTAAAGGGGAGCTTTGACAAAGAGAAAATAGGGGTTGTGATGGGGAATCTTGCAAGGATATAGAGGTAAAAGAGGGACTAATAGGTCCTTTTGAGTAATGGATCATCAAAGAGGCTTTATAATTGGGCACAACACAAAGAGACTCCAAGGAGGATGAATTTTCAGGGGAAAGGCATTCCTTGGAGGCTCCAGAACAATCTAGCCCCCAGCTTGCTTGTCAAGAATTCCATAGGGGGGCTAACACCCTCATGCCT